>SJYX01023109.1:129210-189872 GCA_006410675.1 Oreotragus oreotragus
TCCCCTCCCTCCCCTCCTCCCTACCTTGTCCCTCCTCCCCCTTCCCTTCCCCTCCCTCCTCCCCAATACCCTCTATTAGAGAGAAAAAGGAGTTGGGGGCAGGGTGCTGTGCACAGTGGCCACTGTACTCACTCATCCAAGGTCAGCCTTCAGAGATCTCTTGGCCCACTTCCTTCCAAAGAGGAGGAACAGCTAATGACACCCCACAGAGAGAGGTCCCCGGGGGCTGTTTCAGAGTGGAGCTAGGAGGGGCTGGGAATGAACACATGACAAGATGCAAATAGGAACTCTGCTGCTGGAAAGGTTTGTGTCCCACCCCAGCAGCCTCCACAGGCTCCCTGCAATCTGGAGTTTGATCCTCAGGGAATCTTCAGTGTTTCATCTAGTTCCAGAAAGAACACCAGGCGCTGAGTCCCATACCTGCAGGGCCCAAGGCTTGCACTCTCGGCCTCGGGCTGCCATCTTCCCATCTGGATGGAAGGTGTGGGGTATGAGCCAGCCCAGCTGATGACCCGCCCCAGGGTCAGTTCCTCTGTCAGCCACTTCTCATCTGTGAGCTCCATCAAGAGCAAGTTGCTTAAATTCTCAAAGACTCCCTTTCTCCATTTTCCCATGTAAAATGGGGTCACGGGGCACACCTTAGGAGCAGGGCCTGTGAGGACCTGAGGAGTTGCCTGGCACACGGGCTTTGACCACAGGAGGCAGGATCAGAGTGTGACAGCTGAATATGGCAAAATGAACCCGGGCCAGCAGTGGGCGACAAAGACAGTGATGCCCATTCTCCTGCCCACCGCCGGCTCCTGCCTGGCCCAGAGAAGAGATGCCACAGGGATTTACAAAACTCCATCCTGCCAAACAGCCAGGAAACACTGGAGGGATTTAGACAGGCCGGGTGTGACTTGGAAGGGACCTCACCCCTTGTAAGTGAGAGGAGGTGGGGTGGAAGGTGTGCAGGCAGGGACCACTGGGTGACTAGGACGGGGTCAAAGACCAGAGGCAGCGGTGGTATGAAAGCTGCACATGATGGTGCTCAGTGAAGCCTCTTTCCTTGGAGTTCTGTCTCCGAGGGGATGATGGTCCACCCCATCTCAAGCTCAGAGAGAAGGTGCCCATACAAGGAGCTCCGAGTCCTTGCCCCAGAGGCTCCCCCAGACTGGCAGACACCTCTACAGACACAGATAGACAAATGGACAGAGATGGAGTGCTTCCCCTACTCTGTGCCCAGAGGCATCCTGAGGAGGTGTGGCAGGAGTGGTCTGCTGAGGCTTGGTCATGGCAGCCTTGAATGCCAGGGCCAGGAGAGGCGGTAACACAGCTGTTCGTTGCAGCTGGAAGCACAGTAAGCTGGTGCAGGCGTGGAGACGTGACTGTGTGCATGTGTTTATGCATGTAGAGGCTCAGTAAGGTGTGTGTGTGCGCGTGTGTGTCTGTGTGCGTGCATGGTAGGTGGGTGGGTGCACTCCTTTCCTGCTGCCCTGGCCTCTCCAGGAAGCACACTGCACCGCTGCACTCTCAGGTGGGCAGGCAGGTGTCCACCCAGGCACTGAGACACCCCAGCTGTCTGCCTGCCCACCACCTCACCCGCCTCTGCCAATGGGCCACGTGGGCAATGAACACATCAGGTCATTAAACAGCAGATCAATTCAACTTAACTTCTTGGAGGAAAGCAGCCGTGCCGGCTGAGAGATGGCAGGGCTGTGGGAGATGGAGGTTGTGGAGGCTTCATGGGGAGGGGATGGGAAGCTGTGGGGCCGGGTGGAAGAGGGTGTCTGCCAGAGATGAAGGCTGTGGGGTGCACCCTGGGAAGAGCAGAAGCTAAGAGGAGGGGAGCTCTGACCAAGGTCACCAACCAAAGGGACCAAACCAGGACTGGGTGGTGGCAGACAGAAGGGACAGGGTGGAAAGGAGGCCCAAGGTGAGCTCAAGAAAGTGGTCGTGTCCTCCAGCTTCCTGGGGTCCTCACCCGGTGGGGCAGGGCCAGTCGTTGGGATGGAGACCTATCACCCAGCTTCCAGGACGCCTCACGGCCTACTCCCTCGACAGCGCTGAACTGGGCTCTGCCAAGGTGCCTAGGAGCTCGTTTGGACTCACCACAGCTTGTACAGCAGAGAATTGGCCCTGTGTGTGGAATCCCCTGTCACTGGAAAGTCGTTCATTCATTCATTCAGTGATGTATGCTAAGCGGGCACTAAGCCCCAGGCTTAGGGTTTGGCAAGACAGACATGGAGAGGAATCATTCACCGTCTAGCCTTGAAGGGGCAGAGTAGAGCGGGAGACAGTGGGTACATGGATCACCGTCCCACAGCTGCAAAGGAGACTGAAGGAGTCTGGCTCCAGGGCAGAGGCGCAGAAGGCTTCCTAGAGGTGGTCACCCCCGAGCTAAGGCTCGAGAATAAGAGCGATTATCCAAGGACAGGAGTGGGCATGGGGGTCAGCAGGGGCACCTGGCACATGAGAACCCCCCACCCTGAGAGATGGCACCTTATCTGTGTGGACAAGGGGCCAGGATCAGGGCATGGGCTTGGGGCTGGGGCAGCCGGTACGGTGGGAGAAGGCGGGCCTCGGGGCCTGCTGAGGAGCTTGGGCCTGTCTCTTATACACATCTAGANGTGGGGCAGGGCCAGTCGTTGGGATGGAGACCTATCACCCAGCTTCCAGGACGCCTCACGGCCTACTCCCTCGACAGCGCAGAACTGGGCTCTGCCAAGGTGCCTAGGAGCTCGTTTGGACTCACCACAGCTTGTACAGCAGAGAATTGGCCCTGTGTGTGGAATCCCCTGTCACTGGAAAGTCGTTCATTCATTCATTCAGTGATGTATGCTAAGCGGGCACTAAGCCCCAGGCTTAGGGTTTGGCAAGACAGACATGGAGAGGAATCATTCACCGTCTAGCCTTGAAGGGGCAGAGTAGAGCGGGAGACAGTGGGTACATGGATCACCGTCCCACAGCTGCAAAGGAGACTGAAGGAGTCTGGCTCCAGGGCAGAGGCGCAGAAGGCTTCCTAGAGGTGGTCACCCCCGAGCTAAGGCTCGAGAATAAGAGCGATTATCCAAGGACAGGAGTGGGCATGGGGGTCAGCAGGGGCACCTGGCACATGAGAACCCCCCACCCTGAGAGATGGCACCTTATCTGTGTGGACAAGGGGCCAGGATCAGGGCATGGGCTTGGGGCTGGGGCAGCCGGTACGGTGGGAGAAGGCGGGCCTCGGGGCCTGCTGAGGAGCTTGGGCTGGTCCTGAGGACTGTAGGGAGCCAGAAATGGTTTTGAACAGGGCGGGGATGGAAAGACCCATCTGGAGGCTGGGTCCACAGATGGTCTGAGTCCCTCCCCAACCCCCGCCCCCTCCCCCCATGGAGCAGATGAGTCATTAAGCTTCACCAAGCCCCCTTCTCCCTCACTGTGCTGCCATGTAGGACTAGGATAGGAAACTCAGAACCAGTCAGGAGAGGCCGGAAATGACAAGGGGAGTGTCTGGAGGCTCGGGGGAGCGAGGGGGCTCAGGGGAGGCCCCAGGCCCACTTGAGAGGGTGTTGGAGGTGAACAGGGGTGTTCAAAGACGTCAGAGGACCAACAAGAGAGGAGGCGCATGGTCAGCCTGATGGACCCAAGAGAGATAGGAGGCAAGCCGGATCCAGAACCACCACTGAGACTTCCACTTAAGGCTCCTCTCTTTTGTGAGAGGCAGCTGCCCCTGTGGTTCCTAGGAGCAGGGGGAGACTGAAGCCCCACCCTGAATCAAAGCTTCCCCAGACCACCCCACCCCACCCCACTGGGTGGCTAAAAATAAAAGCAACGATAATTTCCCTAAATGAAACCTCCACTTAAACACTTAAAAAGCAATAAAAACTCAATTTTCTTTCTCTCAATTATTTTACTTATTCTATTTTCCAAAAGGTTCACCCTGTTATGAAGATGTATTTTTCCCCATCAGCGGCAGCGTTCTCCGCCATTACTCAAACTGACTCAGCCTCCCTCTGCCAGGAGGGTCGCCTGGTCTCCGCGGCAACGGGGTGCTGTGGCAAACGAGGACTTCACCACTGCTGCCTGGCCGGTGGGGAAACCGAGGGGGCAGTACCGTCGCCCTCCTCGTGAACTCAGGTCTCGGCCTCCAGTCTCCTGGCTCTGACCGCCCCCCGCCTCGCCCCCAGCGCTGGCCCTCGGCCGCCTGCCTCCGAGCCTCCCCACCCATCCACGTCCTCTGCCTCCCAAGCCCTCCATCCAGGCCCCTCCGAAAGGTGCCTGTGTGGATGGTGATGGAGTCCCTCGACCCTCAGACAGCACGAGGCCTGGTTTAGAGGAGCAGGCCCAGTGCTTCATCACGAAGTCCTGACACTGGAACAATTAGGTTCCCGATGTCATTAGCGCTTCGTGATCAGCCCCATTTGTATCATGCCCGCCCTATTGCCTCATCTCTACTAATTGTTTTTACTCACTCCTTCCATTTTTAAACTGCTGTCTTGTTGGCTTTTAATTTTTAATTATTGCTGCCTCCCCTTCTTTCCTAATTGGTCCGGGCCCCTACAGAGGCTCCCTGGACTGTGGCTGCAGCTGGCTTCCTCAGAGTTGCTGAGGCTGCTCTGCCACCTGGCCCAATCAGCCCCAGGGGGTCACAGCCTTGCCCCAGGCGCCGGCCCCACAGCTGTTCCCTGGTGCAGAGAGGGCATCTGGATCCTGGGCCATCTTCCAAACACACACTGGACACCACTGCACAGGGCTGTGAGTGCAGTCATCCTGTTGTTTAGTTTCTTAGTCACATCCGACGCTTTGGGACCCCATGGACTGGAGCCCGCCAGGCTCCTCTGTCCATGGGATTTCCCAAGCAAGAATACTGGAGGGAGCAGCCATTCCCATCTCCAGGGGATCTTCCTGACCCGAAGATGGAACCTGTGTCTCCTGCATCACAGGCGGATTCTTGACTGCTGAGCCACCAGGGAAACCCACGATGACCCTATGGAGATGTGAATGGCCAGGCCCACCTGAGAACTTGCTTTCGTCCTGTCGTGGGAGGGCTGCCTGTGGCTGGTACAGATACAACCACCTCCTCTCCCAGCTCCCAGCTCACCAGCCACCCCTGCTTTCCTCCTGACCCTGGGCCTCTGAGATTCACTGCAGTAGGAACACCAGCCTCCTCTCCCACTGCCCAAGGCCCATCTCTGACCCACCGTTCACACCTCCTCCTGCCTGGAGCCCTTCCTCCTCTTGGCTCTGCTGCATCCTGCCCAGCGCTCTCCATTGTCTGTTCACTGGTCTGTCCATTTGTTTAGCCATCTGTCCATTGTCTGCTGTCTATCTACACATCCCCTCCACCTACCCATCTGTTTGCCTGTTTACCAGTCTGTCCGTGGGTCTCCTAGTCTGATCTTTTGCCTCTCAGTCTGCCCAGGCCCCTCTTTGCATCTCCTTTAGCCTCGTTCCTTTCCCTGGGGTCTGCTCACCAGGCCTCTCATTTTCCCTTCTCCATAACACATGAGTCCGTGGCGGTCTCTCCTACATTTGACTTGGTCACAGACGAGCCCCAGCCAAGTTCCTGGGAAGCCTCAAAATTGAGCCTAACCTTCCATTTCTCCAGCCTGGGTCACACATGCTCTTGCCTCCAGGCCTTTGCTCCCAGCAGGTATGCCTGCTGGAGATATGCCCTCTCTTCCCCTTGACCCATCCAGTGACCACAGATCCCCAACCTAGTCAGTAGGACTGGGCCCTGTCCAAGGGCTGCCCATCTCTCTCTCGCTCTATGTCTTGGCAAGATCCTTCCCTTCTCTGAGCTCCCACTTTGCTCATCTATGAAATGAGAATAGAGCAGTTTCTGTATGGCCCCTCACAGAGCTGCTGCGAGGCTCATTGGAGTTGTGAGTGGACATGTAACCACATAACCATTGGGCAAGGAGGCCAGGCGCTGTTGTCCCCCATCCCTCCCAGGCCCACTTTCCCCTCTCTGGAGAAAAGGAAAGATATAAGCATCTGAATGCAGAGTTCCAAAGAATAGCAAGAAGAGATAAGAAAGCCTTCTTCAACAATCAGTGCAAAGAAATAGAGGAAAACAACAGAATGGGAAAGACTAGAGATCTCTTCAAGAAAATTAGAGATACCAAGGGAGCATTTCATGCAAAGATGAGCTCGATAAAGGACAGAAAAGGTATGGACCTAACAGAAGCAGAAGATATTAAGAAGAGGTGGCAAGAATACACAGAAGAACTGTACAAAAAAGATCTTCACGACCCAGATAATCATGATGATGTGATCACTAACCTAGAGCCAGACATCTTGGAATGTGAAGTCAAGTGGGCCTTAGAAAGCATCACTACGAACAAAGCTAGTGGAGGTGATGGAATTCCAGTTGAGCTGTTTCAAATCCTGAAAGATAATGCTGTGAAAGTGCTGCACTCAATATGCCAGCAAATTTGGAACACTCAGCAGTGGCCACAGGACTGGAAAAGATCAGTTTTCATTCCAATTACAAAGAAAGGCAATGCAAAAGAATGCTCAAACTACCACACAATTGCACTCATCTCAAATGCTAGTAAAGTAATGCTCAAAATTCTCCAAGCCAGGCTACAGCAATACGTGAACCGCGAACTTCCAGGTGTACAAGCTGGTTTTAGAAAAGTCAGAGGAACCAAAGATCAAATTGCCAACATCCGCTGGATCATGGAAAAAGCAAGAGAGTTCCAGAAAAACCTCTATTTCTGCTTTATTGACTATGCCAAAGCCTTTGACTGTGTATCACAATAAACTGTGGAAAATTCTGAAAGAGATGGGAGCACCAAACCACCTAACCAGTCTCTTGAGAAATCTGTATGCAGGTCAGAAAGCAACAGTTAGAACTGGACATGGAACAACAGACTGGTTCCAAATAGGAAAAGGAGTACGTCAAGGCTGTATATTGTCACTCTACTTACTTAACTTATATGCAGAGTACACCATGAGAAATGCTGGACTGGAAGAAACACAAGCTGGAATCAAGATTGCTGGGAGAAATATCAATAACCTCAGATATGCAGATGACACCACTCTATGGCAGAAAGTGAAGAGGAGCTAAAAAGCCTCTTGATGAAAGTGAAAGAGGAGAGCGAAAATGTTGGCTTAAATCTCAACATTCAGAAAACGAAGATCATGGCATCCGGTCCCATCACTTCATGGGAAATAGATGGGGAAACAGTGGAAACAGTGTCAGATTTTATCTTTTTGGGCTCCAAAATCACTGCCGATGGTGACTGCAGCCATGAAATTAGAAGACGCTTACTCCTTGGAAGAAAAGTTATGACCAACCTAGATAATATATTCAAAAGCAGAGACATTACTTTGCCGACTAAGGTCTGTCTAGTCAAGGCTATGGTTTTTCCAGTGGTCATGTATGGATGTGAGAGTTGGACTGTGAAGAAGGCTGAGCGCCGAAGAATTGATGCTTTTGAACTGTGGTGTTGGAGAAGACTCTTGAGAGTCCCTTGGACTGCAAGGAGATCCAACCAGTCCATTCTGAAGGAGATCAACCCTGAGATTTCTTTGAAAGGAATGATGCTAAAGCTGAAACTCCAGTACTTTGGCCACTTCATGAGAAGAGTTGACTCATTGGAAAAGACTCTGATGCTGGGAGGGATTGGGGGCAGGAGGAGAAGGGGACGACCGAGGATGAGATGGCTGGATGGCATCACGGACTCGATGGACGTGAGTCTGAGTGAACACCGGGAGATGGTGATGAACAGGGAGGCCTGGCGTGCTGCAATTCATGGGGTCGCAAAGAGTCGGACACAACTGAGCGACTGAACTGAACTGAACTGAACTGAGCCCCTCTGCCCTCTCCACCAATGAGGTCATTACTCGGTTTCTGCAACTGAGTGTTCTCAAGCTCTTTGATCCTCAGGTCACCCTATGATGTAGGGACCATCGGCAACCCCAGAGAGGAAAGAGATGTACCCAAGAGCTCACATCTAATAGGGCAGAGTATAATTTGAATACAGGGCTTAGCAGCTCTTTTTGGGGTGAGTCACTGGGTTTGGTGATCCAACGTATTGGTTTCTACTGGTGAGCCTGGGTGATCCTGAGGGTTGAGATGGGCAGCACCAGCCTTTGTTGGTGGTTTTAGCTCAATTGGAGGCTGGACCCATGTTTCAGATGGAGACAATGAGGCCTATAAAAGGAAGACATCGCCAAGGTCACCTGAAACCTGATCTTTCAGGGGCTCTGTCTGCCAGGCTCCTCAGCTCCCTGGTGGTAGGAAGATGGGCCCCCACAGGGGGAGTGCTTGCACCTCCAGTCCTAGTGACTGTGCGAATCAGGCTGTGGTCCTTCCTTCCTACCCTGGTCTGCTTGCTGCTTCAGTGGTGTGAGGGGGAGGGCAGTGACAGGATGGAAAGGAACCCCTCCTGTCTCGCTCTCTGTGCCCCCTGCCAAGCCCCCAGTTCAGGGCCTGGCTCAGAACAGATGCTCTGTCTCAGTGCGTGAAGGGAAAAAGGAATGAATATCCCATCCCCAGTACTGAAATCAGCCCCAGGCACTAATGGGCCCTTGATCCAGAAGCACCTGGACTTCAAAGGAGGTTCCAGAGGAGGTGAGGCACTGCTGATGGAATTGCATCAGAAACGAGCTGGGAGGCGACCTGAACCGGCTGCCTTCCCGGTAACTCCTCGTTACCAGTCCTCACAGCAGCCTGGGAGACTCCTGATCCGCTCTGTCGGCCTGATGTGCCCGGCTGGGTTGCCGGGCGTCCCGGACTTGGTACCCTGCGGGCACGACTCAGCGATGCGGGGGCAGCCGGGTCGCGGGCCGAGGGCAGCGCCACCTGGACCGACGCACATGCGCGGAGCTGCCGCCTGGCCCCGCCGCCGCCGCCCGCGCTCCCCGCCGCCGCCCGCGCCCCGAACGCGCGAGAAAAGCAAACAAAGACGTATTGGTTTCTGCTCTATTAGAGGCGCAGGAGGGGGGAAATCAATGTTTAGTAAATGGGAAAAGAGAAAATCGTTCAGGAAAGACAGTCTATTTCCAAGCCGGAGAGGGGTTCGTAAACAGCACAGGCCATTGCGGAGGAAGCACCGCGGGCATAAAACTCCCCCGAGCCAAGGAGTGTTCGCTCAGCGAGTCCCACAGCCTGCGCCGCCTGCCGTAGCGAGCCGGGCCTTGACAGCCCGGGCCAAGGCCCGACTCCTCACCCAGGCTTAGCGTGCGGAAAGGTCTAGGCATCGTCCTTTTAAAGCCACATCCAGGCACCTCACGTTGGCTGGGGTGCTGAACTTTAATCCCTTCCATGCCCCTCGTCCCACCGCGGTTGTCTGGGTTGCATCTGAGCCCCCTTCTTGGGCTGTAGGGGCTTGCATGATGGGCCCGCCTCACCCCATCCCACCTCGTGGCTCTGGACACCCTGACTGCCTGGGAACTGGCTGCTCCAGGGAGGCTCAGGGCTGGCTTCCTGGAGAAAGCCAACTGGGCTTTGAGTCTTGTAGGGAACTTCTCCAGGTTAGGAAAACAAGGATTGGGAATTTGGGGTGGGGAACAGCTTAGGCAAAGGTCAGGGGTACCTGGGAAATAGGCTCTAAGGGAGAGGATGCAAGCAAAGAAGGGGAACTTTTGTTTGAGAGGGGGAGCCTGAGAGAAGAAGAGAGGCTGGGGATGGAAGTAAGAGATTTAGCCAAGCCTCTGGTCAGGCTTTACTGGCTCCAAAAGGGTAAGGGAAAAAAAAAAAAATGCAGAATCAGAGAGAGACTGTCTGAACTGATGGGAAGCTAGAGACAGGAGGCTGAAGTCGGAGTCCCTGCTTTGGCCCCACCTGGGCTACTGGACTGCTGGAAGTCTCTGATCTCTCAGGGGCTCTGTCTGCCAGGCTCCTCAGCTCCCTGGTGGTAGGAAGATGGGCCCCCACAGGGGGAGTGCTTGCACCTCCAGTCCTGGTGACTGTGCGAATCAGGCTGTGGTCCTTCCTCCCTACCCTGGTCTGCTTACTGCTTCAGTGGTGTGAGGGGGAGGGTTCCACCCCTCTATCCCACTAGGCCCCTCCTGGTGGTTCCAGAGAATGAGGCTCGTGGGATGGAGCCATTGTCTTCTCCATTCATCAAGACCTGGTGGGCCGTGCCGGGAAGTATTGAGTTTTAGCTTAAGATGGATGGCAGGATGACTGGCGTCTCCTTTACAAATGAATTATATTCTGTTTACGATTGGTGTCTGTGTGTGTGTGTAAGCAAGTGCAAGTACTAAATGGTGATGTGGGTTTGAGGGGCGCATTCCTATGGGAGGGCATGCATGTTTAGGAGGAAGTGCATGGACAGGAAGTGGTGGCTGGGGTGCAGGCAACTCTTGCAAGGAGTTTGCTAGAGAAGAAAAAGATCCTCAAGGGTGGGGCCAGGGAGGGTGAGCAGGGAAGGGTAGTTTTGTTATTATCTTGGCTGTTATCAGTTTGGGATTCCCTGGTGGCTCAGCAGTAAAGAATCTACCTGCCAGTGCAGGAGACCTGGGTTCAATCCCTGGGTTGGGAAGATCCCCTGGAGAAGGAAATGGCAACCCATTCCAGTATTCTTGCCTGGGAAATCCCATGGACAGAAGAGCTTGGCGGGCTACAGTCTGTGGAGTCTCAAAGAGTTGGACACGACTGAGCACCCACATAGAGGACCCTGTTCTCTGTGCTAAGTCCCTTCCAGGCGAGTCTTTCAGCTTCATACGATCATGTAAGGTTGTGAGGTCAGCTCTGTTCTCATCCCTATTTGCTGAGGAAATGGAGCTTCAGAGAGGTGAGGTGACCCACCTGAGGTCACAGAGCATGGTCCTGGACCGGGACACTAGAGCCTGGCTGGGACCTGAGACAATTTACCTGGTGGGGAGGTGGCTCTGAGAGGAAAGCTGGGATAAAGAGGAGAGTGGGGAGGGCAGGGAGCCTGGAGAACCCCAGGCAGAGCACTGATATCTTCATTGCTCTGGGCAGGAGACGGAATGTCCCCAGGTGAATGGCCCAACAGAGAGGCCTCTCTTCAAAGCTTAGGGGAAACCAGCTTGACCCCTAACTCCTCCCTGGGACTTTGCAACCCCACCTCCCGCCCAGGAAGTCTGCTTCCACTGGACCCCTCTGGGCCTCTGCTTCCCCATCTGAGCAATAAGGCATCTGAACTGGGTTGGGTGAGTGGCAGACTTCTGGGCTTCTCTGAGCTCTGACCTTCTGGAGCTCTGTGTTAGGCACATGCTCAAGTATGTGGGCACATGTTTCTGTGGTGGAGTGTGCGCTTGCTCAAGGGGAGCACCAGTGTGAAATGGTAGTCCAGGGGACTCTGGGCATGCGCTTGTGTGGATCCCAGTCCATGGGGTTGGAGGAGTGCGCTCATATGGGTGAGGGGGCATGCCAAGGGTCTGCTAGGACAGCTCATTCCAGGGTGAGAAGGGTAAGTGAGTGTGGGCATGAGCAGCAAGTCAAGGTAGGCCAGGCCTGTACCTGGGTCCAGGGCAGGGGTGGGGCAAGGATAGGGTTCGGGTGCAGGAAGAGGAAGCATATCTCAGGGATTGGATCTCAGGGACTGAATTTCCACCCACCGTAGCCCATTCCTGTCCCTGCACCCACTCTGGCCCCACTGCTCGGGGCAGGCACAAAGAAAACAATTTTGCTCCAGCTAAGGCCAGCAGGAGATGGAGACTGTGATAAGGGAGCTTCAAGGTGAAATCAGCCAGCATAGCCCCTGGCTGGTGGAGAGGGCAGATTTCAGGGGGGGAGGGCTTAAAAGAAGGGACTCCAAGAAGCTCTGGGATGGGGGACCCTGAGGGAGGGATGGGGAGAAGGGCCACCCTGGGGGCCCAGCTGCAGAGAGGGGAGGACGAGTTCAAAGACACCAGAGGTGGGGGGACTTGTTGAGGAGGATGTGGGCCCTGAGGAGGGGTCACCCGCGGATTCACCTCCCCAACATCCCCTGAGTCGTGGAGTTGTCATCCAGTGTGAGCTTCCAAGGAGGGTGGGACGTGGGCTGCAGGCTTGAGGAGCCCAGGTGGCAAGAGGAGGCCCGGGCTAGGCTTTGGCCTTGGGTGTTAATGGAGAGGCAGACATGGCCAGCCTCAGGTCTACTGAGCAGGAAGATGGGTTGGGGGTTCTTGGCACCAGAGGCCGCACCCTCCCCACTTGAGGAAGGCAGGCATCTTATAACCCAGACACCTGGTGTCAGGTGAGTACCTTTTCAGAGGAGGTCTTCCCACTTTCTGATAGGGAGCAGGTGTCAGATGCAGACCATGCTAGGACCTGTCCAACCAACCTGCTTCAGTGCCCCCTCCTGCCACACTTGGAAGTCAAGAAGGACTGGGCAGTGAACTAGAGAAGTGAGAGAAGATAGATGGTAGAGGGGAGCGGCGGGGGCGGGGGCTGCAGGTAAGGGAAGCAGGAAGGTCCCGGCAGGTGTCCCTGGTGATGAGATGTCTCACCTCCAGGAACCTCTCCCTCACCTCTGGCAGGAGCAGATCAGGTCTTGTCCAGCTAACCAGCCTCTTGTTCCCAGTTCTTCTGTTCCTCATGGCATGCACCCTACAGATTTCCCAGCTGTGACCCCCTTTAGAACAGGAAGGGGAGCCAGGCAGAGCTAGCTCGGGGGCTCCCTTTTCCCAAGGCTGTAATGGGTGAGGGAAGGACCTGGAGGCAGTTGCTGAAAGAGGGTTGTCCTTTTGGTGAATTTTGCTCTTTGAAGAAACAAATGAGTCCCCCAGCCTGCGGTCTAGGAGCCTCTGGAAAAATAGCTGCAGCCTCAGAATTGTTCTGGTTTCTTGTTTACTTATTTGACTGCAGCGGGTGGGCACTCTAGTCCTGGCGCACGGGCTCAGTAGTTGTGGTGTATGGGCTTAGTTGTACCATTTGGCACATGGGATCTTAGTTCCCCAAACAAGGCTCGAACCAGCAACCCTGGCATTGTAAGATGGATTCTTAACCACTGGACCACCAGGGAAGTCCCAGAATTGCTGATTTCTTTAAGGGAGCTCCTTGGAGGTCTAGGCAATCTTTGATGAGGGGCAGAGGGGAAGACTTTCTGCCACTCCTGCCCTTATCACCCCATGTTTCCAGGGGCTCCCGTCTATCCCCTTGGGCCTGACACCCCCACGTTCTTGTGTCCTCTCTGCCTCTTCTTTAAGGTTCTGTGGGTCTGGGATCTCTATGAGACCCCAGTAGGAAGTCCTGCCTGCTGCAGAAATGTCATGTGGGCATGGTCAGTCAGCCAGGCAGTCAAGGCCTCTGTCCATCCTTCAGTTTATCTTTCAACCATTTCTGCCCTAACTGGGGTGGCCATGGGAAATCTCCCCGCCTTTGTCAGAGGGAGAAGGTGATGGGGGACCAGTAGATGTGTGTTTGTGGCAGGATGAGGGGGAGGAACTGGATGGGTAGGGGCAAGCCAGAATCTACTGTAGGTCACCCTACAGTCCTCAGACCCAGGCAGAGACGGGGGCCTGGGATTCTCCTTGTGCTGGGAGGGAAGGATCGCTTAGTAGGTGGGCTTCGGCCCCTGGGGGAATCCCTACCTGCTGACCAGGCCCCAGCCTGAGTGGGTAGGGGCAAGCCAGAATCTACTGTAGGTCGCCCTACAGTCCTCAGACCCAGGCAGAGACGGGGGCCTGGGATTCTCCTTGTGCTGGGAGGGAAGGATCGCTTAGTAGGTGGGCTTCGGCCCCTGGGGGAATCCCTACCTGCTGACCAGGCCCCAGCCTGAGCCCAGATGCCCCTGGGCCTGTGGATCAGTGCCTGGGGTCCCTCCTGGTGAGTCTCACGGATCGGCTGTCTCCCCAGGGAGTGCCGTCACATGTCTTTGTCTCCTCAATGTTGGCCTGTACAATCAGGCCAGGATACCAGGATCAGCATGTTGGTTTGACCAGCTGAACCATGGTCTCCTAGGACAGTTCTCTCATCCTAGGGAGCATCTTCCCACACTCTCCTTCCTCTCAAAGTTTTAATTTAACCAAGCATCCTTTCTTCTCCCTGAAAAGTCAATATTTTCTGTCTTTTGACACTTATTTTATTTTATTTTTACATGTGGCCTCCCAAAGGCTGTAATTTAGGGCTAATACCATGCAATCAAAGACAATGGCTGGGTGCCTGTGAGCGGGAGCAGGCAGGCTCCCTGCCAGGTGCCCCTGGCCCCCCCACCCCCACCCACTCACTGGGGTGCCCCCGGCTGTGGTGCGAGATCCACGGGGAGCCTGGGAGAGACGTGAGCCACGAGCTCAGTCATTATCTGGAGGAAACTCGGGATGGCTACCCAGCTGGAGGTGGGGGGGCGGGGCTGGAGTAGGCCAGGGGTTGTAGGGGCTTCAGTGGGGGAGGGCCGGCCTGAGTGGAGGAGCTTCCTGCTGCTGGGCCCACCTTGGCTGTAGAGCGCCCCCCAGCTGAGGTGCCAGGCGGTGCCTCTCTCANCCGCACAGTAATCTACAGCGCTGTTACTCTGTGTCAGTGATTTAAATCCTCTGATGGAGCTGGTGACAGCTTAAATGGCTGCCATCCCCTCTCGTACCCGCCGGGCCCTGACGAAGCCCCATGGGGGGTGGGGGGGAGTCTGTCGAGGTGGAATTTAGATAGTATTTTCCAAGCTCAGGGGTGGCCAGGCTGCTGTTCCTTGGCCCTCTGGTGGGGAGGGAGCCAAGTGTGCCCTCTCCTTCCCCTCACTGGTGATCAAGGAAGGAAGATAAAACCCTCCATAAATTCCTGGGAAATGGAGTGTCTGGAGCACGCTCATTTCCACCTGCCTGCAGGTGAGAGGTGCGGGGAGGGGGGCAGGGTGCCTGGCACCCAGCTTTGTTTCTCTGTGGCCTGGAACAGCAGGGAGAAGGACAGGCCTGGACCCTAGCCGTGTGCAGCCGGCCCAGCCCCAAGCCCATAGGTCACCCCCAATTATGCTGATGCTCAAACCCGAGCTCAGCCCCCAGGTCCTTCTTCCTATCCTGGAGTCCTCCGTTCCATCGGACATTTGATCCCCAGTTCCATCTCTCTTCAGCTAATGGACAGGGGACACGGTATAGATGGGGAAAGCTGAGGAACCCAGATGCCGAGGTATCCAAGGCCACCCAGGAGTTGGCAGCAGTGCAGGTCCTGGGCCAGCACATACCTTGTCCCGGGTTTCCTGAGAGTGGGGCTGGCCTCCCTGCCTGGCACTGTCTCTGGCTGCAGATCCAGAGCAGGACACTGGGGTGAGGTAGTCACAGAGCTGACAAGTCTTGCTGCTGGACAAGGTCTCTCAGCACTGGATCAGGAGAGCCTAAGAGAGTCCAGCATTGTCTGGTCCTCTTGCTCTGGGGTCCCAGATCCTCCCAATGATGTCCCAGAAAGAATGGCCAGCCAGGTCCAGCAAGGTCCAATGCTGATTCAGGGTGGGCCGCGCGTGGAGCGAGGGCATAAGGTCTCAGCTCTGTGGCTGGGTGTCAGGGACAGGACTTGGCCCTTCTGGGGCACTTGCCTAGTGTGGCAGGGCAGGTGAGGCCCCCTAATCAGACACTATGTGATGAGACAGAGCAACCTGGGAGCTGTAGGATCATCCAGAGGTCCTATTCAGATTTGGGGAAGGTCATTAAAGCTTTCAAACTGTGGTGCTGGAGAAGACTCTTCAGAGTCCCCTGGACTGCAAGGAGATCCAACCAGTCCATCCTAAAGGAAATCAGTCCTGAGTGTTCATTGGAAGGACTGATGCTGAAGCTGAAACTCCAATAATTTGGCCACCTCACGTGAAGAGCCAACTCATTGGAAAAGACCCTGATGCTGGAAAGATGGAGGGCAGGAGGAGAAGGGGAGGACAGAGGATGAGATGGTTGGATGGCATCACCGACTTGATGGACATGAGTTTGAGCAGGCTCCCAGAGTTGGTGATGGACAGGGAAGCCTGGCGTGCTGCAGTCCATGGGGTCACAAAGAGTCAGACAAGACTTAGTGACTGAACAACAGCATGAATGCAGCAGCCTGGTGGGAGGCCCAGTCAGGATGGGGATACAGGTACACCCATGGCTGGTTCATGTGCATGTATGGCAAAAACCACCACAATATTGTAAAGTAATTAGCTTCCAGTTAAAAATTAAAAAAAAAAAAAAAAAAAAAAAAAAAAAAGGCAAGGCCTGAAGGAAGGGTGACTGGGATTCTCCAGAAGTTAGACCCACGCGAGGGGGTAGGCATCGCAGTCAGGGCAGACAACATGTTTGATGTAGCCCCTGAGCGGGGAGAAGCTGGGACTCGGGCAGAGGGCTGGCTGGACAGAGTTCCAGACCAGGAGGGACAGACAAGATCTGGTGTCCTCCCTTGTCCCAAGTGAGGACACAGGCCGCCACATTCCCTTTCTCTGGGAGTGGACACTGAGGCAGGGTTAACTGACTCCTCCAGGGTCAGAAGTTTGCCTGCGGCTGCTGTGACTCAAGCCTGGATTCTGTGGCTATCCCTCAGCTCCCACTCCAGCCAGGACTCGGGCTAAGCTGGGCTTGTAGCTCGTCAGCCTCCTAAACCCCTGCAAATCCCTCCTGGGAGTAGGAAGTGTCAGAGGAGTAATTAAATGATTGAGTGAGCAGGGCCAGCGACTGGAACAAGCACTCAGCCACACCAGGTGTCCTTCCAAACAGCCACATGTCCCCGGTTGGGGGCTCTGTGGGTCTGAGCTGCTTGGGGGAGCCTGTCTCCCTGCCCAGGGGTGGGAGCCAGGTGGACTTTCAGCTCTCCGTGTGGGACCACCAGAAAGTGGGCTCAGCCAAATTATTCCCAGAGGGACCCTTTACTGCCACTGCTGTTTCCAGTGGAGCTCAGTCTGGACGGCTGGATGGGCATACAATGGGATTGCTGGGGTGGGGGCTGAGGCTGACTTCTCTGGATTCTGTTTCACCCTGAACAGGCTCCTTGGATAGAGCCAGGCTTAAGAATGAGTCAGTCTTGGGGTCTCTTCCTGCTTGCAGACCACTCCCCGACCCAGATCCACAGCCCTGACTCAGCTGCTTAGCCTGGCTCCTTGCACCTCCCACCCCAACCACCTTAATGACTTTTTAATAAATTGAAAATTGTTTTTATACCAAATGTGATCCTGGGACATTGTTCGTGACTGTATTGAGCTTAAGTCAAACGCTTTGCATCCCCAAATCCGACTGATTAATAATTACAAGGAGCAAGTCTGTCTTTACTGTAATGTGTTTAGGAAAACTGATGGATTTAATTTTTTTATCGGCCAAAGTAAGAAAATGTAATCTTTCTGAAAGTATCTAATACAACAATGCACCATAATTAGTTTCTCTGGAAACAGGCATAATGGAATAGAATAATAAATCACTTCTCCTTTCGTCCCTTCCCTCTGATGGAGAGAGATTTCCCCTCTGTGGGGTTGGGAATAGGACACGGAACAGAACTGGGGGGACTGACAAGTCCATGACAGCCCTGGTTCCTCTCCACTGAGTCAGGGGGCCATGGACCTGCTTCACCTTCTAGGGGGCTGGGAGTGCAGATTCTCCATTCCACGGTCCAGCATCTCTCAGGAGCTGGGACCCAGGTTCCAGGGAAGTGGTTGCTGCCCCTCCTCCACTCCCCACAGGAAGACCCAAACCCACTGCCTCAAACACTGCCCTGCAAGGATAGTCAAGGTATTGGCAGAGTGCCGAAGATCCCAAGAGGCAGGATGGGCAGGCAGAGGAGGGCTCTTAATTTATGGCTGGGGTTACTCACAGTTACTGGGGCTTCCTGGGTAGCGCTAGTGATAAAGAACCCACCTGCCAATGCAGGAGATGAAAGAGATGGGGGTTCGTTCCCTGGGTCGGGAAGGTCCCCTGGATGAGGGCATGGCTCATCCAATATTCTTGCCTGGAGAATGCCATGGACAGAGGACCCTGGTGGGCTATGGTCCATAGGGTCGCAAAGAGTGGGACACGACTGAAGCGACTTAGCCCGCATGCATGGTGACTACCTTCCCTGATGGGTCCCCTGCCCCAAGCTTAGGCTGATCACAGAGAGAGACACCAGAAGGAGGGGAGTGGGTAAGAGGCTGGAGTCAGTCAGTCCCCTTAGAGCTGCCTTGTCGCCCAGTCTGGTGGGGACGGCCTGCCTTGCACCTCCTCAGACAGAGCTCTGTCCCCCTGCATTGCAGGTTCTGGGTCCTGCCCCAACTCCTGGGAAGCCCTGCCCGGCAACCTCCACAGTCCTCATGTTCTGCACCCCCCAACCTGGGCCGACACCCTGAACGTGGACCATCCTCATCAGAAGCTCCCCCAGACCCCGAGTGTTCTCTGCTCAGCTATGGCTCCTGCCCCAGGCTTACAATCAGTAATGACAGGATAATTGTTTGTTTTATTGATCATGACCAGCCTTCTGTAGCCCAGTGATGGATGATGTGGGAAGAGCCATATCTGCCCTGATACCAGCACCCCAGGGCTGAAAGAACTGGGTGTGGCCTTGCCTAGACACAGACTCTACCCGTCCCGTCACTTCACTGCACCCCTCTCCAGGCCTGGCCCATGGGAACAGAGCAAGATAAACACTAAACTGGGAATCTGGAGCCCTGCGGCTGAATCCCAGTACTCTAGACCTGATATCCAAAGTCCCCAAGTAGCTGCCTCCCCTAAGCCTCCCCTCCTGCAGCCCAACCCCTGGGAGGCCAGGCTGGAAGGGCACGTTTGGAGGACCAGAGTGTGACTAGGATGATGCCTTATAGATGCCTGCACAGAGCCTTAGCTGACCTAGGGAGGACATGCAGCAGCAAAAAGAAATAAATCTTCATTATTTTAAGCCACTAAAGACTTTAGGGCTGCTGTTGTTGAAGCTGGACTTGACTCATCCTGACTGATGTGGGGAGAAAGGATATGCTCTGTGAGCAGGTGGTACCAAGACAAGGGAGGAAGAAGGTGGCGGCAACGGTATGCCAGGAGGCCAGATTCTCACCCTGGTTTAACTATTCTTGCCCTTCCCCTCTCTGTGGCTCAGTCTCCCTGGCAGCAAGCCACGGGTGTATCTTTTGGGACTGCAGAGAATGAAATAAGGAGACCATGTGGAAGCATCTTGAGTCAGGAAGAGTAAGCACAGGTGAGTGTGAATGGAGATGGTGACAGTGAGTCCCTAGTCAGGTGATGATGCTACTGTGGGGGTGACAGTGATGGTGAACTGTGATGGTGTCGGCAACACTGAGCTGCTGGAGGCAGCGCGGTGGCAGTGTTTGCAATGCCAGTGGGGGTGCTGACATCCACTGAGACCACTCGTGTCAGCCTGGTCTGGGCGCTGACTTCCACCAGGGTATAGATACAGCAGCAATCACAGCAGACCCAGATGGGAAGTCTCAGACAGTGATTAATTGCCTCCACTGGGGCTGGCTAATTGTCCAGTGATCTCTGCCCATCAAATGCCCTGCCTGCCTGACCCGGGCTTGCCTTTCAGGGCAGGACTGTGTGGTGTCAGGGCAGAGGTTTCTCAGATATGCCAGTCCTGATGTCTTCTTCATCTGCCTTCGCTGAGCACTCCCCGACTGGGCACCACACAGGCTCCTCCTGGGAAGCTGGGTGCTGGGCTGGGCAGCTGTACTAAGCATCAGGTGGTGTTTTCCTGACTTTTGATGCGCACAATATGAGTTGCCATGTGTCAATGATAGGCTCAAGGGGCAGGGCTGGTGAGGGGAGCTCTTAGGGTATTGCCTAGCGAAGTCTACTCTTGGAGTCCTGGCTCCATTGGCAAACCGCCGTGCCCCTTCCATGCAGGGCCTTCTCCTGGCCACTGGGGGCACCACGGACTCAGTGATGCCTCATCTTGCCCTCTGGAGGTCCCAGTCTCACGGAAAAGGCAGTTCTGGACCAGGAGTTTGGCTTGGGCACCTGCACAAGGGCCAGGGCAGAGCGGCTCTCCTGGCACCCCTGGGCGAACCGAAATGGGCGAGGTACCCCCAGGTCACACAGGGACTTGGAGGTGAGCTGGGCTAGAATCACCTTCTCACCGCCAGGCCAGGGGTCCTCCCCCTACAATGAGGTCCTCCTCATTCTGAGCTCTATTTTTGCTGGGAGGCACAGATGAAGATTAAAAAAAAAAATTCCTCCGTTTTGTTTTTGCTGAATAGGCATTTCTGTCATCCCACTCTGAGGGGCTTGGCTTGTTTGCTACGAGGGGGGAAAATGTCTCCATTTAAAAGCAGAACTAAAAGAAAAACATCCACAGGCCCCATTTCACTCAGCAGACATGATGAGCACACCACGGTCGTTAACATGATAAAAGTCACTTTGTCTGGGTGTAAAATTCATTTTTTCCCATTTAGCACATGGTGCATTTGCATCACGCTGCAGTTCCTGGGTTGTGGTCTCCTCCCAAGGATGCCCCCAAATTGTTCCTATTACCCAGGCAGTGACCCGAGACCTGGGCCTGGTGAGGCCGGGGCCGCAGTACTGGGAGAGGCACATGGTGTGCGTGTTCCCTTGGCCACGAGGCTGCTCCTTGAATCCCCATACTCTGGTCAGGCTTGGAGGGGACATGGCAGGAGGGATGAATGGGGCACCTGGGGACCTCTTGGCCCAGTCTTCACCCCGACTCTGCCCAGCAGCTTGCTCCAGTGTCCCATTCACCACTATCCCCCTCTGCCCCCCCGTCCCAGGAGTCCTGCCTTCAGAGGCAGGGTCTCATTGAGCTCCTGACTCTCAGAGAGGGGAGGGTGTTGTTTGTGGACACCTGAGCAATCGAAGTGGGGTCCATTCCATCCCATCAGATCAGGACTGAAGGTTCAAATCCCCACCACCAGCTGTGTCAGGGCCCACAAAGGTCAAACATCAGGGCTGAGGCAGACAGCCTGGGTCCTGCCTCCCATCCTTAGAACATAGCCTTGAATCTTCCTCTCATTTGGACTCAGTTTCCCCAACCATACAGTGACAAGCTCCATGGGCCAAACTCTGAGGTCCCTTCCAACTCTAACCTTCCCTGGAGGATGTTCAGACATGACCTGCTGTTCACCTTGAAGCTTGAGGGGGACCAGGTACTATGGGGATCACTACTGTGGATTAAGGGTCAAGCAGACAGTGGAAGCAGGGACATAGAGCCCTCTGCCCCTCTGCCCCTCCTTCCAGGAGGCCAAAAAGGACCAGGGCCTCCCGGAAGCCCCTACCCCTCAATCCTCCCCACAGAGGCTAAGCTGGCTCCAGGAAAGGGGCGGGATCAAGCTCTGCCCAGATGGGGCTGACTACCCACGTGGGGGCTGTGGATATGCTATAACCCCAGAGCTTAGGCAGAGTGAGCTGAGAACTCCTTTCTACAGGGTTCTGCCAACAGACATGGGAAGAGGGAGAAAGGACTCCCATAACTCTGCCCACAGCTCTAGGGGCTTAGATTCTGTTACTGATAAAGCTGCCAGCTGGTGTGGGCAAAGAAATAGAAGATTCTTTCTGGAGAGAAGGAAAGTGGCAGGCTGTGGGTGAAATGGAGGACGGTCCAAAGAGGGGGATGGCAACTGGCCCCAGCTGAAGGAGAAGTGGGGAACCCTTTGATAAAATGCTTACCTGGCCCTGGGGGGCTTGGGCAGAGTGGACTCAGAAAATGCACAGTAACTGGAACCCGGGTTGCCAGGTAACCCTGCCCTGTCACCTTGACTAGGGACACGGAGAGGCTGGAAAGACCTGAGCAGTGGATGGGAGTCTTGTCACCATAGGGGGCATGTCCAGGTCAAGGGGCAACAGTGGGGGGCTGGCAGCCCTTTAGAGGTGATGTTCCACAAAGGCTTTCCCCAGGAAGGCAGGACTCTAGCAAGGCCACCGTCAAACCGAGACGCAGATCTAAGCTACCCCTCTCCTCCAGCCTGGAACAGGGGATGCCAGGTACCCCCATCTCACAGCTTACATCCCACTGCCGGAAGAGGGGGTCTGTGACTGCCAGCCAGAGCAGAGTTCTCAGGGACTCTGGGGCGTCTGGGGAGGGGGGAGAGGCCCCCCTGCCTGGTGAGAGGGTGCGGGAAGGCGCAGTGCGCATGGCGGGCGGGGCCCGGCAACAGCTGTTCACTTACTGAAGCTATTTTATAATATTGCCAGAGCTTTTAAAATAATCCCATTTCTGCAGAATATTCCTAGCTAATTGGAGCTGTCTCTTTCTTATTAAACAGAAAGGTTATAAAAATGTGTGTTGAGGGTTTAAGAGCAATACCTCTCGGCTGCTCTGATTGTTATGACAAGGATAACGCACTGGGAGCTGGTGGCTGGCAGGCTGGGTGGAGCAGGCTCTGGTGTCTGGGCTGGGCTGGAGCAGGGGCCGCCGCCCGGGGAAGGGCCAGGCTGGCTCCCCCCACCGCACCTTGCTCAGCACCGGCTTGAGGAATGGCAGCCTTCCCTGGAACAATTGCTCTCCAAACACTTAGGCTGCTGTGACAGGACTGTCCATCACCCAGGCCTCTGACTGGGGCAATTCGCATAATTTACCGAGAGGCAGAGAAGGGGGAAAGTGATTCCAATTAGCCGAGCCAGGAGGCAGAGGAGTTAGCTAGGACCTCAGCGCTTCAGGACCGTGAATAAGCAGCCCCCGAGCCGTGATGTGGAAGTGCAGCTGAGGGCAAGGGTCCTCAGTGGTGCCCATTCTGTGGATGAGAGCCTGAGGCTGTGGAAGGGCTTCCCAAGGTCGTCCAAGGAGGGTAGAAATGAGTCCAGACCCTGTTTGGAGCTGAGGCCTTGTGCCCTGCTTTTGTCCCTCCTTATGCTGACCTCTGGGATGGGTTGTGCACCCCAGCTCTGTACTGGGAGCCTCTGGGGCCCCCCCACCCCTGCCATCCTCCATCAGAGCAGTCCCACTTCAGTCTGTCAGAAATGGGGGATCTGATCAAATTTACGTTAAAGTGAATTCCTTTTGATTAAAAAGATAGTTAGAAATCCAGTGTCCTGGAAGAGGCTCCCAAAACTTCAATGGACACCCCCCACCCCAGGTGCTTAGTGGCTGCCTGCATCTGAATCATTTAATGGGCAAATCAGTTTTGTCCTTGGGATCCTTCCTGGGACCTCTCCAATGAAAAAAGCTTCTAGACTGACCCAGGCCACCCCCTCCTGTCCCTAACTGTTACATTCCTCCACAGCCACCCGGCTCTCCCGGTGCACCTCTGCCTGCTGTCCCAGCCTCTCCGACCCATCACTCTGAGGCGTGTTTTGGTCTGAGTCCTGCCCGCAGCTTGGTGTGTGCTGGGCCTGGCTCTCAGGCTGCTCTGGGTGGAGAATGTATAGGTGGGGCACTACTCTCCCCCCTCTTCTATGGACCTGGAGGGCACCATGCAAGGAGCCCTCCTGTGCATGCTTCTGACTCAGCATCAAACTCCCCCCTGCCCAGCAGCTCTGAGAGGAAATTGAGGGGACTTATTGAGCCCATTTTACTTTCAAGGAGACTGAGGTGCAGTGACAATGGGTAATGAACTCAAGGTCACCCAGGCCCAGTGGATGTCCGCTGCCTCCCAGCCATGAATCAGGCCAAGGCTCTGGATGACTGTCCTTTCCACCCTGTGCGCATGGGACGTTTCTCCCATGATTTGCGGCCGCTGCCTGTAGCCAGCCCTGTCCCCCGCCTCCCAGCTTCCCAGCCTTCCTGCTCCAGTGCAGTGGGCTCTTCCATCACAGAGAGGCCTTACTGCTCGAAACAGAGCAGACTTGAAACGCATCGTTGCTTTCCCCAGAGCAGATCCTACCTTCGAGCCTTTCACTAGTTCTCCAATATTCCCTTCACTCGGAACGTCCTCTCCTTTATCTCTAGAGAGCTTTCCCATATTCCCGCAGCAGGAAGCAGTTCTTGACCCGTGCATTCGACAGTGCACGAGTTCATCTCTGTGGGGCCTGGGGACCCCTGAGGGGAAACCGGACAGCATGAGGCAGGCTGCGTGAGTGCTCTGTTGCTCAGACTCTGCGACCCCACGGACTGTACGTAGCCCATCAGGTTCCTCTGTCCATGGGACTTCCCAGACAAGAATAGTGGCGCGGGTTTCCATTTCCCAGTCCAGAGGACCTTCCCGACCCAGGGATCAAACCACATCTCTCCTGTCTCCTGCATTGGCAGGCAGATTCTTTACCACTAAGTCACCTGGGAATCCCTCATGAGGCAGGGGGCCCGCCTTACCCAAAGGATCCGAGGTCTGCTTATGCTTATGTGGGAACAGATCCCCAAGTGTTTACTGCAAAGCTCTGCCTGGAGGTACCTTGGGGAGGGTGGGCAGAGCAAAGAGATTCAGTACAAGCAAGAGAGAGGAGGCCTTTTAGATGGTGATCAAACCCAAAGACTGCACTGTCACCCTGGGAGTGGGCAGGAAGTGCTTCTTTGCATGCCTTGTGCATAGCTTTGCATATTGAGATAAGATGAACTTATTAAAAAAGCTTTTTTTAAAAAAAAAGATTACAATGTGTTGCTCATGCCTCAACCCAGGAGGAGCTGGACTGGGAGTCAGATCTCATCTCCACTGCTTCCCAGGCAGATGGAACGATTCACTCGGAACCACCAGAGCCTCAGTTTTCTCATCTACTCAGGGGGCACAAACCCACTCCAGTGTTCTTGTCTGTAGAATCCCAGGGATGGGGGAGCCTGGTGGGCCGCTGTCTATGGGGTTGCACAGAGTCGGACATGACAAGTGACTTAGCAGCAGCAGCAGTAGCAGGGGGCATAATGCTGTCTTCTTGGAAGGCTACTATGAGAATTAGGCTCCGTGCCTGTTGTGTAGTGGAGAAGAAGCTGAGTGGGGGAAGGATCAGTGATGGGGCTTATGATCCTCATTCACTTTCTGGAGGAAACATCAAGAACTCTCTTTTGGAAATCACAGGAAAGCCACAATGACCTGGGTAAGTCCTTTTCCTCTGTATAGTGAACATAAGGTTCTTCATCTCCAGGGAAGCCTGGGACTAGGGGGACTCCGGTGGGTAGGCAGTGGTTGGAGCTCTCTCAGGGCCTATTTTGCAGGAAGCTGCTGCAAGACTCTCCGTGAGGTCAAAGCACATCTAGGGAGCTAGGGGGTCGGTAGAACCTGGTGTGAGGAGATTCTGGACATGTCCAGCTGTCTAGAAGAGCAGCCAGGCCAGGATTCTGAGGTCAGCCAGAATGGGCAGCATCGCCCTGGAGTTTCTAGCAGAATTGCTATGGTGTGTGTATGGGCGTGGGGGGCAGTGAGTGGTTGGGCTTATGGGGAATCTTCAGTCCCATTAGAGACATATGGCTGGCAGAGGAACCTGAGAGGAAGTTGAATGGAGGTGTGAGGGCAGGCTCCATCTCACTCCCATCTCACACCTGCAGGACTGGCAGGGGTCACATGACTCCCATCCAGACCCCAGCATGATGGAGGTGATATATTATTACATAGTCATTTAGTCATTCTCAGCACTTGATAATGCCCTCTCTTCCGAGGGCCCTGAACATGCCTGACATACCTACCGCTCCCCTCCTGCCCCCCCCATTCCCCCGACCTTTTCCCCGGATATAAGCACCATCCCCCAGCCCTGCTCCAGGCCTGACTCATCGCCAGTGTTTCCTGTCTATGGCCTGCTCCCAGCCACCCGATGACAGCTGGCTTGGATTTTCAGGCAAGACCTAAGTGGCTTGTTGCAAATTGCTGAGTCCACATCCTGATCCTTCCCGAGGTCTCTCTCTGTCTCTCTCAGCGAGTCTCTCCATCCGCCTCTGCCTCTCCAAAGCTCCTCCTCGCTCGTTTAGAAATTAAGACCTCAGCAAGATGGTGCTCTGGCGCTGCCAGGCTGGGCTCAAGGAGGCCGCGGCAGTAGGTGTGGGGAAGAGGTCTTCCAGCTGGTGGGAAGATAATCAGGCAGAAGCCTCTTCACCCTCCTCTGGACTCTCACTGGCCTCTTGGGTGCAGCTTCCCCAGCATCTTCTTCTGCCTGCCTGGGGCTCAGCGAAGTTCTCTGTAGCCTCCCTCTGCAGGAAGAGGGCTTGGCTCTGCCTTGGGGATTCTCTGACCTCCAGGGTCTGTCTCTAGGCCACTGAGGGGCTCTCTGCTGCCTGTATGTGTCCTAATATCTCCCTTGCTCTGCCGGCCACTGTATTGGCCCATCATCTGCAAGTGGAGATAGGAACATGGGCCAGCTCTGACTATGAATGGCCCCAAGCCAGGACCCAAATGGCTTGGGTTCTGGTCTCAGAGATGACACTGTTTACTAGGCCCAGCCCAGAGCATTGCTGAGGCTCGGTTTGCCCGTATATAGAAGAGAGTGAGGGCTCTACAGAGGTCCTGCGGTTCTTTGAAAGAGATTCTGGGGCCTGATTATCTCTAGGACATCCAGGTTGCCTCATACCTGCCTAGACCCTGGGTCCAGTTGGAAAGGGAGCCAGAATTCTTGCAAGCCATGGTCAACCATAGCACCCGTTCCCTAAACAACCTCTCTGTCCCCACCCCACACCTTCTGGGTAGCGATGTCTCTCTCTTAGAAGGCCCACCTTGGGTACGGCGGTCTCAGGTCAGCCTCTGCTCTACTTGTCCACCAATTCCTATCCCAGCCCCTGTTTCATGCCACACCTCACAGGCTGTACCTTCCATCGAGACCAGATGCTCCCTTCATTTGCCTAGCCTGGTGCTACTTCGTGCTGGTAGGAGTGACGGAGGAGCATGTCCCCACCCAGTCCTGTCTGCTTTGCCCCTTTGTGCAGCCTGAGGGACTGGAGCTCTCGGCCCGGCTCCTGCCAAGTCTGGGCCCATCTGTCGTGAGTGTCTCTGGCCTCCCCCACACCCCCAGGCAGTAGAGTAGCCTCCAATCCAGCATGACCTTCCTCAGCAGATCTCAGTGGCTCCCATTTTCCCCTTGGCAGTGCCAGGGAAGATTTCATAGGGAACTGGGCTGGAAAATATCCTTCTCCCCCCAGGGCCTGGGTAGTTGTTGAATCGGAAGAACACTGGAATTGTGTTTGAAGCTAATGGTCTGGCCTCCAGGATGACGTTTCCAGGCTCAAAGGGGATCCTCCAGGATCCCCATCTTCAGGCCACTCCAACCAGTGGGGAAGGAGTCCATGCCTCCTTCCTCCCTGGTGCCTGCTTCACCTCAGGCCCAGAGGTGAGATTGCAAAGGCCCCGACCCAGGAAGAGTGCCAAGGGCTGCAATGGAGCCCTGATTCGGGGAGTGGAAGGACCCGTTGTTGCTGTCTGGTTGCTAAGTCGTGTCCTGCCCTTTGCGACCCCATGGACTGTAGTGCACCAGGCTCCTCTGTCCATGGGATTTCCTAGGCAAGAATCCTGGAGTGGGTTGCTACTTCCTTCTCCAGGGGATCTTCCCCACCCAGGTATCGAACCTATGTCTTCTGCACTGGCAGGCGGGTTCTTTACTGCTGAGCCACCAGGGAAGCCCAAAGCACTCATAACCAGCGCTAGTGAGAAAAGCTAGATTGGTTCTCGGCAGACCTCCCTTCTCCTCCCTGTCTGGTGTCTGAGGAACTCAGGGGGAGGGTCCGAGTGCTGGCATCGCCCCTGAGAAGGCAGGGACCTCATGAAATGGGGCGGGGCAGCCTCCGGGCCATCTCACCTCTCACCACACGCTGCTCCTTACCGGCCCTGGTGCCACCTCCCACGACGTCAGCTTCTTTCAATAATCGAAGAACACAGCCTCATCTGTCTTCCAGGCTCAGCAAATGAAGTGCTAACTGCCCCTCACAGGAACAGCAGCCAGCAGTTCAGTTAAGTGATGGAGGGGCCCGGTCCTGTCCTCCCCTCAGCCACCGAGCAGAGGCTAGTCCTCAAAGGGGTTGGTGGCAACAGCCAAGAGATGCTTTCAGCAGAAGAAGCAGAAGATTTGAAGGCTTTCCTCTGGGTGTTTCCCTAGCCGACTGCTTCGGGAAGTGCTTCCTGCGGTCCAGCCTTGATCTCTCCTGCCATTTCACCCGTCTTGTACGGTTGCGGAGGGGGAGGTGGATGGCGTGAGGTATGGACCTCTCTCAGACCACTCCCTCTCAGGAAACATTTCTTGCTCCACTTTTGCATTAAGCAGAGCTAATTCATAATTCATTCCGGAGACACCTCCCTGGCTTGCTGGTTTCATTCACCAGGTCTCCAAAGCCCCCTGTGCTTCAGTTTCCTCATTTGCAAAAACAAGCAGGTTAGGGACAGGTGGGTCTCAGAATTATAGTCAACTGGATCCCAGCAATGCGCAGGGACCGGACTGACCGGGAAGCTCTTTCCCCGCCCTGATAGGGGAGGCCAGCGCCGGCTCGTCTCTGCTCTCCGAGGGCCTGGAGGGGCGGCTATCAGAGAAGGCAATTTGCCGTGGCCATTCCGCCAAGGCGCTGATGGGGCGTTAGGTGGTGATGGAAGGCCGCCTCCTCAGAGCCTGACTTCGCCCACCGCTGACGCTCTTCACTCCCACCTAGGGGCAGAAAAACACGTCTCGTGGAGAGTTAGAGCTGCTGTCAGTGCTGGCTGGGGGCTCCGAGGAGACTTTTATTTATTTGGAAGTCGTTCAGACATCTAATGCTCTTCCGAGGGGAGAATTTCTCTCTTTTATTTGCCCTCATTTTCTCTTGCCACAGCGGGATGAAGGCCTCCGGGGAGGGGGGCGAACCCAGCATCTGGCCTCTGTGCCACATATACCCTGCCGTAGAGGACACAGGGGTGGCGCTGAGGGGCCCCTCATTCCCCTGGGGAAGATGTTCAGGTCAGGGGTCTCCCACTGGGGGTTCTGAGGACTCTGAGGGCCCCAGTGCCTAGGAGCGGACACAGAGGACCAAGTCTCGAGTTTAGTATGGGGCTGAGTCTCTTTGCTCACTGTAACCCTGGGACAAGCCCTGTCCTTCCCTCAGCCTCAGTTTCCACATCTGTGAAATGGGCAGGTGGGCCACAGCTCTCTGAAGAAAACTGCAGACCGTCCATGACAGCTGCTGGTGGGGATGCAGACCATCAAGACAAATGCTGCTGGTCGAAGCAGGTGCCCACCCTGCCCCCATCCGCAGCTCGGTATTCGTGCCTGAGCTGAGAGGACTGAAGTTTTGCAAAGGCAGCCAAGGCTGGGCAGGTGACACTGTGTTTCTCTTTACTCAACCAGTGGTCCTTCTCCAAGGGTGAGGCCACCCAGGGTCCTGCATCCTGGATGCAGGGGTTAATGGCTTCTTGATATCCTGGCTCATCGTCACCTCTGAGCTAGCCTGGCCACACGCTGCCCATGCAGCCATGCCATCATCTCCCTGCCTCTATGAGGAACTCCTTGCCCAGGGGCAGGTGCTATGTTCTTCCCTCCTCATTAGTGAAGAGGTGCAGCGAGGAAGAAGCTGGTGCCCCGGCAGGCAGCCTCCTCATTGGTCCTTGCACAAATTCAGCCCAGTCCTGCCTCAGGTGTTTGCACAGACTCTCTGCTAGGGCCGCCCTTTCCCCCACCTCTAGCCATTCATCCATCCTTCCCGCCCTATCCTTCCGTGCCAGGTTCAAGGCCCCTTCCTCCGGCAAATGTTCCCTGACCACCAAGGCCTCATAGCACTGAATGACCACATTCTCTGTTTCACCCACATGACACAGTTATGCCTAGCTTGAGCTATTAACTGTATTTTTCCCGTGTACCATATTCCCCCATTAAGTCGGGGAGGTCCCAGGGGCCGAGGATAGATAGAGCCTCTTCCATCTGCCTGGTTTCCCAGACTCAAAGCTCCATGTCCTGATCTGCACTGACCACTGGGTGGCCAGGGGCAAGTCTCCTCCCCTCTCTGGGCCTTAGTTTCCCCTTCTCTCTGACAGAGGATCCTATAGGCTCCGACAGTCTACAGTCCGGAACTTGGTCTAACTTTGGTGTGCAGGTGGTGATGGCCTACACTGCCTAAAAGCATTAAACACCAGCCCTCTCTATTTATCACGATATATGGCACTAAGCTGACAGCAGGTCAGTTATTGTGTGAGGATACTGGGTGGCTTTTTTTTTTTAAGCATTTGACAAATGTTTAAAAAAATTAATTTATGTTTATGTTCGGCTGCACTGGGTCTTCACTGCTGCCCATGGGCTTTCTCTAGCTGCGACGAGTGGGTGCTGCTTTCTAGTTGTGGTGTGCAGGCTTCCCATTGTGGTGGCTTGTCTTGTTGCAGAGCACGGGCTTCAGCTGTTGCAGCATGCGGGCTTAGATCTCCAGTGGCACATGGAATCCTCTCGAACCATGGATCAAACCTGTGTCCCCTGCACTGGCACGTAGATTCTTAACCGCCAAGGAAGTCCTTGATGGTTCGAAAGTGGGGTTCCCCTTCTGCTTGCATCCAGTGGCCACTCTGTGCAGGCCATGCTCAGGCAGGGGCATTTAGTGGAACCATCACGTCTCTGAGTGTCCCCAAGAATTAGTGTACGAGCTATAGATGCCTGCAGGTGTGAGCACTGGCAGGCAGCCCATACCTGAGTGTGTCCTGGCTGGCAGCCCTTGGGAACCACTGAGCACAGCCCAAAGAGGGAAGAGAACAAGCACATTGATGGGGCTTGAGGAGGTGGGGATGGCCTCCTGTCACAGAAGGACACTTGCCAAGGCCAGGGCCACCTCCACTGATTCAAGTGGAGGCACAGCTGGGTCAAAGGGGCTCAGGAGGCCAGGTCCTTCCCACCCTACTATGCAAGATCCTGTTCATTTGCAAGGTCAACCTGGAATCCCTCCTCCTTTTCCAAGAAGTCTTCCTGACTGCCAGCATTTAGGACCTACCCTTCTCAGGGTTGCCTGAGTCTGTCTGTGGTTTGCTTTAATTAAGCCCTTGCTAAGTACCAAGTCCTGCCCTTAGGGTGTTATACATGCTTTGAGTCTTTAAAACATCCCGGCCAGGTGGGTACCATATCACCCGTTGTATGGATAAAGAAATAAAGTTCTCAGAGAGGCACGGTGACTTCCCTATATGATCTGCAATACCGGATGCCAAAGCTGACACTCCTTATGCCTATGCCAGACCACTCTTCCTGGCCATAGCCCCAGGCCCCTGGATATGCCACTCAAAAGTTGTCCTTATGCCGAGACTTCGCTGGCAGCCCAGTGGTTAAGACTGCACTTCCAATGCAGGGGGTGCAGGTTCAATCCCTGGTCGGGGAGCTAAGATCACACATGCCGTGCAGTCAGAAAAAAAGACAGTCCTTATGTCCACACCTCCAATGCCCTCCCAATGGTCAGGCTCTGTGTGGAGCCCTAAGAGGGTCTCAGGGACAAGGGAGACTTGGGTCCTAGCTTGGGTACAGGTGTTTTTCTGAACCCAAGGCAGAGGTGGCTGCATGTTTGTGTGGCAAGGGGAGGGGAAAGGAGAGTGGGGACCGGGGTGGGGAAGCCTGTCTAGTTGAGGGGAGGTTCAGGAAGGCTTCTTGGCATAAGTGGTATTGATGGGTTCCTAAACATTCTGGGTTCAAGTGGTGAAGATGAGAGAGTTTCAGGCAGAAGGAACTCCAGGGATAAAATCTAAGAAAGCCAAGAGCCCTCCAACCCACCAGCTTATGGAGCCGCAAAAGGATGATGGGAGGGAGGCTGAAGGTGGGCAGGTTGAAATGGGGAATCTTGCTGCCCCAGGTGTCCCGGACATTCCTGATAGGCTCCCACGTCCCTCAGGACTTGCATGGAACATAGTTCAATTCAGTTCAGCCACTCAGTTGTGTCCGACTCTTTGCGGCCCCATGAACTGTAGCATGGTGAATCTTCCTCTGTCCTTCACTGTCTCCCGGAGCTTGCTCAGACTCATTGAGCAGGTGATGCCACTGAGTTCATTGAGTCGGTGATGCCATCCAACCGTCTTGTCCTCTGTCATCCCCTTCTCCTTCTACTTCAATCCTTCCCAGCATCAGAGTTTTTTTCCAGTGAGTTGGCTTGATGATGCTCTTTGTATCATATGGCCAAATTATTGGAGCTTCAGCTTCAGCCTCTGTCCTTCCAATGAATATTCAGGGTTGATTTCTTCTAGGATTGTCTGGTTTGATCTCTTTACAGTCCAAGGGACTCTCAAGAGTCCTCTCCAGTACCATATAGTAGGTTTTCCATAAAGACCTCTCAATCTCTTCTGGTCTGCTAAGCTGACGTCCCCCTCAGCCCATGTGTAGAGCCAGTACCTGCCAGGCCCTCTGCCACGCTCTGCTGGCTGCAGCTTCACTTGTCCCTGTTGCCCCCCATCTTTCAGCACAGGCACCTTTGGCCCAATGGGTAGCCCCAAGCTTTTGCTGCCAAACCCGCCAATGTTCCTGCCCCAGAGGTCCCCTTGTTCCCCGCAAAGTCTTGATTTTTCTTCCCATGATTTTAACCTGTCTCCTGGTGGCAGGCAGCCACCAGGAGACCGAGGATGTTGTGAGCCTCAGAAGTTGGAGTGTGGAAACTCTTACTACCCATTTCCTCTTAATTACCTTCCCTCCTTATTTGTCTTCCTTTAACGGCCTGTCAACCAAAATCTCCCGCCTTTCCCTCGGCACCAGCGGCCTCAATTAGGGACACATCTGTGGAGGCTGGAACTGAAATGCCCAACTATCAGTGCCCACTGGCTACCCCCAGCCTGTGCACAGGTACCTGAAGACCTGGGTACTCTTTGGGGATAGGGCTGCCATCCTGGTGTCAAAGGGCAGGGACCGCTGTCCCCGATATTTAGCACTCTGCCCCTGTAGAGCTGGCCTTGGGAAGGGCCCACCTAACCCCAGAGGGCACTCAGAAGAGGTGATCACCAGGAGGGGTGATGCCTTTTGTGCCAGTTCCCTCGGGCCAAGATCCAGGCATTTATCCAGCAAAAAGATGGGAGAAGATACCACGGGCCAGCCCTTCCCTAGGCGTGGGGGAAATCGAGATGCTAGAGACAGCTATCCATAAGAGGGGCTGGGAGCAGGCTGGTTAGGTTAGCTCAGTCTCCTTGACTCTTCTGTGAGGCACAGCCCTCCTCACCCCACCATTCTGTCCAGCAGAAAGGACTGCCCTGCCCAGAAGTGGGGGCAGGGACTTCTGATACAATCAGATATCTGGCTTGTCCTCCATAGAACTGGCCTGGCTTGGCCTCCCAGAGTCCACTATATGCCTCCTGTTCCCCAGCCTCTGGGCCTATCACAGTTTGGGGCTCAGTGTACCACCTTCCTTTGGTAACATGTTTGGGACCTATGGCAAGCCCCAGTCTGGCCCTTGACGACTCACACAAGTCAGGGAAGAGCTGTCTCCAGAGCTTGTGAGGGTAGGCAGGGGTGGGGGAGCCCAGACAGGAATAAGGACCCAAGTAAAGATTGTCCTGGGTTAGGGTTAGGGTTATGGGCTTCCCTAGTGGCTCACACTGTAAAGAATCTGTCTGCAATGCAGGAGACCTGGGTTCGATCCCTGGGTTGGGAAGATTCATTCCCTGGAGAAGGGAATGGCTAACCATTCCAGTATTCTTGCCTGGAGAATTCCATGGACAGAGGAGCCTGGCGAGCTACAGTCCATGGGGTTGCAAAGAGTTGGACACAACTGAGTAAATAACACACACATGAAAGTCATCCTGAGCCCTATTTGCTTGCTGCTCTCAGGGTGAGAGGGGCAGCTCTGCCTTCTTCACTTCGGGGGTTACCACTCTTCCCCCTCAACTCAAACCCTCTTTAGGCTGACTAGTAAGTGGGTGATGGGAGACTCGACTCACCCAGCTATGATCAAGTAGGGGGTCTTGCTCAGGTGGTTACTGGCCTGCAGTCCTAATACTAGGCACAGAATCAGTGGGCAGTTACTGCTTAGGGGGTCCTGCTCTGTTCCCGGCTGGCAGGGAGCATTTTCTCATCCTGTCTGTCTGTGCCAGGGGCAGAGCAGGGTCCCAGGGCAGCTTCAGAGGAATCTCAGGGATGCTGTCTCCCAATCACGAGTGTTTCAGTTTACCAAGTAACTCATTCCCATTCTCACCTCATCCTGGAGGTGGGGTTGGGCACTCATACAAGCCTTCAGAAGGGAGGAGACTGAGGCTCTGAGAGGCCCACAAGCTGCAGAGTCAGGACTGACACCAGCCCAGCCTTCTCCCAGCAGCAGGGAAGAGCCAGGAGCCTCCAGGACAGAAGTGGACTGTGCAGGGGTGAGCTTACTGGCACTGGAGAAGTTTAAATAGAGGCTGAGTAAGCTTTGGGGGCTGGGACCTGGGGTTGTCCTGCACACAGTGCCCATTTAGCCCAGGGGAGTGAAATGAGTGGATGCATGGGGCTGTATCTTGCCATCTCCAGCCCCACATAACGGTGCAACTGGACCTGGTTTCCATTCAGGATTTTTTCTTTCTCTCAGGACCTCGGGACCCAATCCCCCCAAAGGGGACCCTTGAAAGTAGTTGGAGCCCCTGGCCGTGTGAGTTCAGCTCCGCTGCCCTCTACAGCGGTCTCTGCTGAAGCCTGCCATTCCACCATTAAACCTGTGACTCCAGGCCTTAAGCCTGTTGAAGGTCGAGCCCCTAGAAGGGTCACACACGCGCCTGCCGGGGACTCTTCCTGGGAGTGCGGCGGAGAGGAGCATCGCAATCTGAGGCGTGCGGCAGGGCGCACACCGGGAACTCGGACCGCGGCTGGGGCGCGGGACGCGCGCGCCCAGGCTCGGCTCGGCCCCGCGGGCCAGCAGGGCCGGCTCAGGGCGGCGCGGGGACGAGGGGTGCGCGGGCACCGGCGGGCGCGTGGCCGCGGCGGGGGCGCGCGGGGGCGGNGCTGGACCTGCATTTTACACCTGTGAGACCCTGACCGGGAGCCAACACCTGTCCCTCTGTCCCCAGTCAGAAGGTGGGGAGGCGGGTGTGATGACAGCGGCACGTTTCCAGCTGGATCGTCTCTTGTCGATATAGTTGGAGCTGATTTGAGGGTTTGGGACATGTCTTGCAAACCATAACTAGAGAATGAGAGTGGAGCGGGCTGGGGGCTGTGCAGCTCTGAGGGTCCAGGGGGAGGGGACTAGTGACAGCCAGCGCCCTTCAGCTGCCCTGGTCCCACAGATGCCGACGCCCACTGATCCTTGGAGGGAGGAAGGGGCGGGGGTTGAATGAGGGCCCCTCCCCCAGCCCCTGCCTGACCGGGCTTAGTTGGAGTTGGGACTTTTGTTGAGCTGACAGGAAAGGCTGAGGCTGCTGCCCTGGGGCTGCTCCGGCCGGTGACCTCCATGAACTCTCCCGGGTTAGCGTGGCCCGGCTAGGATACGACTTCCATACAGGTACAGGTGGCTTTCTGTGGTGGGCAGTGGGACCCTCAGCCTCACGGCCCTAGGGTGACAGCCCCTCAGTGGAGAGGGCCCTTGATGCGAAAGTCATTTCCCCATTAGTGTCTGGCAGTGTGACAGGGCCCAGCTTTGAAAGCTGCTGGGTTTTAAGCAAACGTGGGTTTGGGTCTGTAGTCGCTTTGGCGACATGGGTCTCTGCCCACCCGTCAAAGCAGACTCCGGCTGCTGCTGGATGGAGGAGGGCAGAGAAGTTACCGCTGGACAGAGGACAGGGCTTTGATTGGCAGGGGAGGTGCCCTCTCACCTCCCCTGGACCTGGATCCGGTTTTCAAACAAGGCCAAGGCCACCAGTGCTCAAGTACATGTGTGTGTATGCGTGCCCTCGTGTGTCTGGGCTAAGGTGGGGCACATGGAGTCGGAGCACACGTTGCCCGTTTCACCTGCTTCCTCCTGTTCCCTGTTTGCTGCTGGCTGAGGGGCGGCCCCAGCGCTTGGCCTTCCAGTGTCTTTTCCTTTCCCAGTTCTGGCAGTCTCCTTCCCCCTCCGCTGTCCCCTGCTTGGGTCTCTCATCGCTTCTCCACCCTCCCCCACTTCCTTGCCCATCCCTCTGGTCTCTCTGCAGCCACCCTGCCCTGCCCACCTCTTTTGTCATCTCTGTTGGACTGCTGTCCCCTGTCCTCCGGCACTCCTGGGTTTCTCTTTCTCCTGTTCCGTGAGGTCCGGGCTGAGCCGCTGGCTGCATCCTCTTAGTCCTGCTCCTCCCCAGTGATGGTGCTGGCCCGCACCTCCCTTCCTCTGGGGGATCCCGAGGGGTCTGGGCCCCCCAGCAGATTAATGACAGCCGGGTACATGTTCCTTTACCCGAGTGCCCACGATGGGGCATGCGTCAGTCTAGCTACGGTTAATGGTGGGTGACGTGTGTCTCTCTGGACCTTCAAGCCCACATCTTCACCTCCCTGTGGCTCCCCCTGTTAGAGGGAGGCAACATCACACATCTGGGTCCCCCGTTTCCCCAACAACCTGCCAATGGCTTTTGCAGGAAGGAGGAGGGGGCGAGGCTTCGCGATCTGCTGCCACTCCCACTGGCTCACATCTTGCCTAGTGCTCTCGATTCGGGGTGGAGGAAACCTTGGCTGTGGTCTACCCCCAGGATTCACCTTTATTGGGCCAACTCTGCCAGGCTGAGCCCTGAGACGGGAGTAGCCTGTTTGAAGACGAGCCCCCTCCTAGTGTGTGGGTGAATCTCCCTCCCGAGTCTCTGGCACACTGGTGGCTCCAAGGAGAGACTGACTCACAAGTGGAGTGAGCCCTTGGTGCCATCCTCTCCACTGCCTCTCACCCCCACGGTGTGCAGGGGTCAGCCAGCTCTCGGGAGGAGGCAGTCTGGGGACATGGTGGGTGTCAGGTGTGGGTCCTGAGGCTCAAGCTTTGGTCTCCAGATCTGACCTTCTCCATTGGGGTGACCTTGCCTCTGTTTCCCCAAATAAGATAATAGAGAATCTGCTTAAGAGGCTAATGGTGAGAATTAATGGGAAAGGGTGTCATCTCTGGCAGGCAGGAAGTGTTCTGGCACAGGTGGGAGTCCTGGCAGCTGTTGATAATATTAACATCTACCCCTGATGCTACAGCATGCTGGGCCCCCACCCACCAATCTTTCCAGGTTGTTCGCATGGGCTGAGTACCTCTCTGTCTTTCTGCTTTGTTCTGCTGTCCCCTCATCACTGCTTGCTTTTCTCAGGGGTTTACATCCTTCCTGCAGGGTCTCACACCCACTCTCTCCGGAGGTCTCTGGGTCTGTCTCTTATACACATCTGAAGGCGGAGGACGAGGAGAGGCGATTGCCGCCCGCCGCCCGTCACCCCCCGACACACACCCAACCCGCCGCCGCCCCCCCTCCCCGCGGCGCCGCATCTTGAATGGAAACATGGCGGTGCCGGCTCGGACCTGCGGCGCCTCTCGGCCCGACCCGGCGCGGACCGCGCTCCGATGGCCCAGCCGCGGCTCCCGGCTCGGGCCCGGCGCCCGGCGCCCGGCGGCCGGTCCCCCGCGCCCGCTGGCGCTGCTCCTGCCGCCGCTGCTGCTGCTCCCGCTGCTCGCCGCCCCCGGCGCCTCAGCCTACAGCTTTCCTCAGCAGCACACGTAAGTGGCCTTGGCCGCCGCGGGACCCCGGCCGAGCCCGGAGCCCCACTTCGCACCCACCCCCAGTCCCCGGCCCGCGCCCCACTCCGAGGCGGGGGCGCCGGGTCCTGCCGCCCGCTGCGCCCGGGGGCGGCGACCCCAAGCCCAGAGGGCGGGCGGCCGGGGTCCCGGAGCTTCTGGCTGCGTCGCGAAACTTCCCAGCGGTGCCCCTTCTCCCTCCCATCCCCCAAACCGCGCAGAGGGAGATCTCGTGGGGTGGGGGTGGGGGGTCCGCGCTTGCCCGCTGATTGCCTTCCAGTTGTCGGGGCGACAGGGGAGACCTGGGGTTGCGTGAGGGAGCGGCCAGAGACCCCCCTGCCCTACGGAGTTGGAGCCCCGTGTCTGGCTCAGGCTTCCTCTCGGATAGGAAGCTGGCGCTTTAGATCCAAAGGTGGGGGATCCCGCCACACCTGTCTTCGCTGGCCTTTTTCCTTTGAGAAGCAGGGCTGATGCAGAGAATGCGAGCACCTTACTGTGTGGCCAGTGCCACATAGGGGGTCAGTGTCCCTCCTGCCCGCTCGTCCCCCACTACACCTAGGGGAAAGGTGCCCTGGAGGTGAAGGTGCCAGAGTGGAGGCAGAGGGTGAATGACAGGGAGGGCCCCCCTGCCTGCCCCTGCTGCGCTGCCAAGAAGGTAACAGCAGCTCGTGGCCCTGCCAGCTTCTGCTGGTCCTCTGTGGTCCTGAGCCTTCTCTCCCTTCCTGAGAGCCTGGCAACTCGGGCATCCTCCTCTGGGCCAGCTTGGCCAGATGTGTCTGGGGTTGGGAATGGATATTCAGTGCGTGTGGCCTTTAGGACAGCAGCTGTCTGTGGGCACCGTGATCCAGCCTTATGTCAGTGCCTAGACACCCTTGTGGCTTTGGGGTACGGTGACCACCTTGCTGTCTGTTATGTGTCTCTGGGTCCGAGGAACCACCTGTCCCTGGACTCCTGCACCCAGTGGCCACACTGGGATTTGGGGAAATGAGTAACCAGGCTGCTTAGTGGCCGGAGGGTGGAGGGGGCAGGGTCTGGCCTCGGGGAAAGGACAAGACTGGCTCTGCGTCATTAGACCAGTTCTGCCCAAGGGTAGGGGCCCCTGGTATTGCGTACTCTGGCTTGCAGGCTCTCCCAGATGAGGAAAAGCAAAACTCAGGAAAGGCTTTGCCCGAGTCTCTCTCTGTCTTGTCATTTCTTTCCTTGCACAGCCTGGCTGTGCTCAGGCGGGTGATCAGTAGGCAAATTACAGGTGGCGCACGGACGTGTCCTCTGTCAGCCGTCTGGATTTTTCGTGTGTGTATGTGGGGTGTGCGCAGGTAGAAGAGAATCATATGGAAGTTCAGGGTTTGTGGGTGCGTTATTGTCTTTCATTTGCTGTGATGAAAATGGACTTCAGCCCCAATGTTTAAAAAGAACAAAAGCGTTATTTTTTTGTTGCTGTTCTTTCTTCCCCTCAAAGCCAAGACACAGCTGTTTTTCCCCTCCCTGGGCCGATATGTAGCTCTTTGAGTGAAGGTTTAAGTAGATGTCTCTTTTCACCTCTTCCCACCTTGCTCCCTCTCCTTGCGACCCGCAGTGGGTCAGATGGTTGCTGGACCTGCATTTTACACCTGTGAGACCCTGACCGGGAGCCAACACCTGTCCCTCTGTCCCCAGTCAGAAGGTGGGGAGGCGGGTGTGATGACAGCGGCACGTTTCCAGCTGGATCGTCTCTTGTCGATATAGTTGGAGCTGATTTGAGGGTTTGGGACATGTCTTGCAAACCATAACTAGAGAATGAGAGTGGAGCGGGCTGGGGGCTGTGCAGCTCTGAGGGTCCAGGGGGAGGGGACTAGTGACAGCCAGCGCCCTTCAGCTGCCCTGGTCCCACAGATGCCGACGCCCACTGATCCTTGGAGGGAGGAAGGGGCGGGGGTTGAATGAGGGCCCCTCCCCCAGCCCCTGCCTGACCGGGCTTAGTTGGAGTTGGGACTTTTGTTGAGCTGACAGGAAAGGCTGAGGCTGCTGCCCTGGGGCTGCTCCGGCCGGTGACCTCCATGAACTCTCCCGGGTTAGCGTGGCCCGGCTAGGATACGACTTCCATACAGGTACAGGTGGCTTTCTGTGGTGGGCAGTGGGACCCTCAGCCTCACGGCCCTAGGGTGACAGCCCCTCAGTGGAGAGGGCCCTTGATGCGAAAGTCATTTCCCCATTAGTGTCTGGCAGTGTGACAGGGCCCAGCTTTGAAAGCTGCTGGGTTTTAAGCAAACGTGGGTTTGGGTCTGTAGTCGCTTTGGCGACATGGGTCTCTGCCCACCCGTCAAAGCAGACTCCGGCTGCTGCTGGATGGAGGAGGGCAGAGAAGTTACCGCTGGACAGAGGACAGGGCTTTGATTGGCAGGGGAGGTGCCCTCTCACCTCCCCTGGACCTGGATCCGGTTTTCAAACAAGGCCAAGGCCACCAGTGCTCAAGTACATGTGTGTGTATGCGTGCCCTCGTGTGTCTGGGCTAAGGTGGGGCACATGGAGTCGGAGCACACGTTGCCCGTTTCACCTGCTTCCTCCTGTTCCCTGTTTGCTGCTGGCTGAGGGGCGGCCCCAGCGCTTGGCCTTCCAGTGTCTTTTCCTTTCCCAGTTCTGGCAGTCTCCTTCCCCCTCCGCTGCCCCCTGCTTGGGTCTCTCATCGCTTCTCCACCCTCCCCCACTTCCTTGCCCATCCCTCTGGTCTCTCTGCAGCCACCCTGCCCTGCCCACCTCTTTTGTCATCTCTGTTGGACTGCTGTCCCCTGTCCTCCGGCACTCCTGGGTTTCTCTTTCTCCTGTTCCGTGAGGTCCGGGCTGAGCCGCTGGCTGCATCCTCTTAGTCCTGCTCCTCCCCAGTGATGGTGCTGGCCCGCACCTCCCTTCCTCTGGGGGATCCCGAGGGGTCTGGGCCCCCCAGCAGATTAATGACAGCCGGGTACATGTTCCTTTACCCGAGTGCCCACGATGGGGCATGCGTCAGTCTAGCTACGGTTAATGGTGGGTGACGTGTGTCTCTCTGGACCTTCAAGCCCACATCTTCACCTCCCTGTGGCTCCCCCTGTTAGAGGGAGGCAACATCACACATCTGGGTCCCCCGTTTCCCCAACAACCTGCCAATGGCTTTTGCAGGAAGGAGGAGGGGGCGAGGCTTCGCGATCTGCTGCCACTCCCACTGGCTCACATCTTGCCTAGTGCTCTCGATTCGGGGTGGAGGAAACCTTGGCTGTGGTCTACCCCCAGGATTCACCTTTATTGGGCCAACTCTGCCAGGCTGAGCCCTGAGACGGGAGTAGCCTGTTTGAAGACGAGCCCCCTCCTAGTGTGTGGGTGAATCTCCCTCCCGAGTCTCTGGCACACTGGTGGCTCCAAGGAGAGACTGACTCACAAGTGGAGTGAGCCCTTGGTGCCATCCTCTCCACTGCCTCTCACCCCCACGGTGTGCAGGGGTCAGCCAGCTCTCGGGAGGAGGCAGTCTGGGGACATGGTGGGTGTCAGGTGTGGGTCCTGAGGCTCAAGCTTTGGTCTCCAGATCTGACCTTCTCCATTGGGGTGACCTTGCCTCTGTTTCCCCAAATAAGATAATAGAGAATCTGCTTAAGAGGCTAATGGTGAGAATTAATGGGAAAGGGTGTCATCTCTGGCAGGCAGGAAGTGTTCTGGCACAGGTGGGAGTCCTGGCAGCTGTTGATAATATTAACATCTACCCCTGATGCTACAGCATGCTGGGCCCCCACCCACCAATCTTTCCAGGTTGTTCGCATGGGCTGAGTACCTCTCTGTCTTTCTGCTTTGTTCTGCTGTCCCCTCATCACTGCTTGCTTTTCTCAGGGGTTTACATCCTTCCTGCAGGGTCTCACACCCACTCTCTCCGGAGGTCTCTGGGTTGTACCACTAGCTCAGGCTGTACCCCCTACCAGAGATATCATCTCTGTGAGGAAGAGCGCTGGGCTGCTTCCCTTCTTCCCTGAAGCCCACCTTGACTAAAGATGGAATGTCACCAGGCCAATAGTGGCCTCCCCTCACTGAGCTTGGGCCAAGCCCCTTATTCACATTACGTCCTTGACCTCAGACCCCATGGTCATGCCCATCCTGCAGATGGGGAGACTGAGACTCAGAAAGGTGGAAGAACCTGCCCAAAGCCCCATAAAGACCAGGCCAGGGAGAGGACTAATCTTTCAGATGCTTAGGTGTCCTGCCAGGAGGCTGGACACACCTGGGCAGTGGGCCCAGGAAGTTGGGATGGAGATGCAAAACTTGAGTATTTGAAAATGAAGAGGCCTAAGACACATGAAGGAGAAGGCAATGGCACCCCACTCCAGTGTTCTTGCCTGGAGAATCCCAGGGACGGGGGAGCCTGGTGGGCTACCGTCTATGGGGTCGCACAGAGTCGGACATGACTGAAGCGACTTAGCAGCAGCAAGACACATGAAACGCACCTCGGCTCCCAGCTGTAACCCCTCCCGCTCTGTCCCTCTGTTCTCTTCTGGGTCTCAGGCAACCCTGAGAGGGCCTTCCAGGGCCCTGCCAGCCCAGTGCTCAAGGCCCCTGTGCCTACCTCCACCCCCTCCCACCTGTACACAGGATATCATGGAGCAGCACCCCCGCCAAGCCCAATGCAGGATTTTCCTTTTTCGAGGCTTTGAGCCACATGCCAGGCATGCCTGTCACGGAAGGATAGGCAAGAGGGACTTCATCTCAAGACTTTGAGATGCCATCAGGTCAGGGGTGAACGGGATGGGGATTGTTCATGGAAACCTGAGGCTGGATGTTCTAGGGCCACGGCAGTTTTTTCAAGCCTGAGGGGACTTCAGAGGACTTGGCCCTTAATAGATGCTTGCATTTTCATGCTATGTGAACATGTGAGGCCTGGGGGGCTGGGGAGCCAGGGTTCTATCTGCTAAGAAACTGTTCAAGGGGCAGCTGGAGGTTTGGGAGTCAAAGCAGGCAGGCATGTGGCGCGTGCCTCCCTTGGAGGGTGATGCTGTCTGTGGGTTGGGAGTGATCTCTTTCTTTCTCCTTCCCCTTCCAGCACCCACCCACCCTACCCAGTTCCGTCCTCAGGGGCTTCCATATTCAAGATCTGCCTTGGGAACAGGTGACCTCTGTCCTTAACTGAGGACTCAGGGCCTTAGGTCTGGGGAGGGGGACCAGGGCCTGGGGTGCTCTAAAGATGAGGGTGGGGGCCCTTCCCACTGCTGGCTGCATCTCTTCAACCAACAGGGGAGCCTCTCTTTGTGTCGTTGGTTTTTTTTTTTTTTTCTCCTGGTGCCTACTGTCTAAACGAGAAGCTACAGAATCAATATTCGTATTCCCAGAGGGAGGTGTATGTGTGGTTTTCACTTTTTTTCCTTTCCCTCCCTCTCTTGTCCTGTGTAACCCAAAGAGCCTCCTGAGCTGTCTGTGGCTAAGGGGAGGATGGAGGAGTTGGCGGTGCAGGTGGCCATGTGGATCGAGCTGCCCCTGGGGGGCTTACAAGGGACTCAAGGATGCTGTCATTTAGGTCCACACCAGCAGGACCTGGGACAGCGCTCAGCCAAGCCCTTCGTGGCCACCGGCCACTGTGGGGCTCAAGCAGTCGGTTTAGTGTCCCTGGCCTAGGTCCTGTTTATGGATCACCCAGTTCCCCTCCCTCCTCACCTGGGCCCCCTCTTCCTGGGCCTAGTCCAGCCTGCTGGGCCCCTGGCCACTGCTGGTGCTGGTGACTGAGCCTGTGAAGGATCTGGCTGTACAGAGCAGGAAACCCTGTGTACCTGGGGTTACGTGGAGGGAAATCTTCAACACAGGGAACCTGAGGATCCCCACCTTGGGTTGGCCTGGTCCTTGGAGCCTCCGTCAAAGGTAGTCCCAACCCGATTCTCTCAGCTGGCAGCTTGTCTTCTGGTGACCTTGGACAGTCTCATCCACCCCCCTGGGCCTCAGTTTCCTCTTTTCCATGGCTCTTCTCAGTCAGACATTGGCAGTGCCTTAAGAAGACGGGTCCAGGATCTTCCTGCTTTGCTGCACACTCTGCTCCAGCTGTGGGGGGAGGCCTGACCCCAGCCTGAGTCCCACCTCCCCAGTGTGAGGAGCCCGTGCCTCCCATACTGGCCTCTGGTCACACCTTGGGTGTCTGGAAGCGGCTTCTCAGACTGACCCACTTTGAGCTGTGATCAGCCTAATTGTTTAGCTGAGAGGGAGGGGTCCCGGAAGTCTTTCCCGCTGATTATTAACCATCTCTTCCTACCTTGGAAATGACTCATTAAACAAAGGGGAAAGAGGTGGGTAAGAAGGAGAAGTCACCCTCTCTGTCTCTCTTTCCTGCTCCCCTTAGGCCCTGGGCACCTTGTTCCTACCTGGGTGCCTTCCTTCCCTGCTGGACAAATCTTTCTGAACGAGTTCCCTGTAGACACACACAGAAGCTCTGCCACGCCTCTCAGCAGCTGTGTAACCTTGCGAGGCTCCTCAGCCTCTCTGGGTCTTGGGCTACGTCTGTAAAATGAGGTTCCCTTGATTGTGCTGCCTCATTGGGTTGGGATGTGAAAGGTCATGAGGGATGAATGACAAGGGCAGGGGATTCTTACTGGATCTCTGAGGGTTCTCAGTCCAGCTGGGCCCGTACTGCAGGTGCCAGGCACCTGTCCTGTTGCCCATAGCGCCTCCCACCCAGCCAGGCCCTGAGACCCCATTGTGGTTTCTGGGTCCTTTCTCCTGTGCTTGGCCCTTGCCGTGGCCTGTGTGCACATGTAAGCTTATGTATGGAAGTGTCTATATGTTTGTGCTTTTATGTATGTTTGTACACATTTGTTGGATATGTTCATGTGTGTGCACACTTGTGAGAGTGTCCATTTGTATATGAAGATGTGCTTGTGTGGGTGCATGTGAATGTGTGCCCGTGTGTGTGCTTCATGCATATGTGCAGGTTGTGTGTACATGCACGCACATGTGTGTACACAGGTGTTAAGTGTGTGCCTATGAATGTGAATGTGGGTGTGTGCTTCTGTGGGAGTGTGCATAGGTAAGTGTGGACATATGTATGGTTTATCTCTGCACCCAGAATGCGCTCCCAGTGCCCACCTTCTGCACCCGCCTTTGAGGTTAATGCCAGAACTCCGCTGGGCAAATGCTGGCAGCGGGAAATAAAACAGCCTGGTTGTCAGGACCACTGTTGTGCAAACTTTTATGTCAAGAACAGCCTGAGTTAAGGCTGAGCTGGGAAGTTTGATCGTCTACCAACTGGCTCGCTGACAGTCTGCAAAGGCAACACACGGAAGCTGCATCCTTGTAATTCAAATTTTTGCAAATCGAATGGTTATTTAGATGCACCACAGGATTTGGGACTCTGAGAAGCTTGGTGAGTCCTTTGTGAAGCGCAGCATCTTTGCCAAGAGCCTCTCCCAGGTGGAATCTGGATGGGAGGGTGGGGAGCGAGTGGAGGTTGTAGCTTAGGCAGAGTGGGAACCCTTGCTGTGTGACCTTGGCCTGGTGTGTTTCTGTCTAAGAATGGGTGCTGCTCACTTGCACACTGAAGGGAGGGAGACTGGCCTCCCGTGAAGCATCTGCTGTGGGTTTGGGGTTCTCACTCTTAGCAAGACATTTGTACAGTCAGCTGCAGGCATGATTCGGGTATAAAAGCTTCGACTTGATGATGCCCGCATGTTCCTCTGTTTGGGATGCCTCCAGCAAAGCTCTTCTTTTCAAGGATGAATTTTTGCCTACTGGGCCTTCGTAAGCAAGGCAGTCTGGGTGTCCTGTGCTGGGTGCTGGCCTTCGGGCTATGTGGGCCCTGAACTGATGGCTGTGATGTCTAAGAGAACTGCAAATTTTGCTTCCCTGGCATTCTCAAAGTGTTTTTTTTTTTTTTTCCTGGTGCCTACTGTCTAAACGAGAAGCTACAGAATCAATATTCGTATTCCCAGAGGGAGGTGTATGTGTGGTTTTCACTTTTTTTCCTTTCCCTCCCTCTCTTGTCCTGTGTAACCCAAAGAGCCTCCTGAGCTGTCTGTGGCTAAGGGGAGGATGGAGGAGTTGGCGGTGCAGGTGGCCATGTGGATCGAGCTGCCCCTGGGGGGCTTACAAGGGACTCAAGGATGCTGTCATTTAGGTCCACACCAGCAGGACCTGGGACAGCGCTCAGCCAAGCCCTTCGTGGCCACCGGCCACTGTGGGGCTCAAGCAGTCGGTTTAGTGTCCCTGGCCTAGGTCCTGTTTATGGATCACCCAGTTCCCCTCCCTCCTCACCTGGGCCCCCTCTTCCTGGGCCTAGTCCAGCCTGCTGGGCCCCTGGCCACTGCTGGTGCTGGTGACTGAGCCTGTGAAGGATCTGGCTGTACAGAGCAGGAAACCCTGTGTACCTGGGGTTACGTGGAGGGAAATCTTCAACACAGGGAACCTGAGGATCCCCACCTTGGGTTGGCCTGGTCCTTGGAGCCTCCGTCAAAGGTAGTCCCAACCCGATTCTCTCAGCTGGCAGCTTGTCTTCTGGTGACCTTGGACAGTCTCATCCACCCCCCTGGGCCTCAGTTTCCTCTTTTCCATGGCTCTTCTCAGTCAGACATTGGCAGTGCCTTAAGAAGACGGGTCCAGGATCTTCCTGCTTTGCTGCACACTCTGCTCCAGCTGTGGGGGGAGGCCTGACCCCAGCCTGAGTCCCACCTCCCCAGTGTGAGGAGCCCGTGCCTCCCATACTGGCCTCTGGTCACACCTTGGGTGTCTGGAAGCGGCTTCTCAGACTGACCCACTTTGAGCTGTGATCAGCCTAATTGTTTAGCTGAGAGGGAGGGGTCCCGGAAGTCTTTCCCGCTGATTATTAACCATCTCTTCCTACCTTGGAAATGACTCATTAAACAAAGGGGAAAGAGGTGGGTAAGAAGGAGAAGTCACCCTCTCTGTCTCTCTTTCCTGCTCCCCTTAGGCCCTGGGCACCTTGTTCCTACCTGGGTGCCTTCCTTCCCTGCTGGACAAATCTTTCTGAACGAGTTCCCTGTAGACACACACAGAAGCTCTGCCACGCCTCTCAGCAGCTGTGTAACCTTGCGAGGCTCCTCAGCCTCTCTGGGTCTTGGGCTACGTCTGTAAAATGAGGTTCCCTTGATTGTGCTGCCTCATTGGGTTGGGATGTGAAAGGTCATGAGGGATGAATGACAAGGGCAGGGGATTCTTACTGGATCTCTGAGGGTTCTCAGTCCAGCTGGGCCCGTACTGCAGGTGCCAGGCACCTGTCCTGTTGCCCATAGCGCCTCCCACCCAGCCAGGCCCTGAGACCCCATTGTGGTTTCTGGGTCCTTTCTCCTGTGCTTGGCCCTTGCCGTGGCCTGTGTGCACATGTAAGCTTATGTATGGAAGTGTCTATATGTTTGTGCTTTTATGTATGTTTGTACACATTTGTTGGATATGTTCATGTGTGTGCACACTTGTGAGAGTGTCCATTTGTATATGAAGATGTGCTTGTGTGGGTGCATGTGAATGTGTGCCCGTGTGTGTGCTTCATGCATATGTGCAGGTTGTGTGTACATGCACGCACATGTGTGTACACAGGTGTTAAGTGTGTGCCTATGAATGTGAATGTGGGTGTGTGCTTCTGTGGGAGTGTGCATAGGTAAGTGTGGACATATGTATGGTTTATCTCTGCACCCAGAATGCGCTCCCAGTGCCCACCTTCTGCACCCGCCTTTGAGGTTAATGCCAGAACTCCGCTGGGCAAATGCTGGCAGCGGGAAATAAAACAGCCTGGTTGTCAGGACCACTGTTGTGCAAACTTTTATGTCAAGAACAGCCTGAGTTAAGGCTGAGCTGGGAAGTTTGATCGTCTACCAACTGGCTCGCTGACAGTCTGCAAAGGCAACACACGGAAGCTGCATCCTTGTAATTCAAATTTTTGCAAATCGAATGGTTATTTAGATGCACCACAGGATTTGGGACTCTGAGAAGCTTGGTGAGTCCTTTGTGAAGCGCAGCATCTTTGCCAAGAGCCTCTCCCAGGTGGAATCTGGATGGGAGGGTGGGGAGCGAGTGGAGGTTGTAGCTTAGGCAGAGTGGGAACCCTTGCTGTGTGACCTTGGCCTGGTGTGTTTCTGTCTAAGAATGGGTGCTGCTCACTTGCACACTGAAGGGAGGGAGACTGGCCTCCCGTGAAGCATCTGCTGTGGGTTTGGGGTTCTCACTCTTAGCAAGACATTTGTACAGTCAGCTGCAGGCATGATTCGGGTATAAAAGCTTCGACTTGATGATGCCCGCATGTTCCTCTGTTTGGGATGCCTCCAGCAAAGCTCTTCTTTTCAAGGATGAATTTTTGCCTACTGGGCCTTCGTAAGCAAGGCAGTCTGGGTGTCCTGTGCTGGGTGCTGGCCTTCGGGCTATGTGGGCCCTGAACTGATGGCTGTGATGTCTAAGAGAACTGCAAATTTTGCTTCCCTGGCATTCTCAAAGCCTTTATATTGTCAGTGCTTGGACACCCCAGCAGCCTAGGTATCTTCAGAGGCTTCTGCAGAGGGCTGGGGCGCCTACAGGGCCTGTGAGGGTAGGGAGCCTGGCACGACAGTCTCTTTGGGCAGATAATGGGCCTTGCCCGAGTCCCTGATTTGGGAAGCAATATCCCAGCCACAGAAGCCCCTGGGAACCTAGATGCCTCCATTGTACAGAGATAAATTGACATCTGAGTACCAGGAAGGAGCCTTCAGGCCCCACATTTTCTCTGGCTACACACAGTCTGTGGGCAGAGCCCAGGCTCCCACCTGGGGCTCAATGCAGGCTGCCCAAAGGGTGCCCCCCATTCAGCCATCCTTGCACCAAGATGTACAACTGATTCTCTTAAATAAAAACATCTTTGACATGACATGGGAGCGATTTGAGGCCTCCTTTGGCAAACCCCGCGGAGCAAGGTGCCTGTGGTGTGGGACCGCAGTTCCTGGTGTTTCTCTGGGGCAGACCTTGTTGGTGCCCTTGTGCCATCTTAGAGTCAGCGAGGCTTTCAGGGGACCCTTGGGAAGGACACCTTGTTGCCAGGTGGGCATGCATGGGCTGGGGTGTTCCTGAGACGGGTAGAGACCCCTGATTCTGCTGCGGGTTTCCAGCCTGACATGGCCAATGTGGCATTTTAGCCGTGGTAACTTCCCCGCTCAGTGCATATTCTCCTCCCTCCCGAGTCGCCTGAAATGCTACATTTGAAGCCTTAAAGGTCAGGCCTGGTGCTGCCACTGGTTCCAACAAACAAACAACAAAACAACCCACCTCAGCCCTGCCCCCAACTTCACTTATTGGAAAAGAGAAGTGAGCTGGCAGAACAGGCCTCCATGCAGGGGGCTCTCCCAGATGGGCATTTCTCCTTTCTCCCTGTGAGCAGAGGCTGGGGTGGGCATGGTGGGGACCCAGGCATCTTCGCTTCCTTTCCTGGACCTGTCAGGCATGCTCTAGTGTCTTTCACTGAGGGTTAGCTATGACCTTGAACCCCAGAAGCCTGCTGTGGACAGAGCTCCACTTCTCACCTAGCATTTGGGGGCCTTTGCTGGCTCTGGCCACTAGCTCTTTGACTAGACTCCAGCCAGGCCAAGCCACTTACAGGTCCTAGGAGGAACTCTGGCCTCTCTGCCTCCTGGCTGTGTCCCTATTTTAGACTGGCCTGCTCAGCCCGAGTTTTGAGCCAAGAAGCCTTCCAGATCATTGCTCCCTACTCCTTGTGGGCCTATCCTCCAACCCTGTGCCTCCCCCGACTCACTTTGTAGGGGCCTTCCAGGAGTAAGGCATTGACCTAACTACTAACACTTAAAAAGCTGAGTCCAAGGAATGGCTGCTAGGAAAAGAGGCCACTTCTGTGCACACCTTGGCAATCCTAGCATATTAATTTTTTTCATCATGGTTAGGCCCTCTGACAGGGAACCCAGAGGTGGGTATGGATAGGTTGTCATCAAGGACCAAGGCTTCACCTGCACTCTGCCTCGTTGGTCTTACTTTTGGTGTGGCTGTCTGTCCTTCACTGACTTCCCTCATGGCAATAAGATGGCTGCCACAGCTCCAGGCATCACATGTACCAGACATTAGGAGTAAAACAGGAGATGTTTCCTCTGAGTTCCTCCTAAAAGAAGGCTGGGAAACCTAAACCAGAAGCCCCTAGCCAAATTCCCCTCACACCTCATTGGCTAGCACTGGGTCACATGTGCACTCTAAACCAATCACTGACAGTCAGGAAGGTACACTGTGATTGGCTCAGGCTAATCAGGATTTACCCTTGAGTTAAGGATGGGGTCACCTTGGGGCTGGAGGCGGCAGAGATTCTTGCAGACTTGGGTTTTGTTAGCAAGAAGAGGGGTAGTGATAGAACATGGGGAAGCAGGATCTGTTTCAGGGTCAGACAAGAGGACTGACAAGAGGAAGAAGGAAGGGAGAGTGTTCACATTTGAGGAAACATTTGTAAAGGAAGTAATTTTAACCACATCATCAATCACTGTGATCTGAGCCCCAGGTGCTGTATTTCACATATGCTAGCAAATGAAATCAATCCGTTTTTAGTCCCATTTCACAGACAAGAAAATTGAAGTTCAACAAGGCCAAGTGATGCTGAAATCACACCAATGGTGAGTGGTGAAGGCAGGATTCACACCCCAGCGCTTGGGTCTGAGCACTCAGCCGCTGCTGCACACAGTCCTTCCACAGCCCACCTCCTCCAGAGAGCCTCCCACACAGGACCCTCAGGGTACCGCACACTCCTGCACTCTTCCATCACTCCCATCCCTCTGCCCTTCTCGTCTCAGTTCCTTCCTACTTCACTTTAGCCCTCCCAGCTTACTGTGGGAATCTGAGCAAGCCACAAGCTCTCCTCCTCCCAGCCTCAGTGTCTTCAGCATTCCCAGGACCCTCTAGAGTGATGCATTTCTTCTGCAGCTGATGACAGCGCTCTCCTGGCACCCCATCTGCAGAGCTGCCACCTCTGTACTGCCCTTTAAGTTGGTGCTAGGAAGACCATGGCCGAGGGGCTGCTTCTGATCGGCGTAGTGACAGGCCCAGGAGGGGATCTCTGACCTCAGGATGCACAGCACCCGGGCAGCAGCCATCTCCTTCCATAGAGGTTTAACAAGCACTTCTTATGAACTGAACATGGAGTAAGCTGGAGAGAGGTTGGGTGGGCTGCACAGGGCCCTGCCAGCCCTAAGCAGGACCCCACCTATGATCTGGCCGGCCTCTGCCTGTCCCCTGGTTCATGACTGGCAGTCACTATTTCATGAAGCCTCCTCTGACTTCCCTGGGCAAGTCAGGGGCTTCCTAGGTGCCCCTGAATTCTCCCCTATTCTTTTCCTGCAATAGACCTGCTGCCTCCCCTTCCAGGCTGCATGCCTGGAGGGGGCGGGGGTCACAACCACCTGTCGTAGGCCAGAGCTTCAGGCTAGCACACACCAAGTGCTCACAAAATATTCGCTGAACTGAGAGTCAGCACAGGTGTCTACAGGTCAAGCTGCTTATGTCTCTTTAAGCTGGACCAGCTTTTACAGGTTCTGGGACAGGTTCCCATGTGGCCCTGGGTTTGTTGTTGCAACAGAACAGAGGCCACCTCATGCAAGGGCTCCCTTACAAGGGATGCCCCAGCTTGGGGACTGCCTCCTGGGGGAAGGAGATGCAGGTGAGGTCCAGGACTCCATGGGCTGTGTTATTTAATTGGGTGGGATAGGGCCTGGGCATCAGCATTTTTCCAGAGCTGCTGCAGATGAGCCAAGGTAGAAAGCTACGGCCATAGAGGATAGGAAGGTAAACACAGGAGCCCTCCCCCTGCCCTGCTCTGGCTGCAAGGAGAACTGAGGCTTCCAGAGGAATGGGGTGGGGGCCGGTGTACTGGTCCTGGGGAGTCTCCTGGCCCTGGTACCTGTGAGGGCCAGCTGTTCACAGGTGTCTGTACATGTGGCCAGTGGCTGGAGTGTGCAGTCTGTTTCAGGGCAATCACCCAGCTGCCTCAGCTGGCTGCCCTGTCCCTTCCTGACTGCCCCTCTGTGTTGACACTTTCTCGGGCCTCATCTGCACTGCTGACCGCTCCATGCCCCTCCCATGTCTCAGGACCTGCCTCCTGATGGCCCAGCCCCAGCTAAGTCCCCTCCCCAAACCTGAGTTGTCTGCGCACAGTCCATGGGAGAGATTGTCAGGGAGGAAGAAATAGAAGCGAAGCCAGAAAAACGATAACCACACATGAGTGGTGCAGTAGGCAGCATCTGAGGGGTGATGAGTCGCAGGCCCTGGTGGGCTGGGGGAGGTGGGGTGGAGCCCCTGCTCCAGACTGGATTCTGACAGGTCCTCTCAGGGTCCCCAGCCATTCCTGAGGCCTTGGGTGCCCCCGCCCCACCCCAGGTCAGGGCTCTGGGGGCCCCAGGGAGAGAACCAGGACCCATCTTTCTCTGAGAGCAAGTGCTGATGGGGAACAAGGACAAGGGGTTGAGGAGAGGCTTACCCATGTGGATCCAGCCTCAATTCTGCAAGCTCCAGGCAGGCCCCATCCGTCTCGTGCTGCTGAGCTCCGTGAGACTGCTGCACCCCTGCGTGCTGCCTCGTAGGAGCCCATGACCGGGGCTCTGCCTGCCTCGTGCCCTGCGGCCCCACATTCCCTGGCACAGAGTGGCTGGGGAGGGGTGGTGGGGAACAATCCCAGAGGCCATTAAGCCGAGTGATTTACATGGCTTCCGAGGCAGCGCTGGGGGAAATATATTTCACAGGTGATTTCCAGACTGCTGGCGTGTGCAGGAGGCCATTCCTCTAAAACACAGAACGGTGGGGACATCACGGAGCCGTCTAGAGGGACCCGGAGCCGTGGGCTTTGTTGGCCTCACTGCACCATCTGCCTGCTGCTTGCAGGAAAGCATGGTCCAGGGGATGGGGGTCGAGGAGGGGAGGAGCTGGGGGTCATAAAGAGAGCCTCATATGTGACTGTGAGTCATTTTGTTCCTCAGTTTTCTAATCTCTAAAATGGGATCTTGTTTTCTATATTGTATGATTGTGAGCATGCGTGCATGCATACTCAGTCGCTCAGTTGTGTCTGACTCTGTGCAACCCCATAGGCCGTAGCCCGCCAGACTCCTCTGTCCGTGGGATTTCCCAGGCAAGAATACTGGAATGGGTTGCCATTTCCTTCTCCAGGGGATCTTCCTGACCAGGGATTGAACCTGGGTCTTCCTGCATTGGCAGGCAGATTCTTTACCACTGAACCACCTGGGAAGCCATGACTGTAAGCATAGAGCAGGTCAAATGTCAGGGCAAAGGTGACCGCAGGTCAGTGCAAGGGGGCCACACGGCTTCTGGACAGCCTATGGGTTTGGTCCTACCTGAGACTCCTCCTCGGTTCATCCTCTCCCAGACGGTGCCTCCCCCGCTGCGGGCACATTTGTTCCCTCCACAGACACTCGCCACAACCTGCCGTTCATTCATTCTTTCCACGCTCGTGAGCATCTGCCGTGCACCAGGCACTGATGAGGACAGGCAGACAGCAGTCTGGGGAGATGATGTAGACAGAGGACATGCTGTGTTAGGAGGCGATAAACACCATGGAGAAGGGACAGGATGAATTTGGGAGAGGGGTTAACTAGAGGGGGCAGGTCAGAGTGGGCCTCACTGAAACATGAGGAAAACCTGGAAGGATGGGAGAGTGGGAGCCACATGAGTATCTGGGAGGAGAGTGTTCCAAGCAGAGGAATGGCCAGTGCAAAGGCCCCGAGGTGGAATGTGGTTGAGCAGGAGGAGGATGGGAGGTGGGGAGGTCAGGGCAGCAGGGACCAGGACAGGCGGGGCCATTAAATTAGCATGACTTTGAGCTGGGCGCCCCAGGAGAGATGTGAACAGAGGAGCACCAGGGTGGTGGCCGTGGTGGTGAGACATACCGATGGTCCGGGTATGAGAAAGGAAAAGGTGTGTCAGGAGATGTCAGGCAACTGGCTTGAACAGCTGGAAGGACGGTTTTCACCAAGTAAGCTGGAGGAGGTTGGGGAAGAGTCAGTCCAGGGGACCAGCAGGTATTGGACACACTGAGTTTGAGATGAGGACTAGGGGTCCAAATGGAGAGGTGTCAAAGCTGGATATGCGTGTGTGCCTCTGGAGAGGGCCTGGAGGAGCTGAGCCTCCCAGGCTGGGTGCCGAGGACCAAGTGGAGAGCCCTGCTCTTTGAACCCTTAGTTTCATCATTCGGTGACTATGGCTGCTCTCCTCCCCTCCCCCCACTGTCGGGAGCTCTCCATCCTTCGCTCACCATGTCCTTAGGACGGAGTGCTGCAGGCATCAGTGTGCGAGCAGCCTGCTCGGTGGCCGTGGTCGGTCTGTGGTGTTCATAGGGCATCATCCCATGCTGAGCTCACCGCTGAGCCTTCCTTGCACGTGCTGCACCCTCTGTCTGAACTGCCCTGCTGCTCTGCAACGCCACCTTTACCTGCCAGAGCCCTAGGTGGGTCAGACCCCTTGCTGTGCAGTCCACACCCCCACCGGACTCTTCCTCCCTCCATGTACTGAGTCTGGATCAGATCAGATGCCTTCTATGGTTGATTCCAAGTTCCAGCCTGCATCTGCCCTCCTCACCACTGTGTCCCTTCCCCGTGTCCAGCCTGGAGCCTTGCTTAGTAACTGTATACATGAATGAATAAGTGGGGAGTGAGGGAGCTAGTAAGGATTTGTAGAAGGTTGGAGACATCTCCAGAGTATTTTGTCTGTGATAAGCCCTGCTGAGTTGGCCCACCTGCTACTCGTCAAGCCAGCCCTGAGGACAGCACAGGCCCACCCGGCAGTGGCTCCTCTTGGGGTGGCCACCACCCCGGGACTTCTCAGGAGGAGGTGGGGCCGCTAGGGTGGCACCTGAAGGCCCCTACTTGCCGTGTCTCGCAGAGGGAATTTACATTGCTTACGGATTCACCCGTGTGGAGAGAAAAGGCAAACAAGCACTTGCATTTGATTTACAGGCAGCTTGGCTTGCACTGAGGAGCCTGGAGCTCACTAGTGAGGAGCAGATCCCAGAGGAAGTGGGCATCTCCCCTGTCGTGGGAGGGATTGGAGGGAGCTAGGGCTGTGCGCTGCTGAGACATCGTTCCTGCAGCAGGGTGGCTTTGTTGGGGTAAAAGGAAGGATTCTCCGATTGCCCAGCTTTGGCTTGCTCGGGGAGGCAGTGAGGGCCCTGATTTGGAATGGACCCCTTCTCTATGGTAGAAAAGGTCATAAATGAGGAGTGGCCCTAGCGGCACCCTATTTCCTAAATCTTGGCCGTTGAAGCCCACTTTGGGATTAAGAAAGCTGGATCAGCTAGGAACAGAGCCTGGGCTCTGGAGCCACCCTGACAGGGTTCAAATTCTGGTTGAGCACAGACTAGCTGTGTGGCCTTGGTCGTTGTCCATGAAGTGGGCTTGAACCAGTTCGCACCTAGCCAGGGGTGCTGTGAGACTTCAGTGAGCTCACACAGGAGCCCCCAGCACACAGCAGCTGCTTTGCATCATCAGTTCCTTTCCTCAGTGCTCTGCCTACTGAAGTTGGAAGCCTCTTTCCTGCCCTCCCCTCCAGCCTCTCCCCCACTGTAGAGAGAGGTGGACAGGGCAGGGGGACACCAATCTGGTGATGGGAGGATGTTCAGGGAAATGTATCCCCAAGCATTTCCAGAAGATCCTTCTTTGCTGTTCTGCAAGCAAAGTTCTTCAGGGAGCTTGGTGAGGGGAACCAGACTGCAGCCCCAGCCTAGTGCAAGGGTCAGTAAAGTGGAGTAAGGACTGTGGGTTTGAGAGGAGGGTGGAGAGAAATCCAGGAAGACGTCCCACCAGAGGTGACTTGGCCAGGTAGAGGAGGCACAAAACCAGAGACCAAAGCTGGCCGTGGTGAGTTAAGTCCTTCTCTGGTCTTGGCTCCACCTCTCTTTTGCACCCGTGTGTCCTTTGGGGCCCTGCCAGGTTCCATGGAGTGGGGGGTGGGATTTCTTCCATGAGAAGGAATAGAAGACTGTGAGAGGGGTTTCTGTCCTCCTCGAGGCAGGAGGCCATGTCCAGGACATAAATGGAAGACGGCTATTTGTGGCTCAGAGAGGATTTGACTCATGCTGGAGGGTGGGGAGGAGGTACGTGAGGGGAGATGGGATGTGTGAATCACAGAATCCAACCGGAGTGGTTGATGACACGTGGACAAGGCCTCTCTTGCACCTCCAATCAGGCTTTAGCTACTGGTGTGGGGCGGGAGCAGGCACCTGGAGCTCCCAGGTTGCCCCCTACTCTCCTGGTGACCACCACAGGCACCTCAACACTGCTGGCCACCTCATGAGAACAGGCTTGGGTGTGGCTCTTCCATCACTGCACCTGGCGGTGTCAGTATACCAGCCCTGCCTCCAAGAGCCAGCCTCACTGAACCTCAGTGTGCTAGGTTGTTAAATGGGTCTGGTCCCTTTTGCCTTGTGCCTGACTACCTGGGGGAACATGCTGGGGAGAGAAGGAGGCCCTGCAGACCCCCAAATGCCCATGATCTGTGTCAGTGAGTAGGGCAGGTGGCTCCAGGCCTGGGGAGCAGACGGTGGATCCTGGGCCGAGTGACTGTCTATACCCCACGTCCCTGGCCTGGACTTTCTGTTTTGCTTTAGAGTGCCCTTAGCTAGTTCGTGAGCTCCTGTTGCTCACTGCTACATCCCAGCTCTAGATTGCTGGGAAATTCACAGACAATGACCCCAAGTGTTGGTACCTTGGGAGCCCATGGGCCTCTCCAGGGGAGTGGAGGTGGGCAATAACTGCAGTCCCTGTGGTTTGAAACCAGTGATTCCTTCAGCCCACAGATGGAAACCGAGGTACAGAGAGGGGGATGGGTGAGTCTGCACAAAGTGTGTGGACTTCAGCCCTGGGAACCAGAATCCCAGGTGGGGGAGAGTGGGTGGAGGGCCAAGGTCCTTGGCTGTCCGAGATGCGGACAGGGTGACAGGGATGAGTGAGGACAGCCCCGGATCTGCCCGCACGTTGCTTGCTTCCTGGAAGAAGTGGCTGCACCAGCACCCGGCCTTTCTGGGAGAGCCATGAATTATGCACAGAAGCCACAGGCCTGGGCAGGCCCATCATAAATGAGCTTTAATAATTCATACGGAGAGGAGCCGGGGAAAGGGAGGGCCTCCTGGGCCGTCCCTGGGGCAGCCGCTGCGCTTCTAGCCCTCCCGCAGTCTGCGCTGCGCACCCCACCTGCCTGCTTCTGTGGCCGCCGCGTGCGGGCTGGGCAGGACGGCAGGGAGGTCGGAGCCGGCTGGGGAGGTGCGCTTGCTCGGCCAAGGGCCTCTTCCTCTAGGCTGGAGACCAGGGGCCTCCTCTCTTAGGGCTCCCTGCGCAGAGGGGCCAGTAAACAAGAGGAGGTCTGAGGGAATGTTAACTGAAACAATAACCCCTGGAGGGCACCGGAGATCAGTGGCTGCTGGGAGGGTACCACTTAAAATGGGAGGAGGGGGCACAGAGGACTTCCCCGAACAAGGCGAGAGGGGAGCCTTGAGGACTTCTGGGAAGAGGCTGGTCCAGGCCAAGGGAATAGCGTGTGCAAAGGCTGGGCAGGGACTGGAGGAATGTATTCAAGCCACAGCGAGGGGGCCACTGTGGCCTGAGAAGCGAGGTCAGAGAGGCCGTCGTGAGTTCGGCCCCTGGATGGGCTCTGGGTGTTGACTGAGGAGGCACACTGTTCAGCAGGACACTCTGGCTGAGTGGAGGTGAACAGCCTTGGGGGGGCGCGGCGGGAAGCGGGGGTTCCAAAGGGCCGAAGCTGAAGACCAGTGAACTGGCGATTCCACCACTTGTCCTGGAAAGAGATGACCGTGGCCCAGGCCAGGTGGGGGGTCGGGGAGGTGGTGGGCGGTGGGCGGGTTGTGAAGGTGGAGGCCACGGCACTTGCTGAGATGGGATATGGGTATGAGAGAAAGCAAGTTCCAGGTCACCCTGATGCTTCCGGCCTGAACCAGAGCTGAGATCCGGGGGTGTGGAGAGAGGGAGGAGAGGGTTCAGAGGGAGGCGCAGGGCCTAGGTTTTGGGCCCATTCAGTTTGAGAGGCCCATTAGGCATCCAGGTGGACCGGCCGTGCCGCAGCTGGGCAGAGCTGTGTGCTCATCAGCCGCGTGGCCTTGGGCGCATCGCGCAGTTGCTCTACCTCAGCTTTCCCCACTGAGGACCAGGGATGATGACCTGACTGCTGTGAAGGTAATTCAGGCCCGGCGAGGCGGGCATGAGGCCTCACTCAACCCCTTGGAAACAAACCACCGAGTGGCCTCTGGAGGCCCCAGGCCACCCCTCCTGGGGCAGAGAGGGAAACGGAGACCTGGAGAGTCCAAACCAGAGCCGGGTGTGGACCACAGAACAGGACCTGGCACACGGCAGGGGCCGGAGGAGATTCAGCCTGGGGGCCGCTCCCTGCCCTGGCCGAGCCCACAGCCTGGGTCTGGGCCTCAGTCGTCCGCTGTTCCGCACACCAACGGCCCCCTTCCTGCTGCGCACCTTCTTCGTCTCCCTGGCTCCGTTCTGCAGGGACTGCTCCCACTGCTGGCCACCCCAGGCCAGGCCAGCAGAGGAGGGTCCCGCGAAGGGCTGCTCAGGAGCCCTGCGGCTCTGGGTGTGACAGTATCGACACAATGCTGTGTTGATCCAGTTCACTTTCTAGATGAGTTAGCTGAGGCCCAGACAAGGGAAAGGATGTCACCAAGGTCACACAGCTATCACATCAGAGACAAGCCAGGCTCAGGTGGGCCTTCCGTGCTGGCCTCCTAGTCTCCCTTGGGAAGCCTCCTTCTCAGCCTGCCTGTTGCTGGCTTGTCCCAGTCCTTGTGGTCCTCCCTGGCTGCAGGAGCCCCTGTGGGTCCTCAGTCCAGCCCTGATGGCGGGGAGTGAGGCAGAGTGCCTCTTGCTGTGTGAGCCCGGAACACTGTTCATCCCTCTCTGAGCCCAGTGGGCTGCCTGGCTCTCCCAGCCTTGGACGATTGCGGCTCCCTGCTTCCAGGCCTTCTCCCCGCCCCCTATCAGGCTATTAGGAGTTAATACTGGGCTGGGCCTGACGCCCTAATTGAAGTGAATGACTGTTCACCGGTAGTCTAAGTGGGGAGGCACAGGCTTGCAGCCTCCCGGCCAAGAGCTGATTGGAAGGAAGGCTTTCTCCCCGAAGAAGAAAGGGAAGGGACAGCCCGTAATTAATAACCTCATTAAGGAGCAGTATTTGGGCAGGGTCCCAAGACACACATAGTCGAGACCGATGGATTTGGACCAATTTGAGCTTCAGCAGCACCAGCCCCTCCCCGGCACCAGGGAATCTCTGATGATCCCTTGTGATAAGTGGGCTGCCTTCCTCTCTGTGTGCATGGGATGGGTAGGTGGGGTGGGGGCAGTGCTCCTGGGGCCCCATGTTACTCACACTTAGGAGTCCCTTAAAGTGAAGTTGCTCAGTCATGTCCTACTCTTTGCGACCCCATAGACTGTAGCCCACCATGCTCCTCTGTCCATGGGATTTTCCAGGCAAGAGTACTGGAGTGGGTTGCCATTTCCTTCTCTAGGGGATCTTCCCGACCCGGGGATTGAACCCGGGTCTCCCGCATTGGAGGCAGACGCTTTACTGCCTGAGCCCTCAGGGCTTTTTTTTCCTTAGGAGTACCTTAAGCTGAGTCAAATCTGTGGAAGATGAGCCATCCCTTTGAGTCTGCATCTCAGCTTACCTGCTTATGAAGACATGGATGGCTAACCAGGGAGCCTTATTCCACGTGACTTGGCTGAACCAGCATGCTTCCATCTCCCCAGGCTCCAGTGCGGCCCCCACCCCACCGTGGTTGGTGCCAGTGCCAGGCCAGCGCTGGCTGGTCCACACACCTCCAGGCACTCTGGCCTCAATGGCTTGGAGTGATTTGACCACTTTGCCTCTCGAGAGGGAATGACCTTGGCTACACTTGCCCTGTGTTCTTCGGAGGCTGTGATCCAATCAAGGTCAGGGGCCCTACTCCGGGCTTTGAGGCCCAAGAGTCTTCTCTCCTGAGCGGATAAGCCGGAAGGACGCTCTGATCTTAGAGGCGCTGCCTTTTACTGGGCGTCTCCCCTGTGTCAGGAGGGGGCTGCGGCCCACCCAGAAGCCCAGTCCAAGGGGGAGACACAGCCATCCCACACTTTATGAGCGTGGGTCTGAGGAGGGGGACTGTAATGAGGGGAGGACAGCCTGCTGCCCGGATGAGTCTGTGCACATGTGTGTTGGGGCAGTCATCATGGTTAGCATCCTTTCTGTGGGGCAGCGGTCCCTTCCTGGTTGTCTTCGGTCCTGGAAGGTGGACAAGTGGTGAGCTTTATCTCCATTTTCCTGATGGGAAGACTGAGGCCTAAGAGGGCACATCTGGTCCAAGGTCATGGAAGAGCCAGGGCTGAATCTGGGCACTCAGTCTAGGTAGAAAGGGATATCCACTGAGTGGTCAGGGAGGACTCCTTGGGGGAAGTGGCTCTGGAGATGCCACAGTCTGGGGTGCAGTCTGGAGCTTCCTGCTATTGGCAGCAGGGCTGTGGCCTAGAGGAGGGGCTGGCCACATCCCAAGCCCTCTTTCAGCAGGGGCCACTACTGCTCTCTGAGCTCGGGGTGGCCTCTCCTAGCTGGAATGGGGAGTGGCCTCCTTGCCCCCTTACAAGTCATCTTCCCCTGCGACAGGGTGGGCATGATGCCTAGGCCCTCTGGACCAGCTCTCCTGGGCTCTTTTCATGTCTCTATCCCTCCCATCTCTCCATCTGTCTCTCTAGACCACCACCCAGCTCCTGCCCTATGTTTTCTTTCCCCTTCAGAACACTGTGAAGGCACCAAGGTGGGAGGTGGCTGGCCAGTTGAAATAGAATAATTAAATAGCACTTTAATTTAAATCATTGCCTCCCCCAGAACTAAGAGAATAATCGGCCAGTCTGTCACGGGAGAAGCAGGAGACCTGTAGGTCCCCACCACGGCCAGATTTGGTTCACGTACCCTCGACAGCAAGCGGCCTCCCCCACACCCCTCACTGCCCTAGCCCAGCCCTGCCCTCCACTCCTCCAGCCTCACCTGTTCTTCCACCCTCAGCATCTCCCCCTCCACAATGACTGCCCTGCTTGAACTGAGCAGGGAAGGCCGTAGACTGCTCTTAGGCTCCCAGTGGATGGGGTTTATCCAGGTAGCCTGGCTGGTGGAGGCAGTCTGTAGCAGGACTTTGGTGGCAAAAAATGCCTCCTTGGGAGTGGTGAAAAGGCCTGCAGAGGTAGTTGGGGGTCCAGAGACCCTCAGCCCTGGTGGGCCTTAGCCTCTCCCAGGCCTTCCCCTGTCTGCTCTTGAGCGGAGCCCTCCCCCTCCCTCTAGTCCCTCTGCAGGGTCCAGCCGCCCACACCTAGCCGTGCCCTCTGAGGGTGAACCTGCAGTGTCACCTGTCTCTGGTTTTTTGATTTGTTTAATTATAGATGAGTTTTCTGCATAATTTATTCCAAAAGCCTGGATTATACTGTACAATTAAATCACATTCTGATCAACAACTTCACGTATAAAATTAACAACTGGCAACAGTTTAAACTGTGCTGCTGCATCTGCACGCAGGCTCTTCCCCTCTTCCCTCTTCGCTCCTTCCCCTCCTCCTCCCGTCCCTCCCCTCCTCCTCCCGTCCTTC
>SJYX01023109.1:193223-206385 GCA_006410675.1 Oreotragus oreotragus
AAGGAGGGGGGGGGGGGGGGGGGGGGGGGGGGGGGGAGAGAGAGGGAGAGTGGATGTGCATATGGATGTGTCTTGGGAAGAATTGGACTTTATTCTGAGATTTAGTTCTTTAAAAAATTTTTTTTTGTGTTGCAATCGCCTTTTTTGATGAAATGATGGTGATTATAATAATGGTAACAATAGCGATGTGTTGTCTGAGCAAAATAAAAACTTGGCATCCATGTCTGCTCTTTCAACTAATTTTTCTTTACTTATCTGTGAGATTCTAGCACCAAAGACCTATAGATACACTAGAAAAGAGTCAACAGCCTGGGGTCATATCAGTGCTGTGCTGGTAAATGTTGACAGTTCACTCTCTGGGGGGAAAAAAACTGAGACTGGCAGCATTTGCAGATTTCTGGGCTATGAGTATTTCCACTACGGCGATTTCAAGCTCCCGAGGTGAGGACGCTGAATGCAGAGTTGCTTGGGAGGAGGTGCGTACTATCGGCTGTTGCCAACTCCAACACACCCCTGGGTCAAGTTCACCACTTTCTGGGGGAATGACCTTGGGTGGGTCACTTTTAAAGCCTCTGAGCCTCAGTTTACTCATCTGTAAAGTGGGGATGGTAAGTGGGGATTTGCTTCTCTGTGAGAATTGACATGCTAGCCCCACACCTTGTACATCACGGGAGCCCTTTCTTCTCAGGAAGATGGTGATTGGCATTCTGTCCCCTAGACTAGTGAGTGGCTAAGGTCAGGGTCAGGCCCAGGGCAGAGCTAACAGTTCCCTTGGAGATCAGTTCCTTGACCTCAACCATTCATGTGCCACCTGCCTAGGTGGACACAGGACTGTGGGGCAGCCCGTCTCGACATTAGCCAGCCCCCAACCCTGGGCTCTGTCTCAGGAGCATGAAACAGCCACCTGCCACACTGCCCATCCTCAGCCAGGGCCAAGCCATCAGTGCCTGGGGGACAGGAGCCAGGGGCCAGGCAGGCTGTCCATTCTCTGCTCGCTTTGCTCTCCCCCACCTGGTGGTTAAGACCTCATCACCCTTCGTAGCCGGGCCTGCAGCCTGGCCTCCCCCGGCGCTCAGTGTTCACTTTTTCCCTGCAGTGGGGGAGCAGAGGTGGGCATCAGGCTGTGGCTTAAACCAGCAACAAGCTAAAGCTAATACCTCTTTCTTTTGATGTTGATTTTTTTTTTTTTTTCCCATCACAGTCCTGACATTCAGCTTGGCAAATTGCAATTAGTGATCTGCCCGCCTCCTGATCTGAGTTCCCATGCCAACCGACCCGGGCACACACAATGGCAAGGGCCCAGCCCCCAGCCACAGGGATGTGGGGCAGGGGGCTGGAGTAGAAAGTCAAGCTCCTCTGACCCAGAGAGCTGTAAGAGCCCTGGCGCCGAGCAGCACTGGCAGAGGTAGGGGAGGCTACAGGACCACGGCAGGATTGGGGCCAGACTCAATCTCCTGGATCACATGCCTTTGGGGTACCCCTGCAGGGGTGGGGAACTGGCGTTTCCCTCACCCTTACCTGGCCTCCTGGGATGTGCTTAACCCATGGGCATATTTCAGTCTTTGTGAGAATTCTCCTATGAGCCCTCCCTGGAAAGGCCTTGTTCTGTGTCTGGTAGGGATGGGAAGTTGAGGTGCCTTTCAGATGCATTAGGGTGGAGACCGTGATCACAGCAGAAAATGCTTTCGACCATATGGACACTGTCTTTCCAGCCAGCAGCCCTTGGCCAGGGCTGGTGTGATTTTGCTCACCTGATCTGCCACTGCGTGAAGCGGGGTTACAGGTTAGCCTCCAGGCCAGCTCTTTCCCCAGGTACCATCCCAGTTCACGAGTGTGGGCTGAGAACATGGGGTCTTGTGACCGCCTGTCCATCCTGTCCCCTCATAAAGATTCCCATGCAGCACCCTTGACCCTCCAGTTCTCATGTGTGCTTCTCATACCCTACAAGGTGGCCCCAAATTATCCCCACTTTCTGGAGGAAGACAGTGAGACCCAGGTGGATTAAAACAACCTCGGGGTGGCACCAGTGCAAAGGAGACCTGCTCAGGCTGGCGGCTCAGGTGGAGGGCTCATGGGGCTCACCAGGTCCCCAGAAAGGGGTGAGCTGGTCTAAACTGGACCTGCGGGTGGATGGTTCATGTGGGGCACCCAGCGATGAACCTCTGTTTACTAGTTTGCTGGAAAAGTGAGGAAGCCATCCATGTCCACTGCTTAGAGGAGGCCCCGAGGGGCAGGGACCTGCCCCAGGTTATGCAGCAACTCTCGCTCACCTGCCCTCCCCTTGACCCAGTGCCACCCAGCCTTGGGGGCAGGAGGCTCTGGGATGCAGCAGACATCAGGCTCATCACGTCCCCTCCTCCCTGGTGTCCTGAGTCCCCAGGCTCAGAGCAGCAGCATCAAGGGCTGCCTCTTCACGGTGAAAAATAGTCTCGCTGCAGGCTTCTCAGAGCCACTGGACTCCCTGAGTTGCATTTAAACTCTAATCTGCTCCCCTCCCTGGCCATCCAACAGTACGTGAGGAGAGCCTGGGCCACCAGGTCCAGACTTCAAAGGGAAAGAGAGTCGTTCCCAGCCTCTGTTTCTTCTCTAGTGAAAACTGGGTTCTGAAGGGGCGGCTGCTGTGGGTCACCCCCAGGTGGCCGGGGCGGGGCTGCTCGAGCCGCAGGTGGGTCCTCCTGACACTTCTCTCCTCTCTGCACGCAGGATGCAGCACTGGGCCCGCCGCCTGGAGCAGGAGATTGATGGTGTGATGCGGATTTTTGGGGGCGTCCAACAGCTCCGCGAGGTAAGCCCGGTGCCACTGGCTCTCGGTTTAGGGACCCTCTTCCAGCTGCGAATGGGAGAAGGGCTTCAGAAATGAGTGAGGAAGGCATGGCGCAGCTGAGGACCCGCTGTGATGGAACATGTGGAACCTATCGGGGCAGGTGGGGAAACAGAAATATGGACTCCTTCAGGTCTTGATCTGCTCTTCCCCAGGTCACCGTGTTGGAGTGGTGCCTAGTCGGCTCTGATGGGGAAATGTCGGGCTTTTCAGGAGGGTGAGGTCTGTGTTTAAGGCAGCATATGGGGTGGGAGTCCAGGCCCTGGCGGCTCCAGTGGAACGTAGTTGTGCACGGAAGCCAGAGGCACTGTCCTTGCAATGCGTGGGGTGGCCCGGCCGAACCACCCCAGAGAGTGGTGCTGCCCGCTCAGGGCGCTGCATGCAGCAGGAGGTGAGTGGCAAGCGCGTGCTTGGCGAGATGAGGGATCAAGGGGCGGGCGGGTGATTGATTAGGCGCGAGCAACCACATTCATCCTGGGAGATTATGTTAATGTTTGAAATAGTGATGTGAAGAGCAGGCCATCCGTCACCCCCAGAAGGCTGCAAAATGTGTTGCTGTCAGGCCACGTGCTCTGGAGCTGTCGCTCTTTATGTGGAAATGCGGAGTCTCAAAGACCTGAGCTCTTGGAGTTGTCGGGGTGGGGCTCCCAGGTATGTGCTGGACTTGAGGAGTTCTTTGCCGGCTGCCTGGGCCGGGAAGTGTGACCAGAACTGAACAGGAGATTAATGGGTATCTCCTGCCAGTGGTTGGCTTGGGAACAGCAGATTAAGTGGAATTATCACTGGGGGATTCAGCCAAGGGTCCAGGCCCTGGGCTCGGTGATGAGATACTCCACTGTGTTTCTGTGTCCCTCTTGGTCAGGCCCAGGTTAGCAGAGGGAGCGTCTGTGGGGTGTTGTCTCTTGCACGGTGCTCGGCTTGTAGCCAGTACCCAGGAAGTGAGAGTGGACGTGGGTGAGTTGATGTCGGCTATGGATGTGGGACCTCTGGCATAGGATGGGGCTGATCAGGGATGGCTGTCTAGGTGGTAACTTAGTTGGGAGCGGGAGTCTGAGTCTGGAGGCCTAAGCCATTAGCTTACCAGGTGTCCTTTCCCCCAGCCCCCGTGGCCCAGCCTCTCTTGAGCGCCCCCTTCCCTGGTGGCTGGGCTGGAATTGCAGTAACCCCCATCCCACTCTCTTCCTGTGAACTCTCAGTGACTCAGCCATGCTCTGAGGCCGGCAGAGCTTTCCAGAGAAGGCACGGTAGGAAAAGCGGTTCCGGAACAGAAGTCCATTTCTGCTCAGGAATAGCACCCAGCGCTTGCTTGGTTCTCAGTGGGCATTGCCAAGTGCAGCTTGTGTAGGTTAATGAAGACACGAGAGTTCCTTGGAATGTATGTCGTGTGCCTTTCCAAGCTTCGTATCAGGACATAAGATGTACCCCACATAAGGAGTGAACCACGTGCTTCTGGCCAAGAAATCTTCCGTGCTTTCAATCCTCAGCTCAAGGAAATTGTTTATTTTATAGTCACGGGCAGCTCAGACCGTAAAAGTTTGCTACTGGGGAAATAGTGTACATGCTTCAGGCCGGAGACACGGGTCTATCTGAACCATGGAGCTTCCTGGATGGTGCGGACCAGAGATGGACCCGCTCAGTGAACCCACTGTGTGCTCCTCGGCAGGTCCTAGACCCTCTCTGATCCTCATTCTTGGTCCATGGCGTGGCTGGGAGGTCTGGCTGGAAGGAGGTGGTAAGAATGGGAGTGGACAGGCTGACACAGATATGCTCCTTTTCTAGAAACCAGATTTGAATATTCCTCACTGATCATTGTCATTCCCAGGATGTGTTGTTCCCTTCCTTTCTGCCAGGAGTCGAGCGATTCCACACACTCATCAGTGAGCACATCTTCCCCCACCCCCACCTTCCTAGGGGTCACACAGTGGGGTATGGCAGAACTGGGGCTCAAATGCCGGGCTGCTGACCCCTGTTCCAGAGCGCCGCTTCCTCTCTAGCTAGGCCTCCCTCCTTGGGGTGGGCAGGATGAGCCAGGAAAGAAGGGAGCTGGGCCAGGCTCGGTGAGGCTGTGGCCAGGCAGAGAAGTGCTGACCTGGCGTTCCAGGCTCCTTCTGGCAAGCCTCTGCCTGTTGGCGCCTGCCAGCTCTCCAGTGGCTCTCTGTCCTGCTCCAGGCGTCTCTCACCTGCTTCCTCAGCCTCTTATTTCCTGCTGACAGCTCTGGGGCTCCTTCTCGGCACAGGACACTCTTGAGAGGTGGGCAGTAGGGGTGCAGATGAAGAGTTCCAGAAGAAAAAGACAGCCCTGTGAGAGCAGGAGGGACCAACCAGTCCCCCCCACGCACCACCCCCACAACCCCCCATAGCCCTGACCAAGCCACCACGGTTCTCCTTCACGTGGATAAAGGAGGGCCCGTGTGCCCGGCCCACGCCCGGCTCAGAGGGTCACGAGGATGCTTGCACTGAAGCCCTGACCCAGCCATGATGCGCCATAGACCCTGGTGCCACCTCTGCCAAGCCTATGGCTTCCATCGCCATTGAGGCCACCCTGCTCCCTGCCTCCCTGAGCCACCCCCAAACACCTTGCCATTGGGGTGATCCTTGACTTTCTTCTCCAACTTGGCTGCCCTCTCCACCAGCCCCAGTCCTGGAGGCAGCCCCACCCCCAGGAGCTGGGTGCCACAGAGCTGGCAGCTGCAAGAGTCCAGAAACTGCAGACAGTGGCATTTAGGAGCAGTTTCCTTGTCTTGGCACTTTCCTCCTCCTGACCTAAGAACAACCCTACAAGGGCGTGGCTGGGTATAGACTGTGGCCCATTTATAGGTTGGACACCATGGCAAACCTTGGTGGAATGTGGGAGGTGTCTGCAAAGACCCTCTCCCATTTCTTCACCTTACCAAGCCTGAGGGCCAGCGCATTGTAGGAGCTCCCACTGTGGCCTGGGGCTCCTGAGCCATGCTCCACTGGGGAAACCCAGCCCCACCTCCCAGCCCTGGCTTACACCTGCTGTGAACAGGCCACGGAAGTGCGGATACTACTGCAGTCCGCCCCCTCCAGGGCCTCTAGAGGCTGAGCACGGTCTCCTGAGCCCCTTTTCTGCCCTCCCCCATCAGCACTATATTGTCATCCTGTGGGGGGAGGGATAGCAGAAAGCACATATGCTGGGGCTCTGAGCTCATTTTCATAATGAGGCTGATCAGGATGAATAATTCATCAGGTGCCTGGGGGTGCATAGCAGACCACGTGGAGATGGCCTGTCTCCCCGTTCTGAAGCCCAGGTCAATCTGATGGTACCGTCAGGGACTCCATCCCCCTCTGCCTGAGTGTCCAGGGTAGAAAGGGAACAACTCGGGGGGGAAAGCAAAGCAGGACAGGTTGTGGTCAGATGTGGGGAAGAACCAGTGGTTCATCGGGCACCCACCCTGGGATGGATTCCTGACTCGGGTAAGACATCTGCATGGAGGGTCTCTGCAGAAGGCAGTGAGAAGATGCTCTGTCTGGGGTGGGTGTTGGGGTGAGGAAAGGCTGCCTGGCTGGAGCTGGTGTGGCAGCAGAGACCTGGGATTGCCATGTCTGGGGACCACAGGCCAAGTCTGGATCTATGGGAGCCTTTCTCAGTCCTGTCAACCCCCGACACGTGTCCCATCAGGGCAGAAATGGCTTACAGCCCTGCTCACGCCCCTCTCTGCTTCAGCCCCCATGACGGCCTTAGCCCAGCTGTATGCTGCTAGTCACTTACAGGGAAACCAAGGTGTGGCTGACTGTCTTTACCCCCCAGTCCCGCCCTGGAGCCCTGACTTGCTAGCCCTGGATGGTGGGGGTGGTAGTGAGGAGTATCGAGGCAGAGGTGCAGGCTGGTGCGGCCCCTGTCCTGGACCTCCTAGCTGTATCCACAGAGAGCAAGACCCCAGGACTCCGAGATCCCTGACCCAAGTCTCCGGCTCCCTTCCCCACAGCTGGGCTTCTCTGGGCAGTCGTGATGGACCAGACAAACGCTCTTCATGTGTCCTCACTCCGACGGGTAGCCAGAAATGGGATTTCTGAGCCAATGACGGCGCTGTAGTCCCAGCCCATCTTGCCTGCCCCTGGCCATCCCCGCACTGCGTCTGCTCAGTGCTCCCTGGGAATGTGTAATTAATATTTGCAGAGTGCCGCATCTGGAGCCGGCTCGAGGCAAGGACCGAAGTCTGGCCACACCGAGGACCCCTTTTCTGAGGGGCTCAGGGAGGCAGGAACAGGGCCCTCTGCAGGTGCCCTTCAAACAGGCTTCTCCTTGCTCCTCCACCCTCACCCCACCCCCACCTAGCACCACCGATTCCCAAAGCACAGGCACCCTCACACGCTGGCTCAGGGGGTGCTGGCCAGGGCTGTGTTTGCGGCCCCCATTTGGGGTAGGAGGTCCTCTCTGGGCACCTCAGGTGGGCCCAGCCGGGTCCAGGAGTGCCAGAGGGGCTCAGAACCCTGGAGGGGCCGCAGCAGATGAGGATGCAGGAAGCAGGGATGGAGGAAGGTGCCAGAGGACAGAAGCAGCGCTGGGAGGGCCAGAAAGGGGGAGCACCGGTGGTTGTGACCCCCAGACTGCCCCTTAGTCCTTCAAAGCACTGTGGTGCAGCTGGCCTCAAGAGGCAGGCCTCAGCTCCTTGGCCAGGTGGACCCGCACACATACAGGACACGCACAGCAGTCCTGGCTCACATGCTTGGTCAGGAGAGCAGTGCTGAGGGAGCCCCACCCAGGCCCGTGACACCCCCTCCCCGAACAGGAAGCCACAGAACCACCGTCCAGGGTCTCCACTGTTGCCTCTCCCCTTGCAGCCCCCCACCCCTGCTCCAGCCACCCCCCACTGAGGCCCAGCGGCGCCCTCTCGTCTCCTGGTGCAGATGATCCGGACGTGGGGCGCGTGAGGGTGGGGATGGTGGGGGGCGCGCGTGTGAAATATGCCGCTGGGTAGGGATTGCTGCCGCTCGCCTCTCTAAAAACCCACATATATTATTCTTTAATGGAAAGTTAATTGTCTTATTATTCCCTCCATATGGTCCTCTTGCTCGGCACCCAGCGGGGATGCATGGGGCTGAGGCAGGGGGTGGGGGCTCCTGGGAGGGTGTCTGAGACGTGGTGAGGCTGCCGCTGGAGCATAATTGGGTCTATGGAGGCAGATCCGGGGGAGCCTGGCCGAAGCCCTTCATGGGTCCCCTCTTGGCCCCCCTAGCCCAGCCTGCTCCCCACCTCTTTTCCTTCCAAGGTCCTGCCCTGAGGTTGGCCTCTTCTGGCACCGTCTCCCCACCCTGTGGTCTGGGGATGCTCCCTCCTGAGCGCTGTGTGGGGAGATACAGGGTGGGAGGGGGTGGTAGTTGCTCTCCTGCTCACCCCCGCCCCACATATTCTGTGGTTGCCTGAAGGAGAAAATTCCATTTTTGAGAAGCTTTTCAAAAGCCAAATTCATCTGTGGCAGGAGTTCCTGCCTGACGGTCAGCTGACTGGCTTGTATGTCCTGCACCCCTTCTGTACGCCGCCCCCCCCACCGGAGAGGGGGCACGGGGGAGGTCAGTGTTGGGGGAGGACCGTCCCAGGGCACTGGCTCATGTTGGCCGTGCCTTCCACGGGCACCTGCTGCCTGGATCCACTGCCACACCGATGGCACCTCAGGGGCTGCTAAATTGGGCCAGACCTGTGTCTTTCTCAGCCCCTCTGCCCCTCCCAGGCCCTCCTTCTCTTCCATGGAGGGTGAGGGTGTTAGGCTGGAAGAATCTCTCAGAGCAGGTAGAGGATACAGTGATAGGAAGGTCCCCAAGGGGCGTGCGTGGGTGCTCACATTTCTGATCAATTCAGAACCCCTTGCTCCTGGAGTCTTGCAGGGCAGGCAGGGAGCCCTGCTCAGAGGCTTCAGGGTCCTAGGAGAGTCTCAGCAAGGAGCTGCTGCCCAGGTTCCAGTGGAGGCTGTGGGTATGGAGGGGACAGGTCTGTGGGAGCGGCGTCTCTGGGTAGGATAGGCAGCCCACGCCTAGTGATGTCCGCCACCGGAGAAGGGGCCACCGGCTGCCACTTTGTGCCGAGAGGTCACTGTGGGGCCACATCCGAGGTCAGCTCCCAGAGGATGGAGAGCAGCTCAGGGCAGGAGAGAAGAGCTGTGTCATCCTCTGCTTTTGTTTGTTTGTTTTTGGCTATGCTGGGTCCTCATTGCTGCGTAGGCTTTTCTCTAGTTGCAGTGAGGGGGGCTCCTCTCTAGCGCACGGGCTTCTCATTGCGGCGTCTTCTCTTGTAGAGCACAGATGTTAGGGTGTAAGGGCTTCAGTAGTTGAGGTTCCCAGGCTCAGCACAGGCTCTGTAGCTGTGGTGCATGGGCTTAGTTGCTCCATGGCGCGCGGGATCTTCTCAGACCAGGGATCGAACTTGTGTCTCTGGCATTGACATGCGGATCCTTTACCATGGAGCCACCAGGGAAACCCGAGCCGTGTCTACTACAGCTTGTAAGTGGCAGAGCGGGAACTTGAACCTGGAGCCAGTGCCTTGGGCAGCATGGAATGGTGGGTGGTGGAGGAAAGAGTGAAGTGGGGAGGAGTGGCAGGGCTGGGCGTCCTCGTACTGTGGGACCTGGGGCATGTGTTCCTGAGCCTTGATTCCTCCATCTGTGAAATGGGGGTCCAGGCACCCCTGTCCTCAAGGGAGATGTGGGGATCTCAAGGGAGCAGGGACAAGGAAAGGCTGCAGACAGAGCCCTGCAGATGTGGGGGTGTCTCTGTGCACCCCCCAGTATCAATTGCCTGCCCTTCCAGGACTTAGTTGTGGCTTTAGAAAGTTCAGGTACGCAGGCTGTCATCTTTGCTTGAAACCCAGGAATTTGGAAATCGGTTTCCTCTTCCCCGCCTTCTTCGTCCTGTTTGGGCAGCTATAACAGAATACTGTAAACTAGGTGACTTATCAACAACAGAAATTGCTCATGTTTCTAGAAGCTGGGCAGTTCAAGATCCAGATATCCACAGATTTGGTGTTTGGTGAGAGCCCACTTCCTGGTTCATCGATAGCTGTCTTCTCGCTATGTCCTCACATGGTGGAAGGGGCGAAGGACCTCTCTGGGGTTTCCTTTATAAGGGCACTAAACCCATCCACAAGGGCTCCACCCTTACAACCTAACCACCTCCCAAGAGGCCCACCTCTAAATACTGTCACAGTGGGGATTAGGTCTCAACATAGGAATTGGGGGAGGGGACACATTCAGTCTGTAGCACCTTCTGACCATGACATCTCTGGGGGCTCTTGCTGGGAGAGGCACAAAGGCCACCAAGAGATTGGAGAAACAGGGCCAGTGGGCCAGGGAAGGTGGCAGCTGCAGAGGCACCCGGGGAGGAAACTGGTGAAGTGAAGGGAAGGGCCCTTTCACCCAGAAGAGGCCCATGAGTCTGTTTCTTAGATCAGTCACCCAGGTGCCAGCTTGTCCTCCCAGGTCCTGTGGGTTCAGAGAAGGGCATGGGGCTGGACTGGCTTTAGAGTCAGGGTGGTAGAAAGCCACCAAGCTCTGGGTTCTTGAGGGTGGCAGCTCTTGGCCTGAGGTTCCCCTGTTTAAGAAAGAGACGATCTCAGAGACATAGTCAGAACCTCCCCAGGTGGACAGCGCCGCTTTCTAGAGAAGCTGGGAACCTGTGGCTTCGGGTCCGGGTCCATTCCCTGAAGTGGATGCCCTTCAGTTCTTCCATCCTGGGAATCTGGGCTGTTTAAAGCATTTCCTGGCAATCAAGTGGTTAGCACTCAGCACTTTCAGTGCTGGGGGCCTGGGTTCAATCCCTGGTTGGGGAGCTAGAACCCCACAGCCATGCAGCATGGGCAGATCCCAGCCCCACTGTGTCAAGAGCTCTGATAAGCACCTTGCCTCTCTTCTGGGGTCCCCAGGGGGACTGGCCTAGCAGCAGAACATTTGGGGGTCAGCTCTGATGGGGCTAAATGCTTGCACATTACTGAGGTGGCCAGAGCCTGTTCACTTCTCCCTTGGTCTCTGGAGAGTGACAAGGCTGCATGTCTAGGGCTGGGGGCTCATCTGGATGGGAGATGGGGGATGGAGTAGAGGACTGAATGGGTTTCCATGCTGGGCCCCTGGGGATGGCTGACCCAATCTGCATCCCCACCCCCATCCTCCACCCCCATCCATCGCTGGATCGGTGGCAGCCACGAGGACACTCGCCTGAGATTCATGGAGCCCCAAGCATTTGGCAGAGGCAGAGAAGTAATTGGTTCTGACAAACCACAGCCGGCCCCAGGGGCAACATGAGCAGCATTTACCACGACCAAGCAGGAGACGGAGGCTCAGCCTGGCCTCCCTCCACCTTCTCTGAGCATGGCCCCCATCTCCTGGTGAGCAGAGATCTGGTGTCTGGAGAAGATTGCTGAGCCCCAAACTCCCCATCTTTCCTAGGCCTCTCTCTCAGCCCTGGAAGCCAGCTGGCTCCTTGGCGGTGGCGGGGCAGTGAAGACAGGGGGATCTGGATCCTGGGCAGACTCGACAGGCTCCCTCCTCGTCCATGTGTGGGTTCCCGTGAATCGGGGAACCGAGTGGCTGACACTAGGGCTTCCTCACTCTAGCCTCAGGGTCTGAAGTTGGGGGCGGGGCCTCCGCTTGAGAGGTGTGCGGTCTGGGTGGAGGAGCAGGCTGTGCACGCACACGGGGTGCACGTATGCACACATGCCTGCCACATACAAACATGCATGTGTGTGATCCACCTGGAGTAGCACTCAGCTGGGAGTTCTTCAGTGTCAGTTAGCAACGGGGGCAGGCATCTGAGGCCCGCAAAGGGAGAGGCTGGGGCTCTGATCTGTCCCACAGGACCCTGGGGACCATTCAGCCCACCTAGGGGAACCAGGGCCCAGGGCATCAGAAACGTAAATGTTGGTGTCAGATGTCCTGAGCGAGCTAGACTTGCCGGGACCTGCCAAGTTTGGTCCTGTCACATAAAGGGTCACTGATGGCTCTTTGTGAGGGGATGGAGGGTATGGGGGCTGTGGAGAAGGGCCCCAGAGAAGAGCTGGCTGCACAGTATGCTGCCACCCTGGACCTCAGGCTGGAGTCAGGGCAGCTGGGCTCTTCCTAGAGTGACTGGAAGGCCTGGCAAGAGGAGCGGGGAGCCTTCAGGCCTCCAGCCATCCCTGTGACCTCACCGCCCCCACTGCCCTTCTCAGCTTCCTCCTCCTCCTGCACTTATGGCTCTCCCCACTCACCCCTCTTCCCTCCAGGCCTCTCCCCGCTTTTAAACCCAGCCCACAGCCCCCTCCCCAAGGAAGCCCTCCAGATCAGTGCTGCTCCCATCTCCTGTCTGCTCTTGCATCCTTCGGGTGTATACAGGAGGGGGGGCTGCCAGGCACCTCTCCTGGACCCAGTCCAGTCTTCCCATCACATGGGGCATGGAGACCATGCTCCTGCCTGGGCCTCCCAGGATGCCACCTGAACACAAAGCAACGGACCTAGAAGGCACCTCGCCCCTGGGGATTGATTATTGGTCCCATGACTCACCAGGAGACAATGTCTGACCTGCGGAGACTTTGTGAGGTGGGATGTGGCTGATCACAGCGGGAGGAGAGGCGAGAGGAGTGTGATGATGCATGTGGGAATGTCTGCGCACATGTAAACAAGAGCACGTGAACCTGGGTGTGCGCGGGCGCTCCAGCGGGAACAGGAGCAGGGGAGTGGTGTGTGTGTCTGTGGAAGGGAGTGGCTGCGCCTGCATGTGGGGGCGGGACCGGGCACACACATTCCTGTGTGTGTGTGAGAGAGAGAGAGCAAGTATGTGATCCCACATGCGTGTGTCCTGGGTGGGATGTGTGACCCGGCAGGCGTGTGCACACGTGTGTATGTGTTGAGTGCACAGTTCTCTGTGCTCTGGGAGCAGATGTGAACAGGAACATTTACAGGCCAGGGTGGGACTGCGAGGAGGCAGGTGCCGCAAGCTCTGTGTCACCCGAGCGGGGAGAACTACTTAACCAATTAATTAGTGAAGCTGAGAAATCTCAGCTGTGGGTGAGGAGCTCACAGTCTCGCACACACACACACACACACACGTACATGCCATGTCCCCAGGTACCGTGCACATCCGCTCCCAAGTCACTCTGCCTGACACTGTGCTTAGCAGCAGCCCTGCAGGGAGGGCAGGAGGCCAGTCGCTTGTGGGTGAGTGTCCTCACGCCCCTGTGTGCCGGTGCCCTGGGCTGCTGCACCAAGCGACCCCTGTGGAGAGCACAGCCTTGTGCACGCCCCACGGATGAGGGAGCTGCGGCTGGTCAGGGGCACTGGGCAGGAGCCTCGTTTCGGGGGTCTGGGCCTCCTGGTGAGGGGGGAGCAGCCCTTCTAGCTCGGGGCTGGGATCTGC
>SJYX01023109.1:208510-238340 GCA_006410675.1 Oreotragus oreotragus
TCACCAGGCGGCTTCCTCCACCGGCCCTGCAGGCAGACCCAGGGGCCCCATCCCTCCGGCCCCAAGCCTGCTGAGCCCCTCCTCTCTCCTGTTCCTAGAAAGGGAGAGCCCCGTGCTCCCCCGCGTGCTCCCCATCAGCAGAATTGTAGCTGCCTCAGTCTGAATCTCCCGTTTGAGCACAGCTCCTGGGGTGCCAGTGGCATTTGTTGGGTTTGGCCCTAAGGCCCAGAGTCTCACTTGATGTTGACTGTCCAACAGGCAAGCCTGCCACCCGCTCCTGCGGCCCCTCGCAAACCCCGGGGGCCTGCCGCTTGCCTTGTTGTGCAGGAGCCCCGGAAGCCAGGTCAAGCGGCAGCCACTTGCCTCCTGATCAGGTGTTGACAGAGGAGCCTTCATTATGCTCCAGCTACAGGCACGGAATAAATTGGTATGCCGCAAATTTATTCTTTTTTAAAAAGGGACTTTCACACTGGGGAAAACTTTTTAAAAGAACATTTATATAAAAAGCAATTACCGTACCAGTGATTTTTATGCATTCTCCCCCTTCCATCGCTGCCTTTGTGTTTGAACATGACCACCTCCCCGGCAGCTGCAGCCTGGCTCCCCAGCCCCCACCCGGCTAGAGCTTACCGCCTGCCAGAGCGCCTCCTCCTCCTCCAGGAAGGCTCCGGATGCAAGGCCCCGGGCCCAGCAGGGGTGCAGGCTTGGGGAGCACGGCTGGGTGGATTTATGTTCAAAACTCAGGTGCTTTGGAAATTTCCTCCCTCGTGCATCTGTGTCCCGAGGTTGTTCCGTTTCCAGGACTGGCATGGCCCTTCTGGGCCCCTCTTGGCATCAGCCAAGCACTTAGAGGCACCTGCTTCCCACAGCCTCAGGGCCCTGTTCCACGAGGGAGGAAGCGGTGGTGTGGGAGCAGGTATTTTCCCTCCCAAGGAGCCACTAACGGGCACCCTGCTTCCCCAGCCATTATTGCTCGCACACTCGATGCATTATGTAAATTGTCTCCGTTGCTAAGTGGTGGAGGAGCTGCTCAGGGGGAACGGAGGTCTGGAGCCTTGTGGGGAAGGCAGAAGACTGGCCCTGAACACTCACTGCTCCGAGTCAGGGAGGGTCTGACAGCCTCCTGGATCAGTCTTAGCACCCCCAGGGCTGGCACTGTCTCCCTCTCAGACCATAGCTTGCTGAGGGGTGTGGCTGAACCCCACAGCGGATGATCTGGGTGGGCTTCCTCATTGGACAGGGCTGTCAGATTGGGCCCTAGGCTGCCTCTTCAGACTGGCTCCCAGGGAGGAGCCAGGGAGGCCTGCTTCTCCCACCTGCATGAGTTTCAGCAGCAGCGTATCCTTAGATACACAGAGCCTCCTTAGAAACCCTTGGCGGAGCTAGAGAGGTCATGTCCATCTGTGGGGCTGAGTGACCCACCCTTTGCCTCCTGGAGACCCTGGGGCTCCTTCTGCAGTGAGCACCCAGTGAACTCAGGATATAGAAGGTCGAGTTTTGGAGCGGCACCACAGGGGTCTGAGATCTTAGGTGTGTAGGGGGATGAGGGTACTGGGGCCTGGGCAAGGCCTCAGTGATGGAGGGGGCTCTCCCAGGGACTCGCCTAGCTTTCCACCTTCTCTTTTGTGACACAAGATCTGCTGGGGGGTCCTAGCCCACCCAGAGAGCCGAGCACTCTGAGCTTCTTGCAGACTGAGCCAGACTGCCGAGCTTGTGTTTTCGTGAGGCTGATGGGTGCACACCTCACACTTATCTTCCCTGTCCCGGGGACTGAGGGTCCAGCGCAAGGGGGCCACTGGAAGGACTCACAGATGTGTGTGTTTCCAGAAAATCTGAGATTCCAGGAAGGGTGTGAGACTGGCAAAGACACTGTGGCCCGCTTGGCCCACTGCCCGTGCAGTCCCTTCTCTTCCCACCCCTCCCCAGGCGTGGCTGCCTGTGGCTGTGGGTGAGATGGGCCAGGTGGCACAGGCTTCAGCAGAGGTTGGTGCGATGGGTGTGAGTGCTTCTGTGGCCTCACAGACATTGTGGAAGACTCGGAGCTCCTTCCCCCTCACCCGGCACCGTCCCCTCCTGTCCCCAGGATGACTGGCTTGCTCCCTAGACCCCTGTGGGCTGCTGGCCCTCACCTTGCTTTCTGAATGCCTCCAACTTTGGGGAAATGTAGGAGTGGAGGCGAGAGATCAGCCATGCCAAATTGGTGCTTTGGTCTAAGAACCTTGGTCTGTGTATTCAGCTGAACAGGGAGGTGAAACACTGAGCTGCCTGAATTTTTGATAAGAGTAGCAGAGGTGATAACAACTGCTGCCTTCCGGGGGGTCCCTTTCTGCAGAACAGAGGCTGGGGTCAAAGCAGTTAGTCTCCTGTCCCTGACGCCTCTGCCTCCATTATTCTCTCTCCCTCCCTCCCATCATTCTCCCCCTCCCCATCTCTTTTCTTGGGCCTCCCAGGTGGCTCAGGGGTAAAGACTCTGCCTACAGTTCAGGAGACACAGGTTCAGTCCCTGGGTCAGGGAGATCCCCTGGAGAAGGAACCGGCAACCCACTCCAGTACTGTTGCTCCCATGGACAGAGGAGCCTGCCTGACGGCTGCAGTCCATGGGGTTGCAAAGGAGTCAGGTACAACTTAGCGCCTAAACAACAACAGTATCTCTTTTCTTCCTTTCTTATTTTTTCTTCCTTAAATTTCTAGATGGATTTTTAAAGTTAGAGTTTTAAAATCAGTGTCACGCTCACACGTGGTGTAAAGTCGTGGTTTTCCCAGTCGGGTTGTGTTAGGAGCACAGCAGACCCCTCCCCTCCACCTCCAGCTCCCTAGAGGCTGTCGCTTTCTAATCTCAGAGCTCCGTATCTCTAACTGGCTTGCTTCTGTTGCTCCTTCGTGTTTTAGGTGTTGCCCGTGGACATCCACTGGGGAGTAGAGCGCGAGCACCACGTCCTCCCGGTCACAGTGCTGTCTCTTGTCTGACTCCCACCTTCCCCCCAGTGTTGTATGGTGACACAGCAGGTCAGGACCCAGTGGTGGTATTTAATGGGGCAAATGCCATTCAGAACTGTGCAGCTCACAGCGCGCATCTCGGGGTACAAGTTTTACCTTTTTTTCCCCTGCAGGTCACAGCTGTCCGGTATTTGATTGGTTTCCTGTGAACCTGTACTAATTGTGCCCCAGGCTCCCTGCCCCTTCTGTCTGACCTCTTCTCGTGCATGGACACATATCTGGGCTCTGGGTCACTGCCCAGGGAAGTCTTGCCTGGGATCCCCTCACCTCTCTTCTGAGTTGGAGTTGCCTGGGATCCCCTCACCTCTCTTCTGAGCTGGAGTCCCTCTCTCCTGCATGCTGTACACTCTTCTTCCTTGGTTTCTGGTTTTCTCCCTTGGTAAGTTAGAGAACATTTTCAGCTGGCATCCTGTGCAAAGGTGTATGGGAGCCAGATTTTGGGGGCTTTCACGCCTCAGAAAGCCTGCCCTCTCCCCTACATCTGGCAGAGGTTTTTGGTGGGTGTGGAAGTTCAAGGTGGAAGCAGCTTGCCTCAGAATTTCCAAGGCAGCACTTCATTCCTTCCAGCTTCCTGAGCTGCTGTGCCAAGGTCCAGAGTCACTCGTATTCCCAATCCTTTGTACATGACCTCTTTTTTATCTCGGTGTATGTGCTTAGTCACTTAATTGTGTCCGACTCTTTGTGACCCCATGGACTGTAGCCCACCAGACCCCTCTGCCCATGGGGATTCTCCAGGCAAGAATATTGGAGTTGGTTGCCATGCCCTCCTCCAGGGGATCTTCCAAACCCAGGGATTGAACCCAGGACTTCCCTGGTGGCTCAGAGGTTAAAGTGTCTGCCTGGAATGCAGGAGACCAGGGTTCGATCCCTGGGTTGGGAAGATTCCCCTGGAGAAGGAAATGGCAACCCACTCCAGTACTCTTGCCTGGAGAATCCCATGGAGGGAGGATCCTGGTAGGCTACAGTCCATGGGGTCGCAAAGAGTGGGACACGACTGAGCGACTTCACTCACTTCACTTCCACACTGCAGACAGATTCTTTACCATTGAGCCTCCAGGGAAGCCCATGAATACTGGAGTGGGTAGCCTATCCATTCTCCAGGGGATCTTCCCGACCCAGGAATCAAATCGAACTGGGCAGGCAGATTCTTTCTCCCCATGCCTCATGTTCAGAAATTCCACGCTGATATACCTTGGCAAGCTTTATTATCATTCTTTACCACTCAGTGGATATTTTCAAACTAGATTCTTGTGTCCTTCAGTTCTGGGAAGTTTTCAGAATGATTTCTTTGACTATTTCCTCCCTTCCCTTTTATCTCTTATCTTTCTAAAACCTTTAACTCAGGTCCTTTCTTTTTTTTTCTGTTTTCTTTCCAATTTTCCATCTGTGTGTCTTTTTATCAGGAGATTTCTCAATTCTGTCTTCCAGCCTTTCTGTAATGTTTTACACTTTGTTAGCATATTTTAAATTCTTGGATCTCTTTTTTTGGTTCTTCTAAAAAATAACATCTTGCTCTTGTTTCACTGATGCCATTGATCCTGTCAGCTCTCTGAAGATGATAGCTTTAAAAAAAAACTTTCTATTTTGAAATAATTTTAGATTTACAGAGAGGTTGCCAAAATAGTACAGAAATTCCCTAACCCTTCACCTGCTCCCCTTTAATGTTATCATCTTGCATAACCATAGTACAAATATCAAGGAAGAAATTGACACTGGTACATTAACACTAACCAGCGTGAAAACTGTATTTGGATTTCACCAGTTTTTGCACCAAGGTCCTTTTTCTTTTTCAGGATCCAATCCAGAGTCTTGCCTTGCCTTTGGTTGTCATGTATCCTTAGTCTCCTCCAATCTATGACGGTTTCTATGTCTTTCTCTGTCTTTCATGACCTTGATACTTTTTAAAAACTGAAGTTATGCATTTTTAGGAAAAACACCATAGAAAGGGATGTGTCTTTCTCAGTGCAGCATATCAGGGAGAACCTGATGCCAATATATCTTATTATGGGTGATGTTACCTTTGATCATTTAGTTAATCTGGTATCTTCTTGGTTCCTCTACTATGAAGTTGCCCTTTCCCCCCTTTGTGTTAATAATTAATACATTTCTTGGAGGATACTTTGAGACTATGCAAATATCCCATTTCTCTCAAACCTTTGCCCATTAATTTTAACATCCACCTGTAGATCTTGCCTGCAGCAGTTATTACTGAGGTATTTTTCTATTTCTCTCATTTTTATTTCCTCCTATATTTATTAATTGGGATTCTTCTGTAAGGAAGAACTGTCCCTTCTCCCCTGTTTATTTATCAGTTATTTACTTATGTCAGTATGAACTCATGAATGCCTATTCTGTGCGTGGTTATCCAGTATTATCATAATTTTCTTGCCCAGACCATTCTAGCTTTGGCATTGGGAGCTCTTCTAGGTTGGTTCCTGTGCCCTTTGACATGCTGGTGTCCTTATTTGAGTACTTCCTGTCTTTTTTGTTACCACAAGATCTTCAGCTCATCTTGTGTTTTCCCTGGAATCAGCCACTTCTCCAAGGAGTTCTGGTTCCATTTATTAGCGAATGGTATTTAGAACTCAAGACGGGGTTGCTGAGCGTGCTCATTGCTAGGGGGATGTCACTGTTGCTAGGCTGTCTCACAAGATGTAAAAAATGTGTATAGTCCACACATATCTGTAATTGTGTCTTTATCTGTCTGTATACATTCGCAACAGTGAGTCTACAACTGAAGCCTCTACTCCAGTCCAGTACAACAGGATTCACTGAAGAATCTTCCTCCATCCCTTTCTGGTGACTGCCTCTCTAACAGTGAGAAATCCAGCTCTCATCATCTACAATATGTTTGTTTCTTCAGCCCTTGTATACACAATTTATAGTGGCTTTTTTCAAACTTTCACCTTTCCGTGTAGCCCTGGTGCCTTCCGGTGTTTGTTTTGGCCTCTGACTTCTATGTGCCTGTCTCCCCACCCTTGCCCCTCAGTGTCTGGGTTTCCAAACGGTCTGCTCATATTTAAGCAGACAGAGACGATAACGTGACAGGAGCCGAGGAGAGGGATTAACAACCCTCTGGGCCTCAAGTGGAAACACCATTGAAGTGCAGGGCACTGAGTGTAGAGGTGGAACTCTGGGTATGGCAGGGGGTCCTTGGGGTTCCTGGTGGGCACACTGGTCCTGTTGCCCTCCTGGGCTGCCAGTTCCCCAGCCAAGCTTCTCCCCGTTGCTCATCTGGGGTTTTAGCCTTTGGAGTTCCCCATCATTAACCCACTGCCAGCAGAGGTGAGCCCTCCACAGCCTGCTGAGCCAGTCACCCACAGTCCATCTGCTTCTAGCTTCCGAAATGTCCCTGGTGCTTCCTCCACATATTCTATGACCCGTGGGTTTTTCACTATTTTCAATAGCCCTTTACTGTGGTTTCAGGGAGTTTTGAGAAAGAATGAAAATTTAATCCACCAGGCATCACTGCTTTCACTCTCTTGTAGCAACTGAGCCCTTCCTCTTTGTTCACGGAAATCCATGTAGGTCCCCAGCCAGTGAATACATGAACAGGAGATTCTCTGGCTGAGGGAGGCAGCAAGCAGGTCCGGCCTCCTGACCTCTCTCTCATGACCCATGATCCTCCACACAAGCCCAGGCACCCCCTGCCTACTGCCTAGGGCTCCTGAGAACACAGTTCGAGAACTGCTGTCCTGTGCCTGGGAGGGTGTCAGCCCAAGGCTTGGCTTGGGGTTAGCTGCAGGGAGCTGCCAGAAACAGGAGGAGGATTAGAGAGGCAGGGGGCTCAGCCAGCCTCATAAGGAACTTGAGCAGCCTGGTTCTCTCTGTGTGATCCCATGCCCTTCATCGTGAGCCTCAGTTTCCCTGTCTGTGCGGTAGGACATCTTAGCTGGCCAGGCTTCCAGTCAGCAATGGGGAAGAGCTTTGCTGATAAAGTTCTGACTTGGTTGACAGCATGCTAGCTATTCCCTGGGTGCCCCCACCACTACCTAATACCTTCTTTATCTTCAGATAGGGTTACCCAAGTGATAGGTACCAGCAAGTGGGGTTACCTGGGTCTCCCATAACCAGGACAGAGTAGGCCGCTGAATCTGGCTGATGGCTGAGGGCACATCCCTTTGGGGCAGCTCCTGAATCCACAGCCTGTTGTGAGTGAGTCAGGGTCCCCTCTTGGGCTCAGCCGCAGGACTCTGATCCTCCCCAGGGTCTGCTCTTGCCCTAACTGTTCCCTCTGCCTGGGGCATCTTCCTCAGTCCTCGCTTCAACCCATTGAAACTGAGCTCCTGCTCCTGAGGCTGGAGGAGTGGGCTTCTGGCAGGGTTTGAGAGCAATCACACCAAAAGAAACCCCTCACAAATCAGAGGGCCTGGGCCTCAGTTTCCTCGTCTGTAAAAGAGGGGCTGTTGTCTCTGCCTTCAGGGTCACAGTGAGATAACAGAGGATGTGTAGTAGCCGCAGGGGACAGAACCAAGCCCCTTGTATATTGAGGCAGCAGCACGGGGACGTGGGGCTGCAGGGGTGAAAGTCTGGACTGGGACTGGAGGCGAGGGAAGAGACTGGGGACAAAGGTGGAAGCAGAAGCAAGACTGGACCAGAGTACTAGGGGCCAAGGGACGGACTGGGAGCCAGGATGGGCTGGGTGGTGCCATGCCTTCTAGCAGTGGGCGCACAGGCTATTTTTGAAAAACTCAGAACAAGGTTATAGAGTAATTTCTTGCAGGCAGCTGCTGGTTACCAGGGAAGATATTTAGCATGAAAGGAGGCCTCAGTTCCATATTCCTGGATGACATTTTAGGAGATTGGGTGAGCTGGACCACCTGCCAGAGCCCAATTTATTGTTTGATGTCCCGGCTCCCTTTTGTGAAGGATGGGGGACGGGCACAGGAGGCGCTCGGAACTCTGAGACAGCAGCATTCTCGGGGAGGCCCAGAAGTGTGTAGAGAAGGGCGCGGGAGTGGGTCAGACTGAGTACTGGCCTTGGCCATGTGTCCTCTGACCTCTGTAGGGCGGCCTTGGGCACGTGACTTCCCCCTGCCTGTTTTTTAGCATTCTCAGGTCAAACCAGGACCCTGTCCATGTTTCTGGTTTAGGGCAGGTGGGCATAGCTGGTGGACAGAGGACTGAGTAAGGAGGGGCAGAGCACTGGGGGCAAGCCCACGAGCGCAGCAGGCTTCCTGACAAGTCCTCGGTCCCTCAGGTCATCTTGGCCAACCGCTGGGCGAAATAGAGGCCCAGAGAGGCAAGGACAGGCCCTGAGACACACAGCAGGGTGGTGGCAGAGCTGAGGCCAGGCCACAGGTATTCACCCCATCCCAGGCCAGTGGGTGGAAAGGGTGACGTCACAATGTCCTTCTGTCTGCAGTGGGCAGGACACATCTGTGTGACAGACTCCTTCAGCCTCGCCAGGGGCTGGTCCCCTCCCCTGAATGTGTGAGCCTTTCCCAAGCCCCACCCTACCAGTTTTGCCCCTTCTTGCCTTGGGCAGCTTTTGTTTCTTGGGAGCCAACCACAGAGACTCAGGTTAGGTGCTAATTAAAAGCTACCCAACCTCCGTTCTGCAGAGGCTGAGCCCTCTCCTTCAGCACACAGCCCCAGTCCAGTCGTTCTCCGTCATTTCTAGCCTTGGGCAAATGATTCCAAGTGACTATGCCTCAGTTTCCTCATCTGTAAAACATTCCTTGTCTTCCCTTCTCCTTGTGGCATCATGAGGCTTAAAGGACACATACCATGTATGTAACTTGGTTGGGGCTGTAGATGTGAGTTTATCTGGGTGATGGGTGAGACCGCCGTCCTGGGCAGGGTCATGGGAAGCTGCCTCAGGGTCAGTCAGAAGTTGATGATGCTTGGCGCTGGGGACAGGCATGGATGGATGGGGGCAGAGTGTGGTGAGGATTGGCGGTGGTTGGCGGTGTGTGTGGGGGTGACATGCAGGCCCGAGTGTCTGTTTTGCTGATTGCTCCTTTTGCTTTCAAGGAGATTAAACTATTTTTAGTCTGCGCCACTGCTGGTGAGACGCCGGAGGAAGCCTTTCCATCGCCGAGATTTTCTGGAAGCTGCCAAGTGTGGTCTTCAGCTCCATTCTGGGAGCCTCCCCAAGCAGGCAGGAGGGGCTGTCACTGTCTGGGGGTTCTGGGGACAGGCTGGGTCGCCGTTGCTCCCTAAAAAAAACTTTCTATTTTGAAATAATTTTAGATTTACAGAGAGGTTGCCAAAATAGTACAGAAATTCCCTAACCCTTCACCTGCTCCCCTTTAATGTTATCATCTTGCATAACCATAGTACAAATATCAAGGAAGAAATTGACACTGGTACATTAACACTAACCAGCGTGAAAACTGTATTTGGATTTCACCAGTTTTTGCACCAAGGTCCTTTTTCTTTTTCAGGATCCAATCCAGAGTCTTGCCTTGCCTTTAGTTGTCATGTATCCTTAGTCTCCTCCAATCTATGACGGTTTCTATGTCTTTCTCTGTCTTTCATGACCTTGATACTTTTTAAAAACTGAAGTTATGCATTTTTAGGAAAAACACCATAGAAAGGGATGTGTCTTTCTCAGTGCAGCATATCAGGGAGAACCTGATGCCAATATATCTTATTATGGGTGATGTTACCTTTGATCATTTAGTTAATCTGGTATCTTCTTGGTTCCTCTACTATGAAGTTGCCCTTTCCCCCCTTTGTGTTAATAATTAATACATTTCTTGGAGGATACTTTGAGACTATGCAAATATCCCATTTCTCTCAAACCTTTGCCCATTAATTTTAACATCCACCTGTAGATCTTGCCTGCAGCAGTTATTACTGAGGTATTTTTCTATTTCTCTCATTTTTATTTCCTCCTATATTTGTTAATTGGGATTCTTCTGTAAGGAAGAACTGTCCCTTCTCCCCTGTTTATTTATCAGTTATTTACTTATGTCAGTATGAACTCATGAATGCCTATTCTGTGCGTGGTTATCCAGTATTATCATAATTTTCTTGCCCAGACCATTCTAGCTTTGGCATTGGGAGCTCTTCTAGGTTGGTTCCTGTGCCCTTTGACATGCTGGTGTCCTTATTTGAGTACTTCCTGTCTTTTTTGTTACCACAAGATCTTCAGCTCATCTTGTGTTTTCCCTGGAATCAGCCACTTCTCCAAGGAGTTCTGGTTCCATTTATTAGCGAATGGTATTTAGAACTCAAGACGGGGTTGCTGAGCGTGCTCATTGCTAGGGGGATGTCACTGTTGCTAGGCTGTCTCACAAGATGTAAAAAATGTGTATAGTCCACACATATCTGTAATTGTGTCTTTATCTGTCTGTATACATTCGCAACAGTGAGTCTACAACTGAAGCCTCTACTCCAGTCCAGTACAACAGGATTCACTGAAGAATCTTCCTCCATCCCTTTCTGGTGACTGCCTCTCTAACAGTGAGAAATCCAGCTCTCATCATCTACAATATGTTTGTTTCTTCAGCCCTTGTATACACAATTTATAGTGGCTTTTTTCAAACTTTCACCTTTCCGTGTAGCCCTGGTGCCTTCCGGTGTTTGTTTTGGCCTCTGACTTCTATGTGCCTGTCTCCCCACCCTTGCCCCTCAGTGTCTGGGTTTCCAAACGGTCTGCTCATATTTAAGCAGACAGAGACGATAACGTGACAGGAGCCGAGGAGAGGGATTAACAACCCTCTGGGCCTCAAGTGGAAACACCATTGAAGTGCAGGGCACTGAGTGTAGAGGTGGAACTCTGGGTATGGCAGGGGGTCCTTGGGGTTCCTGGTGGGCACACTGGTCCTGTTGCCCTCCTGGGCTGCCAGTTCCCCAGCCAAGCTTCTCCCCGTTGCTCATCTGGGGTTTTAGCCTTTGGAGTTCCCCATCATTAACCCACTGCCAGCAGAGGTGAGCCCTCCACAGCCTGCTGAGCCAGTCACCCACAGTCCATCTGCTTCTAGCTTCCGAAATGTCCCTGGTGCTTCCTCCACATATTCTATGACCCGTGGGTTTTTCACTATTTTCAATAGCCCTTTACTGTGGTTTCAGGGAGTTTTGAGAAAGAATGAAAATTTAATCCACCAGGCATCACTGCTTTCACTCTCTTGTAGCAACTGAGCCCTTCCTCTTTGTTCACGGAAATCCATGTAGGTCCCCGGCCAGTGAATACATGAACAGGAGATTCTCTGGCTGAGGGAGGCAGCAAGCAGGTCCGGCCTCCTGACCTCTCTCTCATGACCCATGATCCTCCACACAAGCCCAGGCACCCCCTGCCTACTGCCTAGGGCTCCTGAGAACACAGTTCGAGAACTGCTGTCCTGTGCCTGGGAGGGTGTCAGCCCAAGGCTTGGCTTGGGGTTAGCTGCAGGGAGCTGCCAGAAACAGGAGGAGGATTAGAGAGGCAGGGGGCTCAGCCAGCCTCATAAGGAACTTGAGCAGCCTGGTTCTCTCTGTGTGATCCCATGCCCTTCATCGTGAGCCTCAGTTTCCCTGTCTGTGCGGTAGGACATCTTAGCTGGCCAGGCTTCCAGTCAGCAATGGGGAAGAGCTTTGCTGATAAAGTTCTGACTTGGTTGACAGCATGCTAGCTATTCCCTGGGTGCCCCCACCACTACCTAATACCTTCTTTATCTTCAGATAGGGTTACCCAAGTGATAGGTACCAGCAAGTGGGGTTACCTGGGTCTCCCATAACCAGGACAGAGTAGGCCGCTGAATCTGGCTGATGGCTGAGGGCACATCCCTTTGGGGCAGCTCCTGAATCCACAGCCTGTTGTGAGTGAGTCAGGGTCCCCTCTTGGGCTCAGCCGCAGGACTCTGATCCTCCCCAGGGTCTGCTCTTGCCCTAACTGTTCCCTCTGCCTGGGGCATCTTCCTCAGTCCTCGCTTCAACCCATTGAAACTGAGCTCCTGCTCCTGAGGCTGGAGGAGTGGGCTTCTGGCAGGGTTTGAGAGCAATCACACCAAAAGAAACCCCTCACAAATCAGAGGGCCTGGGCCTCAGTTTCCTCGTCTGTAAAAGAGGGGCTGTTGTCTCTGCCTTCAGGGTCACAGTGAGATAACAGAGGATGTGTAGTAGCTGCAGGGGACAGAACCAAGCCCCTTGTATATTGAGGCAGCAGCACGGGGCCATGGGGCTGCAGGGGTGAAAGTCTGGACTGGGACTGGAGGCGAGGGAAGAGACTGGGGACAAAGGTGGAAGCAGAAGCAAGACTGGACCAGAGTACTAGGGGCCAAGGGACGGACTGGGAGCCAGGATGGGCTGGGTGGTGCCATGCCTTCTAGCAGTGGGCGCACAGGCTATTTTTGAAAAACTCAGAACAAGGTTATAGAGTAATTTCTTGCAGGCAGCTGCTGGTTACCAGGGAAGATATTTAGCACGAAAGGAGGCCTCAGTTCCATATTCCTGGATGACATTTTAGGAGATTGGGTGAGCTGGACCACCTGCCAGAGCCCAATTTATTGTTTGATGTCCCGGCTCCCTTTTGTGAAGGATGGGGGACGGGCACAGGAGGCGCTCGGAACTCTGAGACAGCAGCATTCTCGGGGAGGCCCAGAAGTGTGTAGAGAAGGGCGCGGGAGTGGGTCAGACTGAGTACTGGCCTTGGCCATGTGTCCTCTGACCTCTGTAGGGCGGCCTTGGGCACGTGACTTCCCCCTGCCTGTTTTTTAGCATTCTCAGGTCAAACCAGGACCCTGTCCATGTTTCTGGTTTAGGGCAGGTGGGCATAGCTGGTGGACAGAGGACTGAGTAAGGAGGGGCAGAGCACTGGGGGCAAGCCCACGAGCGCAGCAGGCTTCCTGACAAGTCCTCGGTCCCTCAGGTCATCTTGGCCAACCGCTGGGCGAAATAGAGGCCCAGAGAGGCAAGGACAGGCCCTGAGACACACAGCAGGGTGGTGGCAGAGCTGAGGCCAGGCCACAGGTATTCACCCCATCCCAGGCCAGTGGGTGGAAAGGGTGACGTCACAATGTCCTTCTGTCTGCAGTGGGCAGGACACATCTGTGTGACAGACTCCTTCAGCCTTGCCAGGGGCTGGTCCCCTCCCCTGAATGTGTGAGCCTTTCCCAAGCCCCACCCTACCAGTTTTGCCCCTTCTTGCCTTGGGCAGCTTTTGTTTCTTGGGAGCCAACCACAGAGACTCAGGTTAGGTGCTAATTAAAAGCTACCCAACCTCCGTTCTGCAGAGGCTGAGCCCTCTCCTTCAGCACACAGCCCCAGTCCAGTCGTTCTCCGTCATTTCTAGCCTTGGGCAAATGATTCCAAGTGACTATGCCTCAGTTTCCTCATCTGTAAAACATTCCTTGTCTTCCCTTCTCCTTGTGGCATCATGAGGCTTAAAGGACACATACCATGTATGTAACTTGGTTGGGGCTGTAGATGTGAGTTTATCTGGGTGATGGGTGAGACCGCCGTCCTGGGCAGGGTCATGGGAAGCTGCCTCAGGGTCAGTCAGAAGTTGATGATGCTTGGCGCTGGGGACAGGCATGGATGGATGGGGGCAGAGTGTGGTGAGGATTGGCGGTGGTTGGCGGTGTGTGTGGGGGTGACATGCAGGCCCGAGTGTCTGTTTTGCTGATTGCTCCTTTTGCTTTCAAGGAGATTAAACTATTTTTAGTCTGCGCCACTGCTGGTGAGACGCCGGAGGAAGCCTTTCCATCGCCGAGATTTTCTGGAAGCTGCCAAGTGTGGTCTTCAGCTCCATTCTGGGAGCCTCCCCAAGCAGGCAGGAGGGGCTGTCACTGTCTGGGGGTTCTGGGGACAGGCTGGGTCGCCGTTGCTCCCCGAGGTCCTTGCCGTGCTGGCCTCCGGAGCTGCACGTTCCCAGACTACAGAGAGCAGTAATCTGATGCGCCCGATGTTTGTAACGCTGTGTTTAAAAAAAGTAATTTATTTTCTAATTATTCCTTGTCTTGCATAACCGTGCATCGCCAAAGTGTCGCTATTTAAAATATTTATCTCTCCACGCCGCAGGAGCAGCTCTGGAGCGTGGAGGGGGAGGAAATAAAAGTCCGCGTGCTGGTCGCAGGCATATTACTTTGACTCGTCCTGGCAGCTTTGACGTCTCCCTGTAAATACATTTATTTTTCATTAGGATGTTTCTGAGCTTGTGGCCCCCGGAGAGCCGGAGTGATTACATTGTTCATCTGTGAGAGATGCCGTGGAGAGGTGCTCGTGGAGTGAGCTCTACCGAATGCGCCCCACGCCTGCCTGTACCAGGGCGAGGGTCCGAGCGGCTGTGATCTGGGGTGTGCCGGTGCACAGAGGGTGCAGGGCTGGGCTGCATGGCGCCAGGTGGGCCACGTGGCCGGAGACTTTGGTCATTTGGTTTGACGGGAAAACTGAGCCCGGGGAGAGTCACCTTTGGAATGGAATCAGCCTCACTGGCAAAGTGAGCAAGCGCGCCTGTGACCTATTCTATCCAAGGGGCTGAGGCTTTTTGCTGCAGCTCTGCAGGCTTCGTGATTAGGGTCAGAGAAACCCTGGCTGGCTTCACGGGGTGCGCACATCTCAGAGGCTTGAGAAAGAGGGACCATGGGTTCCCAGCATGCCAGATACGGGCCTCTTACCTTTTCTCTCCCCGTCCTTAGGCTGCAGATTTGAGCCTGTTGCAAGGACTGGAGGCATCTGGGCACTGGAAGAGCATCTTTCCTTCAGCCACCTGGTGGAGCAGGGACCGGACCCGGCTCCTCCCTCACTAACAGGCTCTTTTCCAATCAAAAAAAATTTTTTTATTTCATTTTTAGCTCACTGAGTCTAAGAGAGTTTTATGCTGAATTTTAAAATACCTTATTTTTTCCAGTCTCTAAACTACTAATCTCTCAGGCTGAGGGATTCTGGGACAAAGGCGAGGCCTCGGAGTGGAAATCTGTAAAATTAGCTTCGGCGGTATTAGTGTTTGCAGTTGGAGATTGAAAAATTGCTTTCCCAGGGTCTGATTGGAGGCTCTGCTCTCCTCAGGGGAAGAGGCAGGAATTCGGCACAGAGACGCCTGGGAGGGTGGAGGCGGAGTGGGGGTTGGGGGAGGACAGCTAAGGGACAAATGCTGGGAGGCCGTTGTGGGGTTCAGAAAAGCTTCTCCTAGGGGAGGAGTCCCCCTCCCTGGGCCTGTGTGCTGATGCTCTGCAGAGTATGTGCTGGGGTGAGTGTGTCCCTGCCTGGGTCTCCCTACTAGTGCTCAGCTTCTCCAGAGCTCTGGGTACACAGCAGGTGTCAAGTAAATGCAGTGGAGCCCAGCCGGGTCCCTTCCCTTTCTCTTACTGAGGCCTCCTGGTTCCCTGACCCCCCACTGCCAGGGCTCCCACACTAGGATGGGAGCTTCCAGACCTGACTGAGGGGCCAGCTCTGGTGCCTGTGGGGGCGCCCGCTCATGTGGCCCATCAGGCCTCTTGTGTGCTTGATTGCCTCTGATTGGCTGCAGCTGAATTCAGCAGAAGCTATTATTTGCCCTTGATGAGCCAATCAGATGGCCTCATTGGCCATTCAGAGCAGGCACCGGAACCTGGGGGATGGGGGTGGGAGAGGGGGAGATGGGACACAGCGAGGCGGAGGCAGGGCAGGACAGATGCAGGACCTGAGCCTGGTCTGTGTCCACCACGACCTTCACACAGACCCTACCACCCTTCCCTGACATGTCTCCCCAAACTGGGATTCCTAACCCCCGTCAGGCCTGCCTCCCAGCCTTTGCCCTCACTGTTCCCTCTTCCTGCAAAGCCTTTCCCTGCACACCCTCCTCCTGAGCCCCTCAAGACCTCCTCCATGAAGTCTGAAGTCTGTGAAGGCAAGCTGTGTCCCAGAGCCTGTTTGCTGCCCTCTCACTCTGGCAGAAAATACAGAAGTCACGAAGATGGTGGTCAGAGAGATTCAGATAGCTAGAGGTTCAAACTCTGATCATTCCCTTCCCATGTCTAGGTCCTTGGATGAGCTAGTTCCCCCCTAGAGTTTTGGTTTCTTTACCTTTAAAGTGTACCTCTCTGAGATGGGTGGTACCTGAATGCTACGGCTGGAGGATGTAAAGGCAGGCCTCAGTTGGTGGGGTGGGGTGGGGGACTGGAGGTCCCACAGCCACCATCACAGGGCTTTCTTGAGCCTGGCTGGCCCAGGGTTTGGCACTGGTGGGGACAGACAGCCTGTCTGAGGTGGTGTTAGTGGGAAACAGGGTCTGAGATGCTAGGGTCTGTACACAGAAGGTTTGTTTTAAGGGGAGGGGCTGCTCCGAGCACCCGTACTTGTAAGGGGATGTGTGGAGCAAGCCTGGGCAGGGAGAGAAGCTGACCACGATGCAGTTGAATGGGGTCTCAGCCAGCACCATGGAGAGCTCCTGGTCTGGGGTGGCTGCTTAGAGAGGTCCTAGATTGAGGCCAGGGGTCCTGGCTTTTGTGCCCGGCACTACCTGGTCACTGCATGCAGGGTGCTGCTAGGGAAGGGACATGACCACCCATGAGGCGTCTCCCTGTAGTCAGGGGACAGTTCCAAATTGACTCAGCATCTGGAAGTATGAGCACTGATCCTGAAGTAGTACCCACAACAGCTCACTTCTTGAGTCACCAGGACCCCTAGCTTCATATAGTGAATTTGTCTGTGTGGGAGCTCACTAGCTCTAGAATTACGATTGTTCCCTTTTCCTGGGAAACTTGGAAGAGGAAGAATAGTGGGATGAGCTATGACCTCCAACACAAAGGCCACAATTGGTACGCATCCTCTCCATCCGCTCCCACCTCCCTAGGCTCCCTTCACCCTGACCCAGACCCTCGTCCCTGGTGGGTCTGAGCTCCTGCCCACCATGCCCTTCTCATGCCATGGCTTATGCCCTTGTTCATCCTTCATCAAAGCTAAACAGGGGAGGAACTCCTGGTGGTCTAGTGGTTAAGACTCTGCGCTTCTACTTTAGGGGGCAATTCAATCCCTGATTGAGAACTAAGATCCCATATGCTGTGTGGCACAGCCAAAAAATAAAAGAAAAGAGAAACTAGACGGGGGGGGGGGGGGAGGGAGTCTCAGTGGGTCACCAGGGTGTCCAGCATATTTTTCCCTGCCCTGGCATATCTCCTCATAATGAGAATCATTTTTCCATGACAGCTGCTCTCTTGGCCCGAGGAGCCTAAACTGACAGGCCCGTCACTGAAAATTAAGGCCCAGTGGGACTCCGTGTCCCCTGTGAAACCATTCCCTCTCTGGGAACCAGGACTTTGTAGATTGACAGAGCCTAAAATTGAAGGGATCAGAAGTCAGAATTCCCCCAAGTAGGAGAATAGTGATGGGGAGTGAAACCACACCTCTTCTCTTTTGCCTGGACTGTGTATTCTTGGCTATTATGGACTCAGTAGTTAGATTTACAGTACATACTGTGTCCTCAAGGATAGCTCCCCTGTCTTGCTGGATACCATCTCCAACGTGGTGGCTTTGCTGGTCTTCAAAAGACCATTCCACATAGAAACATACACAAATCTTCAAGCAACATTATTTGTAATATATTTAAAAAGTGGAAATAACTCAAATGTCTTATCAACTGATGAAGAAATGAACAAAATCGGTATATCTGTATGGTGGAACATTATTCAGCTATAAAAAGTAGTCACTTTCTGATACATGCTACCATATGGATAAACCTTGAGAACATTATACTAAGTGAAAGAAGCCAGGAACCAAAGGGCACATCTTAAGTGATTCAGTGTATATGGAATGTCCAGAACAGACAAAAACTAGAAACAAAGTAGCGATTGCCATGGGCTTGAGGGAGGCAGGAATGGGGTACAGGGTTTCTTTGGAGGTTATGAAAATGTTACAAAATTAGAGTATTGATGGTTACACAACTGTGGGAATAGATAACCATTTAATTGTATACTTTAAAAAAAGGATACTAACCATGGGGGATGCGAATTATATTTCAGTAAGGCTGTAACTAGGGGAAAAAGTCCTTCGTTCCAACACTGTGAGACTGGTGGCTTCAGAATGGTGGGGTAAATGATAGGATCAGCGAATCCCATGCTCACATGCCCAGTGAAGCACCTCTTTTGCTTAAAGTGGATCCCCTGGAGTAAGGACCCCATGGGATCCCATGTTAGCAGATCAAACATTCGATAAGCTCTTGGATAGTCAACACCCTTCATGTAAGAAAGAAAAACTGACCAGCTGTATCGTATCAGTGAGAATGACTCACTGGCCCTTGTGAGGTTGAAGAGGTCTGGTGTAATCAACTTGCCACGTAGTTGGTTGATTTTCTTGAGAAGTAGTGCCATATTCGGGTCTCAGGATTGGACTCTTCCTGGAAGGTTGGGTGTTCAGCGGCAGCAGTAGCTAGATCAACATTGGTCTTGGGCCCTTGCATAGTCCCTTCATAGCTGCTCTCTTCATGCACTCCTTGTACCAGCCCTGGAGTGACTGACGACAGAGGCTGCCTGATTGCAATTCATGAGGTCATTTTGTCTGGTTATTTGGTGTCTCTTTCCTGGTGGCACTGATAAGCATTAATGTACAGAGATCTTCATATCTGTGCCCATGCCCATGAGTCCGTCCCCATGCCTCTACCAGGGTTATGAAAGTGAAAGGTGAAGTCGCTTAGTCGTGTCCGACTCTTTGCAACCCCATGGACTGTAGCCTATCAGGCTTCTCCGTCCATGGGATTTTCCAGGCAAGAGTGCTGGAGTGGATTGCCATTTCCTTCTCCAGGGGATCTTCTGACCCAGGAATAGGACCCGAGTCTCCCGCATTGCAGGCAGACGCTTTACCGTCTGAGCCACCAGGGAAGCCTTCCAGGGTTATGTGTCCCTGGTATTCCAGATTTCATTCATCCTGACAACCAGCCAAGCCATTTGTCACTTCCCATGAGACTGTTTACATATTCTTACCTCAGGCCCCTTCCCTTTCCATACAAAGTGGATGATCAGGTGTGCTGCCCAGAGCTTTGCTCTTTGGGAGGCTTTCTGCTTAACACTATCTTTCAGGGCCATCCCAAGTTGGGTATAATGTAGCTGTGTCTGCTTTCAGCTCACATCAACGTACTCCGCTGACCTGTCTGAAACTGAGCTCAATCTTTTCCCTCTTCTATCAGCTGGTCATGAGGGACTCCCCTCTGTGCACACTCCATGCAGTCTTAATTGAGAGGGGAGCATTCATGCAGCAGTAGTGAATGAACGGAGGACTGTGTCCTGAGGTTGCTGGGTCAAGGGCAGTAGAAGAGAAGGTTGGATATGGGTGAGGTTATTGATATGAGCAGGCTTCCCAGCTGGCTCAGTGGTAAAGAATCTGCCTGCCAATGCAGGAGATGCAGCAGACATGGGTTCAATCCCTGGGTCAGGAAGATCCCCCAGAGGAGGACATGGCAACCCACTGTAGCATTCTTGCCTGGAAAATTCCATGGACAGAGGAGCCTAGTGGGCTACCGTCCATGGCGTCACAAAAGAGTTCATGTGGCTTGCTTGTGCCCTCTGACCAGCTCATACTTGATCAAGGATGTGCACCCCTCCTTTCTTAAAATGGATTACTCTTGGGCTGACAAGACCTCATGACTTCATGGGTGTGACAGAAGCCGGATCATTTTATATGCCTTGGTCGTTTAATCACGTGCATTGTGTGGTCTCTGCCAGGGGCCAGTGACAATCCAGGAGATGCTTTTTGAACAGTGTAGTTTTCTGTTAGACCCTAGGACTCTCCTGTGATGCTATTAGAAACTGCCGTAAACGTCACACAGCATCATTCCCCAGAACGGATACCTCTAGTTCCATCGGGCCAACTGCGTCGTGTGGCCTGAGCTGTGGGACCACTTTCACCTTGGCTTGAGCCTGCTGCAGTGCCCCTTTGAACTCTCAGCCTCTCTCAGAGCTGAGATCCTTGCATGTCAGCTGGTGTGTGAGATGGAGCCAGATTCCGAGGCTGGCCCTGAGAGGAGATGACAGCCCCCACTGAATTTCTTTCTGAGGCCTGTGCCCTTCTCACCAACGCAGTCCTCCTCGCTGTGGTAAATGGTGTCCTCTGGGCCCACCCATGGAACATGGTCGTGTGGGGCTTTCTGGCCTTTTGCAGTAGAACTCCTCTGGTATATCCACTTATCTAAGCCTTTGATCCCTTTCTCAACTTTGCTCTGGGAGTTCTGGCGTTTCAACTTCTCTTGGTGTGGGCCGTTGCTTTTTTCAGACTTCCAGCATCCCCTGGGGTCCTCACTGGGGTGTTAGATCCCGTATCTTTAGAAAGTGCTCTTGTATCTATGGTGGTGGACGGTGCTCAGTTTCTCAGTTGTGTCTGACTCTTTTGTGACCCTGTGGACATAAAGGCCAACTATACTCCTCTGACCCAGGGACTGAACCCACATCTCCTGCATCTCCTGCACTGGCAGGCAGATTCTTGACCACTGAGCCACCTGGGAAGGCCGTTCATATCAATAACCTCTCCCATAATCCAACCTTCTCTTCTACTGCCCTTGATCAGGATCCAGGCCTCCTGCTGGCTAGATGCGATGATATTACCTTCAAGACCTAGTCCCTTTTTCTCCCTTAGCAGGCTCAGCACTTCCTGGAGTTGGGGGTTTCTCATTGTGACTCAAGCCTTGGTTTTTGTCTGGTGAATGGGAAGGAGGGGAGTGTGTTGCTTTCGAACATGGAGGCCTCGTCATCATTTTTAAGCAAGGGGGGAGCCCTAGCCTTTAACAAGGAGGAGCAGTCACTTCTGTAGGCTCAGAGAGTTCAGGGTGGGTTTCAGGGTTCTCAAGGGCAGTGACCCAGATGCCCTCACCTCACAACTCAGGGATCCATTCCTTCCCAGTCAGGGTCTTGACCCTGGGTAGACATCTTGCTGCAGTTGAGACTGTAACTCCCTCTGGATCTTTGTCACTCTTCTGATTAAGTCCTGTGCCTGACTCTCAGCTTTTTCTGCCTCTGGCTGCAAGAGATGAGTCTTTTTATATCCTGCCAAGGGGGCTTCTGACTTTCACACTTCACCTTAAATCCGTGATTAATCACACTCAGCCTTTCATTGTCTCTTTCCAAAGCATTGATAGCCCTCAGCAACGGCCATCCCATTCCATAGTCCTTATAATTACATTTCCCTGAAATTCTTGAGACCTGAAACATGGCACCCATCCACAGGTATTCCCATTTTGGTTCACAGTGGGGGGACGTTCGATCATTCGCACCTTTGTCACACGCTAGGGTTGTCAGCACTCCACCGACCACTGCGGTGCCGTCCTCACTTCAACAGGACCACTCCTGTTTCAGAATTGGCTCCCTGGGACCCCTCCCAGCATGAGCTGTGGCAGGGTTGAGTCCCTGGAGGCAGACTCTGAGGTGGGGGTAGGTGTTGACTGTGGGAGTACTCTCAGGGATCACCCTCATCAGGGTCAAAGGAGGCAGGATGGGGCGGCAGGAGTTTGACTGGGATGAAGGCCTAAGAGAAGCCAGTTCCGCGGAGGGGGCTGGAACTGGCTTCGCTCCTGAGAGTCATCCCTCGTTGCAGTAGGCGTTGTGTCCCTCCACTCAGCCTGCGTGTCCAGCGGAGCGTGGGCGAGGCGGCTCCCTCTGCTCAGGCAGGGACTCAGCTGAGAGCCATCAGCAGCCAGTGCCTTGGCTTCATCCTGATGCGGGATCCACGTTGTGGTGCTTCCCACCTCAGATCCTGGTCCTGGTTGTGCCGATACCAGCGGAGGCCATGGACAAGTCCCCAGAGCTGTCTGAACCCTGGACCTCTCCTATAAATGGGGCACTGCCAGGCCCCCACCTCCTGGGACTTCAGGGGTGGGGTCAGAGGGTGGCTCAGATCGGTGAGGGTGCCATGGCTGCACACCTGTGGGTTGGACCAGTCACCATCCAGGTGGGGGCTTAGGGCTCAGGGGTCTCCAATCCCTGGAACCACCGGGCTCCTCCCCATCCTCTCCTTAGAAAAGGAAACTGGGGCCTGGGGCAGTCCAGGTTTGAATAAATGGGAAACATGGGCTAAGTCCTCCCTGTTGATCAAAACCAGTTTGACTGACTCCTGGGGATCCGTGAGATCAACCCAGCACTTGGTCAGGGGCTCAGGGGATAAAAATAGTGTTTCCTCTGGAGGGGCAGGTCAGCCTGTTCAGTGAGTCAGTAAATTAGTGGCCCATGGAGGCAGCTGGATCCTGGGGGCTGGATGACTCCAGGGTGACTGTTAATATTTGTTCCACGAAGTGACCAAAGAGTGGGGCCTATCAGGCCTCTAGTGGAGCGGGACACAAGAGGCGATGGGAGCTGGCGCTGGCTCACGCTTCTCTTGAGGCCTCTGTCGGCCAGGTGGCTCTGGGCTCACCACAGAAGACCCTCACTTGCAAGGGTGCCATGCAGGTTATAAGCTGGTTCACAGGCAGGTCCCGTGTCCAAGACTGGCCCGGGGTCCGAGACTCTGGGTCACTTTAGCCAAGAACACCCATGATGTCCTCTGTGTGGCTGGCGTGGTGGGGCCTGACTGTGGGGGCAGGCGCCTTGGGGTTGTGGCTGTGGGCAAGGAGGAGATGGCACACGGAGAGGAAGGGAACGCTCCGAGATGGGCATGCGCGTGGCAGGCATGCCTTTAAAAACGATCATCAGCCTTAGTGTTCCAACAGCCTCTTTCACTTTGTAAAAGGCTTTTCTCTTGAAAAATAAAAGAAGATTGGAGGCAAGTACAATATTTGGCTGTGGCGGCTGCTAATTTGGCACTGAATGTCACCTCCGCCTTTTCCTTCCCTGATGCCAAGTGCTCCTTCCCAGGCTTGGGGTGGGCGGGCAGGGTGACGGGGGTGCAGGGCAGGCTCCCCGAGCCTCTTAAGATGCGAGATTCATTTCCTTAAACACACATTGTCTCACTCCAATTTCACGTCCGAGCAGTTCTGGCGCGGAATTAGCAGCCCCTGGGAGAAAGCGGGCAGGTTCTGTTTACACTGCGGGGGCCGGGCTCGGGGGCGTTAGGGGTGGCAGTGCAAACTGGGGACTGGGGGATGTTTGGACAGGGAGCCCACAAGGGACCTGGGTCGGGGCCTGCCTCACCTGGCCAGACAGCTCTCAGTGGGAGCCGGGCCAATCCTCTATCACTATGCAGAAACCCTGCCCCCTTGAAATGTCCTGAGTACCTAGAGGAGGGGGACTGCATAATGATTGGGGGGCAAACTGAGGATATCGGGATTTCAGGTCAAACTTAAGACCCTTTGGTTCACTACCTCACCAAAGAGGACTGGCTGGGGCTTAGGGGCCAGTTTCGGCTGATTCCCTCTGTGATGGGGGCTCACTCGCTCACTGGAGGCCGGTCTTTGCTTTGAGTCAGAGCCCTGGACCCCTCCTTGACTCAGCTCCCCACCTCTGCCTATGGTCTCCTCCTTGCGAGCTTAGGCGGCTACAGTCCTGTAGTTATGTGGGAGAAGCAGCGCCCCAGCCCGTGGGCGGCCCCCCTAGGACCAGCCTCAGGTCTCTCCCCAGTCTGTTCAGTCCACAGGGCACAGGCTGCCATGGCCCCCAGCCCAGTGTGTGTAGTGGGGATGAGTCTCAAGGAAGAGTCAGTCCACCTCCCTCCTCAGTGGCACCCTCCAGACAGTATGACAGCAGCCCAGGCAGTTGGAGGCTTCAGGCTCCCTGTCTGGGTTTGTTTGGGGATGTCCTCCAAGGCTGGGGCTGCCTTTTTATGCCCTTTTTTGGCCTCCTCCCTGCTCATACCTACAGTCACCCCCAGCCCTCCCACCTCACCCCTGGGGAGTCTTGGGGCTGGGGTGGGCACTCCATAGGTGCCAAGTCAGAGCCAAGCCTGAGCAGAGCTGTGGGGAGGGGGCCCATCCCTCCGCTCTCCTGGGCAACTGCTCATTCATCACCTTTTAGAGGCGAGACCTGCTCATTTGTTAGCCCATTAGCTGGGCACGAGCAGCATATGGACCCGGTTGCTGCTGCCCTCTTCCTGCCTACCTTGGACAGCGTCATCTAGGCTCACTGCTCTGCCTTGTACTGCAGTGGTTGGGGTGGGGGGCCCCAATTTACCCCAAGGCTGAGCCCCTGGGTGAGGCAGGCTAGGGTTTAGTGCTCTCGGCTTCTCCAGCAAATCTACGTTTGGACTTAGCGACAAAGCCTCTCTAAGCCGTGAGCTGAGAGGGGCCCTGCTTTTAGGAGACTGGGCTTTATTTTTAGTGTTCAGGGAGAGATAATTTTTTCTCACCCACTATCAGTAAGGAGATCAACTGTTTTCATGGCGTTCCTGCATCCTCTTGTCTGTGGGTTGGGGTGGGCAAGAAGGACTGCCTCGTCTGCTGATTCGAATCGTGGTTGCTCCCCATGTGTGCAGGAGGGAATGTGTGCCCCGGAGCTGTCTGCTGCAGCCTGGCATCATCGCTGAGGGGGATCTCTGTGTCTGCTGGGCAGTAAGGAGGTGGCCCACCTGGAGGGGGAGCGCAGGCACAGTGTCTGCCTCCCCTGAGCACAGCTCACTCACTTTGAAGTTCATGACTGTTCAGACCAAGGACCCTCGCAGTGTTGTTTGTGGCTGAGCAGTAGGTCCTGTTTGCACAGTTCATTTGCAAGGCAAACATTGAGCACAGTCACGGTGAAGGTAAACGTTGACCCCAGTGGCCACTGAGGTTCTTGCATTAATGGAGAAAGAACCTGGAGCTGAGGGGGCTGCCAAGGATTGTCCCTCTTTCCCCACAGTGAGGTGAGGGGACACTGAGGCACAGAGAGGGGCCAGGGCCTGCCCAGGAGCCCCAGTTGACAGTGGATATGGAACTCACTGGCCTTCTAGCTCTAGGAAACCCTGTGTGGTCACCACCCTGGATTTTTCAAGTCCTCCTATGCAGGCTCAGGAGAGCCTGTTAATGACCGGAGAGAATGGGTTCCCTCTGGGCGTGTGTCCTCCACGTGCGCGTGTCCTTGGTGCCTGCTGCTGCTGCTGCTGCTAAGTCACTTCAGTCGTGTCCGACTCTGTGTGACCCCATAGACGGCAGCCCACCAGGCTCCCCCATCCCTGGGATTCTCCAGGCAAGAACACTGGAGTGGGTTGCCATTTCCTTCTCCAGTGCATGGAAGAGAAAAGTGAAAGTGAAGTCGCTCGGTCTGTCCGACTGTTAGCGACTACACGTCCCTAATGCATACCTGTCCCCAGTATATCTTCAGCATGTGCAGGGCCTCAGTGTCTCCGTCCTGTTTGTTTATTTATTTATGCCGCCAGCTTATCCTCCAGAAGATTTAAGGGTACTTACAAGGATACATAAAATTCAAGAAGAGCCTATAAATTGAAAATAAGAGAAAAAGAAAAACTAGGAGAGGGACTAAGATGGAGATGGAAGAGGCCAACAGGACGTGAGCAAGATAGCCCAGACATGGGCGTGCTCCCTCCCACACACGCTTACACACTCACCACCGGTGAGATTCAGGTCCCCACTGCCCGTCAGCACCTGACACTCAAGCACTGGGACCAGAGGAGGGGGCTCAGCCCTCCTGGGGATGCTGATCCAGAGGCCACTGCCTGTCAGGCCACGCCCTTGCCCCCAGTAAGCCCCTGAGCCCTCTATGCTATTAGGGGCCTCTCCAATGTCATGTCCAGCAGGAAGATTTAGGGACATGACCTTCAAGTAGCCCCAACCATCTGGGGCCAGAAAAGTTTCACTGCTGAAAACATTTCAGATGGCTGCAGACCCCCTTTTGAGGGGTGGATAGAAACCCACAGAGCCTCATCCAGGCCTGGGGCTGCTGACTTCTCATGGAGCCTCCTTCCAGGGTATCCAAAGATAGTGGACAGGTCTTTCTGAACCGTGGTGTCTTTTCCAGAAGCCTCAGTGTGAATCATGGGCAGGATCTGCAAATGACTTTCCGGGTCCTGGGTGTAGATGTGGTGTGTGAGCTGGTGTGTGGGTTAGACTCACATACCTGGAACTACAGTGAGTGCCTGGGTGTGGGGCAGGGCCCTAGGATGACCTTGCCCCCAAAAGGGCCCCTAACACCATGGGGGAAGAAGACAATGGCACCCCACTCCAGTACTCTTGCCTGGAAAATCCCATGGACGGAGGAGCCTGGTGGGCTGCCGTCTATGGGGTCGCACAGAGTCGGACACGACTGAAGCGACTTAGCAGCAGCCCCAGCAGCAGCAACATCATGGGAGGCCGCAGCCACTCCCAGACTTACCTCCATCTCTGCCTCCATCCTGCGTACCTGACATGCCAAGATCCAGTGTTTTCACAAGAGCGGCCAGCCCTAGGGCCTCTCGTAATTGGCACTGTCATTATTGGACGATGTCTTCAGCAGCAAGTCTCAGCAGTGAAGGGCAGATTTCCAGCCTGCGAGACCTGGAAAGTCAGGCCTTGCAGGACAGTGTGGGGCAGCCTCGGGAGCGGCCCTGGAAGGAGGCCCCTTGAGAAGCCAGCGGCACCTTGCACTTGACCTTTCATCTTTGAGGAATGCCCCAGAAAGCCCGGCTGAGGGTGAAGGCTCATGCCAAGCCATGCAGCTGGTAAAGAGCAGGGCAGGAACTCAGATATGCAGTTATGTAGCCAATTCTCAGCTGTGAGTGCAGGGGACTCGGGAGTGGAAAGGTGTCCTTTGGACAGATTCTGACCCTCTTGGCACTTTGGTTTCCTCCTGGGGCCCTTGTCACAGCTGGGGGAGGGGAGGGGGGATGGATGAAGAAAAATCTGATGAGCCCTCCCACCCAGGAAACCTGCCTGGAGACTCTTGGAGAAAGGTGGGTTTCTGGCTCCTCTGGAGTCCCTGAGTGCCCTGCTCCAGCCCCTGAGGAGGGTGGCCCACCCTGGGCTATCAGTGTTGGGAGGACTGAAATGGAGGTGATGCAGGCAGAGGAAGCCGACTTTATCCTTTGCTCCCTGGCTTTCGAACTGTGCCTTGGGCCCAACCTCGAATCTGTCTCATGAGGACATTTATGGGGGTAAATTTCCGCCAGCTCTTGACTGAAGGACAGCCCTCTTAGACGAGATCTTGCTAACACCTGGCTCTGTGAAATTTGAGTCAGAGTCCTCCCTGGCCAATCAAGTGTCCGCTGGAGCCTCTGCCCACCCTGGCTCCCAGACTGCCACCCCACCGTGCCAGTTCTGTCACTCCCGAGACTGGAATCAGTGGGCCATATGGAGCTGAAGACAGAGACTCGGAGGGGAAGGGGTTGAAGAGGCCCGATGGCAGGCCCGTGCCAGGCCCTGGCCTCTGTCCTGGGGCCGTTGTGTCGAGGAGAGTGCGGGGCCCATGTCCATGTCCGTGTCCACGCTGGGCCAGGGTTGCTCAAGGTGCTGACCCAGGTAAAGGGCGGACTGGGCTTGTCTGGGGGGTGGCAGGATGGAGGGGTCTGAGACAGGGGTCTGAGATGCCCAGTATCACTGGCTCCTCCATTCATAACTACAGTCTCAGCCGGCTTCTCCACCTACCAGAGCCTCGCTTCCTTAGCTGTAAAGTGGGGCCAGTGGCTGTGCCTGCCTTTCAGAATTGTTGTGACCCAGTGGGTTAGGCGCTGAGCCCTGTCTGACCACACGGGGATGGGTGGGAGCCTATCATCGCTGCCCTCTCCCTCTTGCATTGAGAGGCTGAGGAGTCCTGGAGGAGGGAAGGCGGGGCCCGGGGCGGAGAGCAGCGGGAGGGAACTGAGCCAGGGTGGGTGGTGAGGGGGCCCAGACGCAGGCACAAACAATCTGTTTCCCTGTAAACATGGGCGCCCACACCAGCCGGCCGCCACCCGGCGACTTCTGCGAGTTGGGAAAGTGCGGATATGTTTACTCGCACTCCCCCGTGCCAGCTGGCGTGCTGGGCACAGCTTCCCTCCCAGCTGCCTCGACAGCCGGCGGGCCCAGCTCAGGGAGGGGGAGCGCGCAGGGGCCCCCAGATCTTGCCTGTAGTTTGATTCAGCCCAGGTCACACACACTCCCCCACTCTGCATCCTGATGGTATCCTGGACCAAATCAAGAGGCCAGGGGGCTCCATGGCAGGTGCCCACCTGGCCAGGCCATGACATGGTTCCCCTGCTCTCCAAGATCACCCGAGTAGACAAAGGCCGGAAGGCTGGAACTGTCCAGGGACCCCACGCTTTGAGTATAGGCAACGGGTATCCCTCTAGTAGGGTCCAGGCGCTGTCCCTGCCCCAAATCCAGCTGCCTTCTGAGAAAGTGCTTCCACTGGGGTGTGCCCGGCACTGACCCATCAGTGCGCCCAGACTGTCGGTGTACTCATTGCAGGTGGGGCTCGTTGCAGGGCTTCTAGTGCCCCATGGGCCCTAGGGTGCTGGGGGCTCCGCATCTCAGGTTCTCTGCTCTGTGAACACCTCATCCGAGCTTGGCGGCAGCAGCTGCGGGAGGTCCATGCATCTTACCCCTGAGATCAGGGCAGATTTCTGTCTGGGAAGGAGTCTTCGTGACCCTGTACCACCCCAGCACCAGGCCTGGGTCAGGCACCTGGAACACAAGGAGTGGTGGGAACTTGAAGGAAGGGGCTCAGAGAGGGGGCTTCTTAGGCCGGCACTAAGTGGATAACTTCTGACTTTGGAGCTGGGTGCTGGGTCATGGAGACCTGACCGTGAAGCATTTGCTTTTGAAGTGACACAGGAGTGTGCCCCCTCCCCAGCTCCCATGCACTTGGCCATCCGGCACTGTCACCCCTGTGGAAAGGAGACCCACTGTCAGATTCCTCTCTCCCTCACACCTGTCCCCAAATATCCCCTTGACCATCAAGAGAGCCAGAACCTGGGGAAGATAGAGTCACAGACGGCTGGCTTCATGTAGACACGCAGCCCTAACTATGGCTGCCTAGAGCCCAGCTCCTGTGTGAGGTGAACCCCTTCTAAGCATCTCTGACAGATGGGGCTTGCATACTTTCTGTGATGGGGAGCTCACTGCCTATCTAGACAAAGCTTTTAGTGTTTGAGTGTGAGAAAGTTCCCCCAGTTTCCCCTGAGCTGCAATATGCCTCTTTTTTCCCACAGGCACCAATAGGAACCTCAGAGTGCTGCCTTCAGGAACCTTGCCTCTCTCTCTTGGAGCTATTTAGAAACCATACCCCTGCAGGATACTCTCACCTAAGACATACAGGCCGTAATGCTAGAGCAGGTTCAAAGTTGGATCAGGAATAACAGGTGGAGAATCAGGATTGCCATGGTTTTTAAAATCTGCTTAGAGAGTCACATCTGTTTCAGAGCAGCAAACACTGGCCACAGCTAAGAGTGGGCTGTGCAGTAGTGCTCCCTGGTGGCGGGTCATTGCCTTGCCCTGCGGCCAGGGTGGGACAGAGCCTTGCAGAGGTGGGGGTCTGCAGGGGGTCAAGTGCAGAGAGATTGGCACACCCTGGCCCTAGCTCAACTGGGAGGATTTGGTTTATTGTTTTGTGTTGGGTTTTGTGTCTTTTGAAAAACAAGAGATTGAGCCTTTTTATGACATGGATTTTACAGCGTAACGAGGCAGCGTAATTTCCCATTCTCAGCAGCAAGCGCACTTTTTACACTAATTGCATAATTAGACATAATGTACTAATTGCGGTAATGGATGACAGTCAACTAAACTTTAACTTTAAAAACAGGGAGGCGTTGCTGGGGGTGGTGGCGGGGGGCTTTAGGCCCCTGTGAATTTTTCAAAGGGAATCTGCTTCTGAGAGCTCCTGGCAGCTTCCTCTCAGGGGCCAAGGGGCCATGAAACCACCAGAGCCTTCTCACCTTGAGATCTGGGCCATGCCCCCTCCTTCCTTGAGGATCCCCCAACTCCATCCCCTGCCACCTGGGAAGCTAGGGCCCTTCCCATCAGAGCCTGTCCCCCCAGCTTCCCTGCACACCTCTGTGCTCCATCCCTGCTCCCAGCCTGAGAACACCTGCCTTACTCCTGCAGTCCCTGACCCCCAGTCACCCCCGTGTCTGGCGGGCTCCGGCCCAGCCCTTCAGGCTCTGCTCAAATGGCCTCTGACAAGCCATCTCAGTCTCT
>SJYX01023109.1:238598-307521 GCA_006410675.1 Oreotragus oreotragus
TAATGCTAGAGCAGGTTCAAAGTTGGATCAGGAATAACAGGTGGAGAATCAGGATTGCCATGGTTTTTAAAATCTGCTTAGAGAGTCACATCTGTTTCAGAGCAGCAAACACTGGCCACAGCTAAGAGTGGGCTGTGCAGTAGTGCTCCCTGGTGGCGGGTCATTGCCTTGCCCCGCGGCCAGGGTGGGACAGAGCCTTGCAGAGGTGGGGGTCTGCAGGGGGTCAAGTGCAGAGAGATTGGCACACCCTGGCCCTAGCTCAACTGGGAGGATTTGGTTTATTGTTTTGTGTTGGGTTTTGTGTCTTTTGAAAAACAAGAGATTGAGCCTTTTTATGACATGGATTTTACAGCGTAACGAGGCAGCGTAATTTCCCATTCTCAGCAGCAAGCGCACTTTTTACACTAATTGCATAATTAGACATAATGTACTAATTGCGGTAATGGATGACAGTCAACTAAACTTTAACTTTAAAAACAGGGAGGCGTTGCTGGGGGTGGTGGCGGGGGGCTTTAGGCCCCTGTGAATTTTTCAAAGGGAATCTGCTTCTGAGAGCTCCTGGCAGCTTCCTCTCGGGGGCCAAGGGGCCATGAAACCACCAGAGCCTTCTCACCTTGAGATCTGGGCCACGCCCCCTCCTTCCTTGAGGGTCCCCCAACTCCATCCCCTGCCACCTGGGAAGCTAGGGCCCTTCCCATCAGAGCCTGTCCCCCCACCTTCCCTGCACACCTCTGTGCTCCATCCCTGCTCCCAGCCTGAGAACACCTGCCTTACTCCTGCAGTCCCTGACCCCCAGTCACCCCCGTGTCTGGCGGGCTCCGGCCCAGCCCTTCAGGCTCTGCTCAAATGGCCTCTGACAAGCCATCTCAGTCTCTTCCTTCACACACTCCCGCCGCCCACCCTACGCTGGAAGACCAGCCTCTCTCACAGATGTCTCCTACACACCTCCCCTACCACCACCCCTCTGCCATTAGCAGCCCAAATGGACATCTGTCCTCTCCGATGCTGAGTCCCAGGGGGACAGGGACAAGGTCTGCTCCATCTCTGCTGCCCCAGGCTCCAGAGACCCCTACAAGAGCCTGTGGCGTGAACATGAGTGCCCCAGTAGGGATGTAAGGATATGGGGTGGGGTGGGCCACTAATGGGCCACCAACCCAGCAGGGCCACACTGTCGTCTGCTCCAGGAGGCCAGATCTCGAGCCCTCCTCCCGATTCCCATTCTGCCTTCGTGTCCTCCACTGTAGCCCATGCAGGGCCCATTGCTGGGGCCCAGGTAGGCATCTGCGAACCTCTCTAAGCAGAGGGTTCATTCCGGGAAGTCCCTGTATGAAGGTTAGCTATTACTGATATGACAGCCAGCCTCACAATATACAAACCGTGTGTGACATGACATGACACCACATACAGCTGACTAACTGTGGAGCCAACCCACCGCAGGACGGTGGCAGCATGGCAGGACCACATGGGACCCTAATGTGGCAGCTGGTGGTCATCAGCCGCTGATGAAGCATGCAGCCGAGTGGCCATAACCCGCCACCGGTGCACCGACTATGTGCTCTGAGGCTCCGGGGCCCCTTGCCCTTGCCTTACTGTAAACCCCACTCCAAAAAGGCCACAACCCCTTTCTGGAGTTGTGTGCTCTGAGGGGCCCATAACCCCTGCTCCAGGGAGCTCACTCTCTGCCATACACACAGTCCAGGGCCTGGTGTGTCCCCGGAGCAGCTGGGTCAGGCTTTTCAGGCACCTGGTGTGGGCAGCCCCAGAGGAACAGGGCTGTGGGGCTCGCGGGTGGTTGGACGTGGGGAACGTCCCAGTTGTGCAGCCTATCCAGGATCTGCCCTCAGTAGGAGGGTGCTCAGGCGGCTGGCTACACCCTCCACCCTGTGGTCTTCAAGGGTGATTATTAGCAGCTATGTCAATACCCTTGATTTCTCTGTGAAGGGAGGAGACAGGTGCAGCAGCAGCCTGGTGGGGGTGAGGGCAAGGGCCGGCATTGCCCTGACTGACTGGGGCCCCTGAGCTGGTCACTGCCAGTCCCTCCATCCCCTCACCTCCCTCTGGGCCCAGCTCAGGATCTCTGGGCCACTGAAAGCCCCCTATCTTCCCACCTAAGTCTCCCCTGATCCCTGGCACAAGTGTACGCCTTCCAGCAGCTGGCCCTTGTCTCCAAGCCCAGATCCTGCAGCCTTCCCACTGCTTGCCCACGAGTCTGGTATAGGGAGGCCGTCCCACCATCTCGAGGAATGCTGACCTGAGAGCTGGACAGTTAAAACTCCCCCCAGCTGCTCCTTTCAGTACTAGGGACCAGACACTGAAATGTGGCTAAAGGAGGCTGGAGGATGGCAAATCCCCCAGGAAGGTCATATCCTGGGGTTCAGCTCCCCCACCTGCCTGTGCCCTGCGCAGGATGCTGGAGCACCCAGCTGAACCCCCAGCAGAGCCTGAGCCTCTGAGGAGTCAGGCAGCAGCAGGGCCCAGCCTGCATCAAATCTTTCTCGTTCCATTTTCTTTCTGATTTAATTTTCCAGAGATTAGGGCCCGTTCACCTTCGCTGCAGAGAAGAGCCTCACACGCGTGCCTGTTTTTACTCCCAGGGCTGGGCGGTTGGTTAGCCGAGCAGATTGGTTCTGTTGGTCGTCCAGCCTCCTCCCCTGCAGAATGGCCCTCCTGCCTTCCACGGGCTTCGGGCTCCCAGTGCCACTCTGAGTCCCCCTTTTAGGCCGCCCAGATTCCCAGCTGATCCCCTGCGCCTCATTTTCAAGTTTGGGGATCAGTGCGGGGAACAGAACTGCAGAGAGCGTAACCTAAAGCAAGCACTCTGGATAAGAGTGGCCGTTCTTATCTGAGCAGCTCTATGACCTGTCCTGTGTGGCCCTCAGTCCCCTGCCTGCTAATCCGGTATCATCAGAATGGTCCTTCCTCAGGGCTTGTATATCAGGGAGGCCAAGCGTGTGAAGCAGCCGGCCTTTGGGTGGCCAGAGTCAACACACGGCAAACAGGGCTGTTTCTGTGGCCTCCGCAGCCCCTCTTCCTTCCTTTCCCATCCTCTCCCTTGCACTCCTTGCCCTCCTTTTTGTACCCATCTCTCCCACCCTCCTCCTCTCCCTGGGCAGGTTGGATGCTGGCTTGGGTCCAGGCCCCACTGCTGCTGACTCTCTGGGACTTAGCTAGATGCCTCAAGAGTCTGATCGGGGGGTAGTCCAGGTCAGTGGTCCTGAGCCTTTTGTCTCCTGTGTGGATGCCCCATGTTCAGGTGCCTCAGCATTTATTCCACTCCCAGGCAGGACTGTTTGGAGCTGGGAGGAATAGGCTGGCTCCATCTGCCCCTGCAAGCATCCATGCTTCCTGCCCAAGGTCACTGTTCCTCCAAGTGTCCTCCAGGCCCATCTCCCCCTTGTGTGCGGACACCTCTGGGAGCAGGAGGCTAGGCAGAGTCCCTGGGGCCCCTGAAGGGGCCTTGGCCCCCACAGGCCCTGAAATTCCCGAGGCCAGAAGGCAAGCTGGCCAGACAGGCTACTTCACAAAAGAATTCACTAAAGCTGAGAGAGGGTTGGGGTTGTGGCCAACACTGGGGGGCATGGGTGGGGGTGCTGAGGGAAGTGGGTGGGAGGGAGATGAGAGCCATGGAAGGACAGGTCTTGGTCACCGGTAAGGGGTGCCCTCAAGGGGTGCCACATCAGCACCGGCCAGGGGTGGTGGTACAGGGTGGAGGAGCCGGGAACTGCTGCGAACGAGGGGCTGCAAACCGCCTCCTGAACTGTCACTCAGCACCTCTGTGGCTGTGTCTCCGGCTCTCCCCAGCACATGCCCCTGGCCCCAGTCAGCCTCTACCCTAGTCTGCTGCCCTGTCCCACTGCCATTCACCGTCTCCTCTGGGGGATGCAGCCCCTGTCTCTTGCTCCTCTGTCACCGCCGGCGTGGAGCTGTCACCGCCCGTAGACCTGCTGGCCCCCGTCTCGTTCTCCTTGCTCCGGCTGCCTGCGCCAAGCTGGGGGCCGTGAGGCGCTGCTGTGGGAGTTGTTGGGTTTTTCCAATTAGCTCTCTGGGCCAAGGACACCAGCGGGCACACAGTCCTGCTGTGGCTGTTGAGGCCCTGCGCCCGGCGAGCCCTGCTTTTTCTCTTGCTTCCGAGTTGGCGCCAGGGACCAGGGCTAGTGCCTGGGGTTGAAGGCGGCCAGGCTGGTGCTCTGGAGCTGCCCTGGGCCCTCCCGGACTTCCTGCTGGCCTGCAGGTGGAAAGAGCTCCCTGGGCTGCGTCAGTGGGGGGATGACCTCTCCCCTGGGGTGGGACCATCTGCTGGGCTGTGTCCCATGGATCTCTGGGACACAGGGTTCAGCTCAGGGCCCCACTCCAGGGGATGGGGACAGCTGGAGCAGGTCCAGGGGGACGTTGAGAGGGGTGAGGCACCTGGGATGGGAGGATGGAGGGCTCTTGCCTCTCAGAGGCTCATTTGGGATTGGGGGATAGACTTGGCTAGAGCTCAACTCACCCAGTCCCTGCAGTTCTGGAACTGTGCCCTCATCTCCCCAGACACTCCTTCTCGCCCACTGCCCTGCCCTCACTCTAGGAGGATGTGGGTAGGCAGGCAGGGGAGGTAGACACTGAGCAGAGGTGTGGCAGCGGGGACCCAGAGGCCTGAGTGCACCTGCCGATTCAGCGAGCTGGAGCGGCCTCGAATTCTGGCACCAGCACCCAGCAGAAGGGTATCGTGCTGGGAACTTCCCTGGCAGTCCGTGGTTGTTAAGACACCGCGCTTCCACTGCAGGAGGCACGGTTCCATCCCTGGTCAGGGAACTGAGATCCTGCATGCTGCATGGTACGGCCGAAAAAAATAGGGGGAGAAAAGGATGTCATGGTGGATCTTTGGGTAGATCCAAGAAGAAAGCATGGCAGGTGTGGCCCCAAACTCCAAAGGATGGCACACCTGCAGGAGGAGGTGAAGGAGTCAGACCTAGGTCGCGCTTGCCCTGGAGCTTTTCTCCTGAACATGGAATTGGGCACACGCATTGGCTGGTGGTTCCTTTGTACACAGACCCCGTGCCTGGGGAGCGATGGAAGGGAGGTGGCCATGGCTGTATACTGTCCAAGGCTCCCCTGTTATCACCACTGTGGCTGAGGCCAAGATGGAGACAAAGACAGGCTGACATGGAAGGGGTGCTGTCCAAGGAGGCTTGGGAGGGAGGGCGGGATGGGAGGTGGGCACACCCGGGGAGACCAAGGCTGCCTGCCCAGCAGTGGGAGTCAAAGGCTTTGGATCCTAAGTATTCAGACCTAGCTGGGACAGCAGGGGCAGGGATGGAACTATGATTCCATCTGCAGAATTCCGGTGATCCTAAACAATAGCAGTAATACTGTGAAAATTCATATAGGCTCTTCGTGGCATGAGTCTTTTGGTCCTTGATCAGCATGTGAAGGGAGGACTGCCATTCTCTCATTTAACAGATGGGACACTGAGATGGACTATTTCTTAACAGGGTCCCTGCTTCTGAGCCCTTGCATCTGCTGTCCCGGTCTTTGGGTGTGACCCTGCCACGGAAACCCACTCTCGCTGCGGCCCCTGAGCCCTGGTTCAGCGCCACGCCAGGTTGCCCAGGGGCATCCTAGACCCAGAGGGGAGGAACCCCTGGCTTCCCAGAGGAGAGCTGTCAGGAGGCTGTAAGGTCCACCCTCCAATACCAGGGCTCCCACCACCATGGACAGCCCTGACTGCTGGGGTGCCAGGGAGTGACCTTGACCAGGGAGTCAGATATGGGAACTTCATCCCCTGCCCTGAGAAGCCAGGCGGCTGCGCCCCCTGCTGACACCAGCTGGCCGGGGTGCACTCGGCAGAAGTTTCAGCCAGTGTGGCTGCCTCAGCACACATGGGGGCAGTGGTCTAGGATTGGGAAAGGGTGTGTATCTTTCATGTCCTGAAACCTGGGAAGACGTCAGGGAGGACGGGTGACTGGCTTGGCCCCTCACAGTCGTGTGGCCTTGACCTTTCCTCTCCTATTTCTGAGCCTCAGTTTCTCCCGCAGTGGGCCCTGGGCTCTGGCCTCCCTGCATTTCTCAGTGACCACCCCCCAGGCTCTGACCCCTGCTGGGCCTCTGCCTCCACCACTGTCTTCCATCTGGGGGCTTCTGGCCTGAGGCAGGCCCTGGGGAGCCCCGTCAACAGCCTGCCCAGCACCCACTGGGGGCCTCCCTCCTGCCTGGCCATGTAGCCGGGCCTGTGACTCTCCCTGTAATCGCGGCGGCTCTGTGGGAAGGAGCGACTTCACCACAAATCATTTTGTTCTAAGAGAAGGACAAAAAGAAAAGAGAAGCCGGGAGGGACGGGGGTGGTGGGAGGAGGGGACTGCCTGAGCCAGCTTTGAGCGCTGCTTTAACCCTTGGGCTGCCAGGGGCCCGCTGGGCAGCGGGGCCGGGGCTCTGAAGGCCCGGTCCCCCACCTCCTCCCCTTGCCACATGCCAGAGGCCTTTATCTGCCTACTCTGCCTGTCACTCTCCCGACCTTATCTTCCTCCGCCTGTCTGTCTCTCATCAGCGGCCTCTCCCACCTCCTTATCGCCTCCTCATCGCCTCCTCTCTGTGTGTCTCCACATCCCTCCACTTGTGCACAGCCCATGGCAAAGTCTGGTGGCCCCGGTTCTGTCGTGGCGACCAGCCCGTGACCTTGTGCTGAAGGAGCCAGCTTGCAGCACAGATTTCCTGGGGTCACCTGGATGGACACGGGGGCTCATTCAGGCTCAGAGGCACATGTAGGGGTATGCAGTGCACAATCGCACGTGCACACACACACACACGTGCACACACCTCAGACCCCTGTCGTGAACAAAGATGCCCACGGAAACCTGCTTCCACAGTTCACATACAGCCCCCAGGCTTCATCTAGCAGCCCTAACCCCACCGCATCCCAACACTCAGGCTCGTACACACAGATGGGTGTGTGTTGAGCCATAGCACACATTCACACACGCAGACGCTGACTCTCAGATTTACACCCTCACATGCGTGCGCACACAGGTCAAGCCCCACCAAGGAAGAGGGGAAGCAGATTCGTTCATGCTTTTTCTTCCCTGGTCCCTGTCCCCATATTCTGGGCCCAGAATGACAGAGGAGCCCCTTGGGGCACACTGAGCTCCCACAGTGGTTTCTGCAAACACCTTGGGGAAGTGCCAGCAAAAGTGGGGTATGGATGCCTGAGCCTGTGTGGAGAGGTGGCTCTGTGTGTGTGATGCATCTGTGGGTGTATGGGTGTGAGAGCACCTTCGTGTTGGTCTGTGGGGTACAGTGTGTGCCTGTTGGCTCCATCTCCCCACAGCACCCTGCCTCCCATCCAGCACCATGCCCCCCACTATTATTAGCAAGCCTGAGCCGGTCAGGGAGGTGCTGCTTGTGGTCCCTGGGTGGGGAACCCTGAGTCCCAGAGAAGGCAGTGACAGCCTCATCCCACCAGACTCATACAAGCAGTGCAAGTGGAGCCGTGGCCTTGAACTTCCAAGTCTATCGGAGCTTGGGCGGGACCCCCAGGCCTCCCTGTTCTATCTCAATGGCCAAAGCTGGGGTCAGGGTAGAGGTGAGGACCATTCCGTGGGGAACTGTGCAGCGAGGGTGTATGGACACCATGTGAGGAGTGGGGGAGCACCCTGGCCTCACCCCAGGCTTTTGCTTCCTTCCAGATCTACAAGGACAACAGGAATCTGTTTGAGGTGCAGGAGAATGAGCCTCAGAAGCTGGTGGAGAAGGTGGCGGGGGACATTGAGAGCCTGCTGGACAGGAAGGTGCAGGCCCTAAAGGTAGGTGCAGTCGTGTGGGCGGAGGGAGGAGCAGAGTGGCCTGCACCGTGAGGGCCCCGTCCTGACCTGCCGTGAACACGCAACCCTTCTGGCCCTCTGAAGCCAGGCCAGGCCATCACTGGCAGGTTGTGCCATGTGGACTGTGGGCAGCTGCTGGCAGGAGCAGGATGTTTTCCTGTGGAGTAGGCCCCTGACGTGGGGCCTTGGAGGCCCTGCATGGGTACAGTGGCAGCCCCGGTCCTGCCTCTTTTGGGCCTGGGGTCTTCCTGTTCCTCCACTCTGCTTATGAGTGTGCCAAGGGTGAGCACTTGGCCAGGATGTGTGTGGGTGCACGTACATGCTTGGTTGTGTCTGACTGTTTGCCATCCCGTGGATCGTAGCCTGCCAGGCTTCCTCTGTCCAGGGGATTCTCCAGGCAAGAATACTGGAGTGGGTTGCCATTCCCTTCTCCAGTGGATCTTCCCAACCCAGGGATCAAACCTGTGTCTCTGGCATTGGCAGGCAGATTCTTTACCACCGAGCCACCTGGGAATCCTCCCTGGCCAGGATAGCGACCTGTTAGTGGCTGGGAAGGTAGCCTGCAGACTCTGAGGCAGAGGGAGTGTGGAGGCCCCTGAACACCTTACAAAGAAGGCCACGGCCATATGATGTTGGAGGCTGGAGCTCCTGTTCTGCCCACCAATTCTCCACCTGCCTCTGAGCCTCAGTGTTCCCATCTCTGCTGAGAGCTTGTGCCTCCCAATTCCAAGACACCATGGTCCTGTGAGGTGACAGGACCTGCTGGTCCCCCTGACCAGATCTACAAAGCCAGCAGACCCTGGTACTCAACCCACCCCCGGGAGAGCAGGTGGGAAAGGGCTCTTGGAGCTGCAGGGTGCCGTGGGTGGGTTGTGCAGGAAAGAAGGGAGGGGGTCCAGGCTAGCCCCAGATCAGAGGCACAAACTGCTGCTGCGCCTGCCTGTGTCACAGAGATGAGTCCAGTAGAAAGGAATGAAATACTGGTAAACATGTGGATGGACAACGTGGATGAATATGAAAACATTATATTGAGGGAAAGAAGCTTGTCATAAGGAACACCTATTGTATGATCCCATATCTGTGAGATGTCCACAATAGGCAAAAGCATGGAAATGGAAACTACATTAGCAGTTGCCTAGGGCTGGAAGGGAGGGGACAGGGAGTGTCTGCTAATGGGTACAAGGTTTCTTTTTGGGGATGCTGAAAATATTCTAAAATTAGAATGTGGTGATGAGTGCACAACTCTGAAAGGCTAAAATAACCCAACACTGAATTGTATATTTTATGTGAGTGAATTTTATAGTAAAGCTGTCTTTTTTTAATGAGCAAGACCACACAAGCAAGGGTCCCAGCAGGGTCGAATCAGAGCAGCCAAACCCCCACCACATCCAGGCCCTGAGAGGGAACTAGGAACCCCTTCTCCAGGAGCTGGGCCCTCCTGTGCCCCTGGCATCCCCTGCCTGTGCCAGGTGACTTGGGATCATGAACGAGGGAAAGGCCGGCATCCAGGACCAGAGTGGGGGGACCGTGAGGGCATCCCACCAAGTGTGGACCCAGAAGGCTCAGAGGTGGGCCCAGCCTGACCTTGGGGTTTTCCTAGTCACAGGCAGGGAGACAGTTGGGGAAGTGGACTGGCATGGGGAGGAGGCAGAGCCAAGCCTTCAGCTGGAACGGTCGCCCCTGTGAGGTGCGACAGCGTCCCCTGGTTGTAGGAACCATCTGCCTGCTTCATGCAGCCAGCGCACCATGGCCCACCTCTGTGCCTTGTGCCTAGAACTGAACACTCTGCCCTCCTTTCTCTCGTTCTTTCTTTGTCCTTCTCTCTCCACTTCACTGCAGATCCCCTGTTAGCCCTCTACTTCCTTGCTTTGCAGCCTGCCCAGTGAACAAGCCCTGAACTTGCGCTGAAACCATCTGACAGCTTGGTGAAGCGTCCCCCTTTACGCCTGCTTCCCACCCTGGTTTTAGGACCAGTTACCTTGGCAGGGGTTGCTGAGCAGTGGTAACAACAGATGCCCCACCTGTCCTCCACACAGGGAGCCCAGGGCCCAGCCCTGCCCAGCTGCCCAGCCCCTCTGAGCATCTCAGGGTTGGAGTCACTCCCACAGCTCCTTTCCCCACTCCTGGAGAAGCAGGCAGCCTTCGCAGCTGGGGGGTGGGGCAGCCCAAAGCCTGGGGTCTTGATCCCCAGCCTCTCCCTATGCCCCACATGCCGGACTCTGCCCCAGAGACAGTGTGGATGTCTGCTTCCTTCCCACCGAGTCCAGCCCAGGTGCCCATGGCGTGGTGCACGCTGGTTCTCCAGGGAGGAACGACGGGAAGAGGCACTCACTGATCAGGTGCTCACCATGCTCTGAGTCCGTCACGTCATCTCACAGCAGCCCCTGAGGGAGACGGACACTGAGACTCGGACATGCCATGCATTAGGCCAGGACATGGCCGAGCCAGAACTTGAACCCAGGTCTCTCTGACCCTAAGCCAGGCCCCTCAGTGCCCACGTTAGTCCAGAGGTGTGCATGGAGCCCAGCACTCTCCCGGCCAATGAACCCCTCCTACTGGATGCTCCTGTCTGTATCTCCAGGGCAAGGAGAGGACTGTCCTTCACCTGCCTTGGCCCTAGTTGTTCAAGATGAGCTTTGCTCTTCATTGTTGTTCATTTTGCTTCTAATCAAGCTCTGGCTCTTTTCTCCTTTCCCACATGTGTTTGCAGCCTGAGTGCATGTGGAGAGAGGGATGTTGGGGGTCTGGACCTCTCCACACTCCATTGTCCCTCTCGCCCTGGACCCCATCCAAGAATCCAACTTAAATCCGCTTGCCCTGGTCTGCAGTTTTAATGTGGGGCTCGAAAGGAGGGGACCGAGCAACGCAGGATGGAAGTTCATTGTCTCATCTAATCAGGGACAGTCAGTTGTTTGTAACAAGTTTCTCCAAGCTGCACAGGGTGGTTTTCCCAGCCAAGAGTCAGACAGAGCAGGCCAAGTCAGGGATTTCGCAATGCCAGGCAAGCAGCCTCCTGAAGCCCAGGACACCTGCTAGGGCCTCAGCTTAGGAGACATGGAGGGGACCTTCTAGGGACATCTACTATCCTGGAGGATGGGTCTTCTGAGACAGAGCCTGCTTTGTTTGGATCTCGAGTTCCAGGAGGGGTGGGGAGGTGCCTCAGTTCTTATAGCACATTGGAGGCAGAGCTGGACCCGAGTCAGGACTCTCTTGTCCTCCCAGATGGAGCCTCTCTCAGAGCCCCTTCCTCAGAAAGCTCATCTCTTGGTTGTATTCCTTACTCCGTCCATTCTTCAGCACTCACTAAAGGCCCACTGGGCGCCAGGCCAGTGCTGGGAGTGCAGTGAGGAAGGACGGGCCCCATTCCTGTCCTCTTGGAGCTCTCAGTCTCATCCTGTCCCAGGCCTTAGTTTATCCCTCTGGAAAATGGGGACATGAGACCATCCCTGCCCAGTACTTCCGGTTTCACAACTCCAGGAGTCATCATTATAAAGGCCACAGTGAAAACAGTGCCTCTGAAGGTCATGTCACCTTCAGCACCATCCTGGGCACCCCTGCTATGGGGCTCAGGGGGGAGGCCATGGGAGGTGAGACATGACCCCACTATGGGGGATCCCAGGCTGCTCTCAGGGACAAGGCCAAGGGCAGTGTGGCTCAGTGAGCGTGGTTCCTAGAGAATGGAAGCCCAGAGCCAGAGTAGCCATGCCAGAGCAGGTTGTTCAGGGACATCAGTGTGGCAGCTAGAAGCCTGATCTCAGGGACACCTTTACACCTCCAACCTCAAATAAGCTGGAGGCAGTGAATTTCTGGCCGAGATCCAGGACCTGGAGACTTTGGCCCTTGAGCTCTGCCCTCCCACCCCCACCCCCACCCCGAGCTCCTTCTCACTGTCCCGGCGGCCCAGACCCTTCTAGAGCCCATGCCTTTGCGTCTTTGCCTCCGTGCAGCGTTTTAACCCCGTGGTCACACTAGCGTCACCTGCAGGGCTCTTAAATCATGATGCCTAGGCCCCGCCCTAGACCGCATATAGCAGATTATGTAGGGATGAGGCTGGGCTTCAGTGTTTCTCGATGGTCCACAGATGATTCAGTGTTGAATCAGAGTTCAGGACATTTCCCCTAAAAAGGCAGAAATAATTTCTCTCCACAATCACTGGCCTCTTTCTGAGTGTCTACCAAGTGCGCAGCCTAAGATAAGCTGAAACACTTCAGATGTCTGCAGGTCCTCCCTGCAACCCAGAGTTACCCCCTCCTATCCCCATTTTGGGCTTCCCTGGAGGCTTAGACTGTAGATAGTCTGCCTGCAATGCAGGAGACCAGGGTTTGATCCCTAGGTCGGGAAGATCTTCTGGAGAAGGAAGTGGCAACCTTCTCCGGTACTCTTGCCTGGAGAATTCCACAGACAGAGGATCCTGGCGGGCTACCGTCCACGGGGTCACAAAAAGTCAGACACAACTGAGAGACTTGCACATATGTGCATACATACATCCCCATTTTACATTTGAGGAAGCAGCCCCAGAGAGGTTGCACCGCTGGCCCCAGATCTCAGAGCAAAACTAGACTATAGATTCGAGTACTCGGGCTCCAAACCCCAGTACTGCCCTCCTCTGCTGGCGCTAGTGGCCAGGTGCTTGCTATCCACAAGGGGACAGGGCCAAGGGAAGGGCAGCTGGGTCCCCTCTGGCAGGGACTAGCTCTGGGATGACCTAAGGACCTTGGGCCAGGCCTTGCCCCCGCTGCATCTTTCTTGGGCAGCGGAGACAAGACACTGAGCAGCCCTCCTAGCCCAACCCGGTGATGCCCAGAGGGATGGGGCAGGGGGGAGGTACACCAGTGGCTCTAGTCCTAGGGGTTCCAGTGGGCAGCATTCCCACCATCAGTGGCCTCTCTGGGGAGTGAGCATCGTTTAAAAAGTAAAATTAAAAACCCTTCTGCACAGAGCCGCCCTGCTTTTGCCGCTAATGGCCACTTAACCCAATTAAACTGATGCATTGTTGGCAGTGGCTGAGTCTGTTCAGGAACCGTGCTCTGGGCTTGGTGTTCAGAGGAGCAGGAGGAATGAGCCAGGGAGGGAGCCAAGGGGCCAGGGGCTGGGGGCAGACCACCTGCCCTAGTCAGGAGGGACGGCGTTCTGCCTAGCTCCCCCTGACTCCCTGCTTCCTTTCTCAGACTTCACCTCATACGGGGTTTCTTGGGGTTGGTGCTGTGGACATTTTGAGCAGGATGATTCTTTGCTGTGGAGGCTGTCTTGTGCACTGCAGGTGGTTAAGCAGCATCCTGACCCTCTGCCTGCTAGAGGCCAGTGTACATCACTCCCCCAGTTACAAGAACCAGAAATGTCCCCAAGTGTTGCCAGATATCCTCTGGGGGCAAAGTCCCGTTTGGTTGAAAACCACTGGTCTGATGAAACAGAGAGCTGCAGTCATAGGAACCTCAGAAGCAGGGTGACATTGGGGACCTCGAAGAGATGCAGACAGGATGGAGCAGCCCAAACAGGAGCATGATCCCTGCAGTTCAAAGGGGAAAGAGTGAGCTTGGGGCAGCCTGGAGGAGGCGTCATGAATTGCGGGGGGAATGATCGCCCTTGGAGGCAGCTGAAGGCCAGATCAAAGCTGGGTCCACAGATACTTTCATGGATGGAGGTTGGATGAGCAGAGGGGTCCTGGGAAGACAGGGCCGGGGTACCACCTGCTGCCAAGGCCTGGCCCAGAGTCGGAGCCTCCTGAGTATTTGCAGAACAGAGGCTATGGCTGCGGCTCTGGGTCCTGGCTGGGGGTCACCCTCTGGGGTCTGACTCCAGACCAGGGAAGCTCTGAAAGACACACGAATGGTGGACACACAGGCAGGGAATTCTGCAGCGGCGGCTGCCTCCGCCCACCCTTCTCTGAGCAATTAAAAGGTGTTTACGTGGGGCTGGCAGCGGCTTCTGCCTCCCTTCCATTATGACCATTAAGAGATCTTGACCCTTCCACTTTTCCTGCTCTTAAAAGGAGCCACGGACACGTGGAGCCAATTAGGCGCACGTGTGGGCGCCGAGGGCCCAAGCAGCCTTTTCTCCCTGATTGCCGCGTTTACGGCTAATTATTCTCCCCTCACCCAAACAGCGCCGCCGCTTCCTGGCAAGGTGCCACTGCCACCCAGGGGAGCCAGCTGGGGCCCCCGGGGATGAGGGAGTGTCGCGTTAGTGAATGGGCATCCACCGGGTGCCACTGTGTGGGAGCCCTTGGACACCTCTGCCTAAGAGCGACCAATCGGGAGTGGGGGTCAGAAGGAGAGCTTTGGAGGAGGTGGGCCACCTGGGTGTGGAAAGGATGAAGAACCGACGTCTACTCGCTGTGCGCCCGAGGGTCCTGGGGCCCAGCGTGAGCCCTGGGCAAAGAGGCTTCTCCTAGGCTGGTGGACACACATATGGGAGCCCGCCCCCGCCCGCATCCCTGCTGGGTGGCTGAAAACGCACAGACCTTTTGAAGGCGCCCAGGCTGAGCTAGCGGGACAGGGAGCTGGCCTCCCTGGGAGCAGAGAGGGAGACAGCGCGGGAGGGGTGTGGCTAGGGAGTGGCCAAGGGTCCTCGGGGAAATCCTGTCATTCCCTCCTCTTCGCCCACCTGCCTGACCCCCTCTGGGGTCCAGAAGGGCCTAGCTGTGGGTTTCGGGCTGGACTTCCCTGGTCCCTGGGATTACCCCTATGGTGCAGGCTCTTTTCCCTGCTCCTCCTGCAAAGTCCAGGGGCCTCAGGAGGGGTCAGGAGAGCTGTGGTCACTCCTCACATTCACTGGCCGAAGGAAGGGTCTGGGGGCCGGAGGTGCAATGTCCTTGAGGGTCTCACATCCTCCCACCTGCTGCTTCTCTGCCGTGTTCTCTCCCATGACTGAAGGGCAAGGCTGACTGTTGCTGCACATCAGGCATGTTGCGTCCCCTGACCAGCAGCGCCCACCTCCTGTGGGATGCATGACCGAGGCACCCCAGGCCCGGGTCTCACCCCAGGACGGGGTGTCTGAGCCTCTCCTACCCGGTGCCCTGCTCATGAGGCCAGGTGCATGCCCTGGGGGCAGCCCTCAGTCTCCCTGTCATTCACTTGCTCTCTCTCTCATTCAGCAAACCTTCTCCTCTGCCCCCAGCCCGACCCTGGGTGTGGTGCCTCTCTCAGCTCACGGTGGGGCAGAATTCCCATTTTACAGATGAGGAAACAGAGGCTCAGTGGTGATGCCAACCCAACCACTGCCTGGCTGCGACAGGGTAATGGTTCCCCCTGCTCCACTGGCTCCTGAGCAGGTGTGCCTACCCCTCTCTAGCTCCCAGGGGTGGAGAAGCAGAGCCGTGCTGACTGGGGCAGAGAGGAAGAAGCCCAGGGTTGGGAAGGGAAATGCCAGACAAGCAAGGGCAGGAGCTCAACTGGGGGACCCTGGAGAACAGCTGGTCAGGGCAGCTGGAAGCACATGCAGGCTGGGACTCACTGCCAGGTATTCCCTTTTTAACACCCCTGCCCCCTGCCCACCACAGGAGGGGGTATCTAGGGCATGGGGTAGGGCGGTGGGCCATTGGCCAAATGGAGAAAACGAACTCTGGGACCAAGGGTGATTGATTTGCTGGACTCGTTCACCAGAGGCCAGCACTGTGGGAGGAGCCTCTCCCACTCTGCCCACCTCCCTGGGGGTCCTAGCTGGCAAGGGGGAGGGGGCACAGATGCTAGGAAGCAGAGTAAAAGGGCCTGCAGGTGCCACAGGGACAGGCCAGTCTAATTCAGGATCAGAGAAGTGAGAAATTTAATTGAGTTTTAATAGCGTCTGGCCCTTTGTTCTGAAATCCTCGTGTACAAGGGCTGGGGGAGGTGGTGTGCTTGCAGGGCAGGCTAGTGGTCCTCCAGGATGACAGACTTCGAGGGGATGGAAAACAAGCTACAGGGTGTGCAGATCGGCTGACATGGGAGGGCAAGTCTAAGAAGACAGCCGGGAGGAGGCGGTTTGAGCTGAGCCTTGAAAGGTTGGCAGAGGGGCAGTGCCTGGGGGTTTCCAAAGGTGGAGAAAAGGAAGAAGGTAGGCACGAGCCTTAGCCTAGCAGTGAAGGGACTCAGACTGAATCTGCTGAGACAAGGGTTGTGGGCTAGAAAGGGAGCCGGGAAAGTGCAGCCTGTGCATAGCTGTTTCCACTGGAGGGCAGAGAGGATGGGGAGGGGACAGAGGCAGGCGGAAGGGCCCACCGCCTGAGTTCTGGGACGGTCGCTGCGTATCTGTAAACATGGCCCTTTTGAAACCAGCAGCAGTCCTCAGAGCAGCCAGTCACCTCTCTCAGTCCATTTCTGTGGCTCAGAATACCCAGCAAGCTGTGTCTGTAGCAGAGGGTGTCTGAAGAAGAGTGAATTGTGGGAGTGCAGGTGGGGAGGGCATTGGGGAGCTCTGGGGTGCTGAGAAGGGCCTCAGGTCCCTCGTGGACTCCTCAGCTGTCTTCTCCAAGCCCACACCTGAAGGCTGGACCAGCCCCCAGCGCCACAGTGACCCTGGGCAGGGGCCTGTGAGGTCGACCCTGCCTCAGCGTGTCATGGGATATCTGGTCTTCCGTGTCTTTTGCTTCCTTCAGCCTCTGTTTACTGAGTGCACCTCCTGTGAACACATGCATGCCAGCCTAGGTTACCAGCGACAGGGACACCTGCAGGGCACCTCCTTTGAAGCATACTGTCTGCTCAAGGTGACAGAGGTGTGACCCATGCCACGAAGTGTGGATCCAGGGTGGTGAACCCGTGGATATTGACCAGGTCTAGGGGAATTGGGATGGCAGAAAAGAGGAGTGTTACTGGAGTCTCAGCCAGGCAGGAGAGGAAGGAAGAGGATCCAAGGCAGAAGGCACAGCAGAGTGCAAAGGCCAGAGGTAGAAAGAGTGTGTGCGTGGCATGTTTGGACATCTGCCCACGCGTGGAGGCAGAGGGCTTCGCCTCTGGCTGGCTCTGCAGAGCACGTGCATGGAGGCACTGGGAGGTGGGCCTCGAGACAGAGGTGGGAATGGGCTGTGTCCCGTGTGGGTGCTGTTGCTTGGAGTCTAGCTGCGACCTCACCTAGTGACCACAAGCTGGGTCAGCCTGACCTTACACTACCCCCAAAAGAACCTCTGACCAAGAGTCCCCATTAGGAAGGTGGAACATGGCACGTGATACAGGTGAGCAAGAGATGGCCAAGAATTAAGGGCCTCACCCTGCACTATGTGCAGCCCGCACACCCCCCTTGAGTGGCACCAGGTCCTTGGTAATGCTCACACTCTATGAGCCTCAGTTTTCTTACCTGTCCAGTAGAACCACAAGCGCAGCCTCACAGATCTGTTATCAGAGCTTATGCCCAGGCCGTGGTGACATCAACTGAGCATGGGCACCATGCCGATGTGAGGTGGGATGGACCCCAATGGACAAGACTGACCTAGGCTCCTTCAGCCCCACCCCACCCCGCTGGTAGGCCAATATGAGGCTGTAGGACCTCGTGCCAGCTCCACCCCCTCTCCTAACACGTCATCCAAAGCCCGTCCCCAGCTCCCACCTCTGTGGGCCACACTGTCCAGGCTGCTCGATGCTTCCTGCCTCCTGGCACAGGCCTTGGGGCCCTTATTTGAGAGGCTGGTCACGGTTGCCAGGCCCTTTGTTCCAGCCTTCCGGTGTTTGCCCACTCTGTATCTCGGCGAATGGAAGTCGCAGCATGTTTGCTGTGTCAACACCAGCTGGAGCCTAGTTATCAAGATAGCCAGGGTACGAGGTCGCATCCGCCAGCTGCCCAGGTCCCTGGGGTCCAGCCCCTTCCTGGGCGGTTGGGGCGGGTGGGCCAGTGGGGCAGCTCCCACGCCTCACCCATTCACCCACAGGACTGCCCGACCTGGGCTGGGCAAGTGGCTGGAAGCAGCAAAGACAGCCCTAGGCAGGAAACTGGACTCAGGTCAGGCACAGTGTCACCTTGGCATGACCCAGGAGGACTCCCGGTAGCATCAGCCTCCAAGCCTTTGAAGGCTAGATTTGGGGCTTATCCACCCTCTATGCAGAAGGTCTTTGACCTCCCAGGCCCCAGTGCCAGCCCTCTCCTCCCTGGGTTCCCAGTCATCAGATCCAGAGATATCAGAGGAGGGGGGGCCTGAACAGTCCAGCAGATGGACAGATGGATGGACAGGCGGTGAGACGGGGTCCAGGCAAGGGATCAGAACTCCAGGAGAGGACTCGAGGGGGCCTGAGCCAGGCCAGCTGACATGCACGTGTGAGCCGTACAGGTGTGGGAAGGTGGGGGAGCCACAGCACTGGGGGGGGCAGAGGTGGGCAGCCTCTAGCTGGTGGCTTGTACTGAGGGGTGCCTGTCACAGACAGACAGGGGAACAGAGGTCCAGAGACGGGGAGCAACTTGCCTTGAGCCTGGGGAGAACTCAGGTTCCCCACCCTTTAACCAAGGCTGTTCCATCACTTGGGGGCCTCATCCTTGGGCCACATGGCAGAGCTGAATCTTTAGACCCTATTTACTTATGAATGAGACCCCCACCCACTTCATCAGTAGGTTTTCCAGAAATGAGTCTTCGAGGGTGACTCACCCAGGAGACCGAGGCCTCCGAGGCATGGACCAGGCCGGCATCTGGGTCAGGAGGCAGAAGGGCCAAGTGAGATCTCAGGTATAGCACTGCTGCATCAGCTGTATGGCCTTTGCTGGTGATTTCCCATCTTGGAGTCTCAGTTTCCTTATCTGTAAAATGGGGTGGTAAGAGTCCACCTGGCAGGATTGCCAAGAGGGTCATCCCAGGTGAGACTTGATCAGTTCATAGACATGCATGTGCCATGAAGTTATCGCTGTTACATGGAGGGGGCTTGGTCCACAGCAAAGATCCCCATCACTTGACCTCACTTTGGGAGCATGTGGAAAAGCACCCCAGTTACCTTGAAGTGTGGATTCATAGCACTGAGGCTGAGGCTGGAAGGATGGAGGAATCTGCCTGTCAGAGGGCGGGGAAAAGCATTGAGAAAGGGAATAGCATGCAGGGGTCCTGGGGATGGGGAGGGAAGGTCACACAGAGTCCATTGTGGCTGCAGATTAGCTTGGGGTAGGGGAGCATGGATGAGACCCTCTGAGTCTCGAATGTTCACATGCAGGACGCCCACCCCAAGCAAAAGCCCCCACCCAAAGACACAAGCTTGTTGGGGAGGGAGTGGTGGTGGAGGGGTGTGTGTGTGTGCATGCACGTGTACATGCACTCCACAGTCTCCCAGTGATGTGACACGGACCTTTCCCCACCACTCATCTGCATACCTAGGCCTCCTTTTATCAAATATTCTTCTGCTAATCACATCTCCCTGGGTGACTGCCGTGTAATTAGCTCATTTTGCAAAATATTTCATCTGTCACATTTTCCCCTCGCCTTTTCCTTCTCCCAGGAATGGGTAGGAGTGGACATGGCGAGGGAAGATTTCTAGGCCTGGGGCCACCTCACAGGTCAGCTCTGGCCCTGCCCCCTGCACACAGGGCCCGCCACATGCACCGGTACCTGCACAAGGCCTCCCCAATGCACATCCCAAACCCAGGGCCTGGTGAGCAGGTGGAGGTCAGTGGGCAGAGCCTGAGTGTCAGTGTCCTTTCTGGGTCAGGAGGAAGGGATGGTTCAGGCCTGACTGAGCCCTGCCTGGAGGGGCACCTGTGCGCTCCTGGTCATACCTGGGGACAAGTCAGGCCCAAGGCGGGCTCAGCTAATGAGCTCCGATGTGGGCACATGTAATGGCAGGCAGGGATGAGGCAGGATGCCAGGTGGCCTCTGCTCGGCACAGGTGGCCATGTGTGGATGGACTGAGCCCCAGGTGTGCAATAAACACTTGGTTCCTAAGAGCCCCAGTGATCTTTCATTATTACCTATCTGCCTCCTGGGCCCCAGTGGACACGGTCTCACAGAGGGTGGCTTACCCCAAGCACCCTCCACACTAGCACTCACCCACCCCAGCCAGGGTCTGGTCTAGCTGTGAGATGGGGGCTGTTCGAACGGTGGACTGTGCACAGGACACGTGTAGAGACCCCTGATGGACCACGTGTGGCCCAGGCCTTGTCCCTGACCCAGCAGGATGGCTCTGGCCTGGGGGCCCTGGAGCTGGGGCCAAGCAGAGGGAGCCGTCTCTGTTGATTCGCCTGCCCCCACCTCCCCTGACCCATTCCCAGATGGAAAACCTGCAGCTTCTGAGCCCCCATAGGCACAGAGAGCTCTCAGTGTCTCAGAACCTGCTGCAGTGAGGACCCCGGGCAGCTAGAAGGATGGGGCTTAGAGCCCTCGGCTGGCATGGCCTACTTTCCCTCACGCCCGCCCCCGACTCTCTCCCCGCCTTCTCTTGCTTCCACTCCCTCGGGATGTAAATTCTCTTAAACTTTTAATTAAAAACATTCTGCTTTCTCTCCCCAAGATTTGCTTCCCTGTGATTTTCCTCTTAGGAGGAGAGATGGGGGCAGGGGGTGGTGGGCAGGGGGTGATGGGCAGGGAGTGGAGGTCAAGCCTTCCTGGGTCTCCATGGAGAACCCGAGGGAACCAAGTCCTGGCCCAGAGGAGGCACTGGCTGCCCTCTTCCCTGGGTCACCATCCCTGGCTCCCCAGCTCTGCTGAGGGAGGCATTTCTGAGGATTCCAACCCTGGGTGTCACAGCCAGATTGGGGAAGGGCAGCAGCTCCCTGCGTGCACTCCCACCATGTCCCACAGAATCACTCAAGACCTCAGCCACACCCGCCCATATGCCCCGCATCTAAGGCGCCGTGTTCTCCTGTGAGAGTGCTGTGAGCTCCATGGGTCACAGCTTGGGGACGTGTCCTACAGGTTTACTCATCAGGCAAAATGCAGTCCTGGNGTCCCACAGAATCACTCAAGACCTCAGCCACACCCGCCCATATGCCCCGCATCTAAGGCGCCGTGTTCTCCTGTGAGAGTGCTGTGAGCTCCATGGGTCACAGCTTGGGGACGTGTCCTACAGGTTTACTCATCAGGCAAGATGCAGTCCTGGGCTGTGTCGTGGCCTCAGGGTCACCCGCTGGGTCACACGTGCTTTACAGGTTAAATTCCAAGTTCAGTTCAGAGGCACAAGATCAAGTCCTGGCTCACAAGATCATGACTGAGGGATGCTGGGACACAGATCCTTGACGTCAGGGAACCAGAACACCTTCTTTAATTATGGGGCTGGAGACAGGCTGGCCTGACCCTGTGCTCCAGGCAATGGCCCATTAACCTGTCCCTGCGCCTGGAAGGAGATGCCACCATGTCCTCTGCTGTCTGTTTGAGAGCTGGAGCCCTCTAAATCTCTGCAAGTTCTTCCTTGCAAGATCTGCAAGGATCCAACCGGATCGGATCCTGCAAGATCTGCCCGTGATCTCTCTTGCTAAACCCTTTCCTTGGCTCCACCTTTTAGGCTTCCTTGTCGGTAAGTCCTCCCTTGTCCAGCAGACACGGGTCCCCGCCTCCACACATTGCTGTCAGCTCTCCACTCATTTGCAGGTGAGGGCCTCCACCTTAGGGCTTCTGGGCCCAGCCCAGGAAGCCTCCCACAAACACAGCTTCCTCTGGGCACACCCCCACCATGACGCATGATGCTACCATTGCAGGTTGTACCTCTCCCCCCTCCAGAGACCCTCTTCCAGCCCCAAAGGCCAAGGGACCCAAGACAGCAGTGCCGTCTCCTCCTACCTTCGCATCTCCACAGGACTCATTCAGTTGCTGCATCCGGGGATGGAGGCTTTTTTCTCCCTTCGCAGACCATCTCACCTGAGCCTGTCGTGTCAGGTGCTGCTCATGCATTCATTCCCCGAACATACCTGTGTGCCAGGCCCTGTGCTGGTTGCTGGGAGCTTGACAGTGACGGAGCAAACCCAGTCCTGCCTTTGGGGACCTTCTTGTCCAGAGAGGGTAGACAAGTAATATGAAGATGTGTAACGGGCTGTCAGAGGACAGTCACAGCAGGGAGGCCAGGGGCACTGCCACTGCCACCCACAGTGCAGGCCTGAGCGTGAGCAAGGGTGAAAGTGGTAAGAAGGAGGGGCCGGCCCTTCCTCCTGGCTCAGTGAGGAGAGCCTCATCTCCCCACCTGGGACGCAGCTTCCTGAGCATCAGTTTGAATCTCCCCTTCCCCTGCCCGGAGCCCGAATGGCAGGAGCTCTACAGACACCCGCCCGTGCCCAGCCGGGCCTCTGTACAGGTGGTGAGCTGAGCAGGGCCAAGCAGGTGGCACTGGACCTTCCTGGGTTGCCCAGCCCCAGGGCACCCTGGCAGCAGCAAGATAGAACTCCAAGTGCCCTTTAGAGTTCATAGCAGTGATAGGGGAGCGCTCCCAGAAGACTAGTGGAATGTGTGTCTGCTCAGTGGGGGTTCTCTCTGGCGGGAACACGCCCCGCGTGAATGTCGGGGATGGCACTGGACGGATATGCACGCCCGTGTGTATGGCTGAGGAGGACAGGGCTCTCCAGAGCAGAGCCTACATGCATGGGGGTGTGAGAGACGTGTAGTGTGTGCCAGAAGAGTGGTGAGCTGGGGTAGGAAGGGAGGGGAGAGGTCTACCATCTCGAGATGTCTGCTGCATCAGTGTGGCCCATCTCACTGTAGGCACTCTTGTGGGTGTGCTTCAGGCACCAGCAAATGTGTGTGTGTATAAAGCCATGTGCTTGCGTCCTGTCTCCCAGTGTACAGCCACAGGCACAGTCAAGCCTAGGCCCTCACGTAAATGCCTACTAACAGATGTGTAATACGTGTACAAGTGTGCGTCTCAGCCCAGGTTTGCCCGTGTGTGATATCGATCTGTGTGTCCCAGGGAGACACAAACGCACATACGCGTTCCTGCCTGGAAAGCCCTGGTGACTCCTGGTGCCCAGCCCCATCACAGCTGTCTCCCTGTCTCTAGTCCCCACACCACTGCCTCTGCAGGCAGGCAGACTAGGTTGAATATTTCATTTGGGGAAATTGAGGCACAGAAGGCAAGAGGAACTTGCCCTAGACTCACAAGCTCTAGCTACGACCCAGGTCTCCCAAGATCCCGTCTCAGTCTGATGTGGCCCCGTGGCTTGTGAAGCGTCTCCCCACACTTCCTGCAGTGCCCGAGGAGTCCAGGACAGAGGGTTGGGGTTCACAGGGCGCCCCCATCCTTGCCGGCTCTCACCTCGGAAGGGACTCAAATCAGCAGGCATGTCCCACAGCAGGTCTCCCGACAGTGTAGCCTCTGAGCTCACGGTCATAACAGCCTAGGGAGGAAGAACCATCCCCTGGGCCTCCTGCAAAGAGGTGGCCTGCCTACAGGAGGAGTAGGGATCTCAGCCCAGCCTCTAGTGTCAGCCCCAGCATGCTGTCCCCTCCTCATCCTGCCTTCCTGGAATTCGCTCCTCTCCTGTCTTTCAGCTCTGCCTCCTGTCTTGTCATATCTCCACACTCCCCTCTACCCACCAGGGGCATTTCTGGGTTTATTTCAGCAGCTCCTGACAAGCTGCTTAAGCTGAGAAACTCTCAGAGGTCAACTGTGCCCTCAGCCCCCACAGACCCAGCTCTGGCCCAAGGGTGGGACGCAGAAGGAATCAGACCCCACTGTGACCTCAAGAGAACCCGGCCCAGGATGGCCAGCCTTGTAAACCAGCCTGGCACCTGCCCCTCAGTAACCAGAGCTATGAGAGGCTAAGCAGAAAGAAGCCCAGCACAGGGTGCAACCGAGCTGAGCATGAAGAGGCAGGAAACACTTGTCCACGCAGAGGAGAATGGCCTTTCGTGCAGAAGGAGTGTCATGTGTAAAAGCGTGGAGGCGAGAGAGTGTCATGATAACTTGGTATTATCGAGCCCCTGTCTCATGCCTCTTGAGTGGCTGTGCAGCTAGACATTCATTCATTCTTTTGTTTATTCACCAAACAGTTACCAAGAGCTGGGCACTGGGGCCGCTGGATGGAAGAAAAAAAAAAACACAGCATTATCCCTTCCTCTAAGAAAGAACAGTCTGCTGGGAAATTATAGACAGAGTGGCAGAGTCCTTGACGAGGGCACGCAGGCACTGATGGGGATACACAGGCACTGAAGGAGAAAGTTGGAGGACATATTAGCATTCTGGTGTCCCCAGGGAGGGGTCTGGCCAGAACTGAGGCTCATCTGTCAGCCTTTTTTCCCCCCATTCATCAGTACTTGGTATCTGGTCCTCAGAGGCCCTCATAGCTGGGAAGGCCCTTGGCAGTCCAAGTATGTATCCGTCATGGTGCTGACAGTGAATTGGAGACCCTAGGCCCAGAACTCAAGTCTCCATGGCTTCTTTTCAAGAATGTAGTTGTAGGGACTTCCCTGGTGGTCCAGTGGTTGAGAATCTACCTTCCAGTGCAGGGGAAGTAGGTTCAGTCCCTAACTAAGCTGTCATGGGGCAAATAAACTGAGTGCCACAGCTCAAGAGACGTCCAAGTGCCTAGAGAAGCCAGAGCCCATCCACCACATCAGAAATCCTATGTACTGCAAATAAGACCTGATGCAGTCTCGTAAATAAGGAAATATTAATTTAAAAACAGAAGAATGTTGTTGTATTGGATAAAGCCATGATTGTCCATAGCCAGAACTCACACAGGACTCAGTGCTGTCTGTGCAGCACCTCCTGCAGCCCAGAGGTGGAATTGCAGGTTCAGGAAACTGCTTTGGAATAAGTGCCCTCAGTGTGGGGTCTGTGACCTTCTCAGGCTGGCAGGAGCAACTGGGGACCTTGGGCATGTCATTGAGCCTCAGTTTCTCACCACAGAACAGCAGCATAATTCCTGGCTTGCCTACCACACTGGGGGGTTGTGGAGATGGAGGGGGCTGGCTCCCATGACAGAAGCTCTCTGGGGGCCCTTCTGCCTGGGGCATGGGGGAAGAGATGACATAGGGCTGCCCACCACTCCCCATCCCCAGCACAGAAGCAGGGCTGATGGCTGGCTCCCTCCCCCAACCAGAGCTCTCAAGCCATCCATCACTTATAAATTCTCATTTCTAAATAAAATGATTTGTTAATTTGAGTGAGTGATCGCCACTCGTCCAAGCCTCTTTGCAGGCCCGAGAACAGCTTGTGGGCTCCCAGAGCCCCGTGCCGCCGGCCTGGCACAGACTTGGAGGGGTTGTTTTCGATTTAAATGTGAATTGAATGAGGAGAAAAATGTTTCTCTTGGCAATTCCATAGGAGCTTGCTCTTCTGACAGATGTTGGAGTTTATTATCCCATCGGGCTAGTGTTTTGTTGAGCAGAATTGCTAATTATTTCAGAGGCCCGGCCACAGTTGAGGAGGAAAGGGAGGTAGTGGGTGTGGCTTTGGGTGGCATCTGTCAACAGGCGGGCACTGGGATGCCACGCCCAGCCCACCATCTCCCCACTCCCCTCCTGGGATCTGCAGGCATTTCTAGGCAGGAGCTGCCCTGCCCCTCAGTTTCTGCTTCATGGGGTACCTAGAGGAGGCAAAAGGGTTTGTTCTTGCCAGCACCCCTTTGGCTTCACAATGAAGAGTCTGTAAGATGGCANCCTGGGATCTGCAGGCATTTCTAGGCAGGAGCTGCCCTGCCCCTCAGTTTCTGCTTCATGGGGTACCTAGAGGAGGCAAAAGGGTTTGTTCTTGCCAGCACCCCTTTGGCTTCACAATGAAGAGTCTGTAAGATGGCATTGGGGGCTGTGTGTTGCTTGTATGTAGTGGGTTATGAGTGGTGGATGGAAATAAGCTCCAGAGAGGCCAGTGCTCTGCTCACTGTGTAAAGTCAAAGTTGTTGATTATAAGGATTGCATCTGGGCAGGGGCCCAGCTTGTGTGCAGGCATGTGGCTGCTTATCTTCATAGCTGTGGGTTCTGTGTGGTTTGGCATGACCGTGTGCTGTGCTCGTGGGTCACGAGCTGCCTGGCGTGACTTCATGTGTGTGTGAATGAGATGTCTGTGGTTGGGCTGCTCAGGCCTTTGAGGTACGGCTCCAATTCATTCCTGTCCTGGTCTGTGCACAGCAAGGTGAGGAAGGCCTGGAAAGACAGATGGCCAGAGGGGACTGGACCTCAGGAAGGGTGGGCTGAGGCTGGCCAGAGCAGGGCCAGTTCCCTGATACCCAGCAGGGGACCTCAGATTTCTATTGGACTGGGTCTGAAGGCCCCCCCATTCCACACAGCCCGTGTCTGACTCCAATTCATGTCTGATGCTGGAGGAGACAGTTCCTCCTGCAGTCTCCCCTGAGAAAGCCCCCCACCTCTGCACCTTTCCTTACCGCTTCCTGAGCCCCAAGACAAGAGCCCCGGGTGCCCTGGCTGCCCCCGGTCCTGGCAGCTCAGGACCTGGCACTTGAGTGTCTCCCCATCCTTGAGTGTCTCATCCCCTTCATCTGCCTCCACACTCATTCTCCACCCCCTCCCCCAGTTCCAGGCTCACTGAAGCTCAGCTCCCTAGGTTCAACATGAAGGTAGAAGCAGCAGCTGGGCAGGCTTTTATAACCCTAATTAACATGCCCCAGAAGATGACGGAGCCCTGTGGCCTCAGTCTCGCTCCATCTTAAGTCCTGGACCCTCACAGCCATCCTCATGAGGGATGGGGAGGGGTGCCCAGCCACCCCCAGACTGAGATCCTGCCATGCATCCCTGGATTGACCATGTGTCCCTGGGAACCAGGCCCTCTCCCTCCTCTGGATAAAACTCCACTGTGACATCCTTCCATTAAATAGGGCATGTTCAGAAGAGAAAATTGCTACTATTTTCCCCTTTTACTTCACTGTCATCAAAAATTGATCCCATATTGCATCCTTATTTCAAAGAATGAGCTAAAAAAATAAAATAAAAATTCCCACTCCTCAGAGTGGCAGCTGCATCAAACTTCCCGTTTCTCTCACCACCCTAAAAAGAAAGGAATAAAAGGAAAATGGGGCCATGGAAGGACCATGCCACTGCCAACCCTTCTGGAGCTGTTGAATGTGGTGGGGGCATGGCTTTGGGAGAGAGGAGGGACGGGACCCAGTCTGTGGACAGAGGGGGATTTCAGTCTGGTGAAATGTGGTAGAAAATGGGGTAATTGGGGGAGGTTAATTTGGATCTAAATGGAGCGATTCGTTATCTCAACAAGAAGCATCTTGTTTTCCAGGAAGATGGCTGTGCCTGCCCGCCAGATGCTGGCCAGCCCATTGGCTCGGCGCAGGGCCCTGCTGCCCATCCTCAGGAGATCTAGCCTCCCAGAACCACTTACTCTCCTTGGCTCGTGGGACGGGGAGGTGGGGGAGCAAACACAGGGGTCCAGGAAGGGGTAGCAGTGAGGCTGAGGCTGGGGAGTGTGTGACACCCCACAGAGCACGGAGGCCCCCTGACTCTCAGAGCAGTCTTCCTTCCCATGGGTCTAGCTGCTTCTTGAAAGAGGAGAGAGTGGGTGGGGTGGGGAGCACAGTTTAATCTGCTTTTTGACAAAATATTGAGCAGCTCTCCACCTAAGCACAGGGTTTTTCCCACAACTAAGGGGTCACGTGCCACAACTAAAAAATCGCACGCACCGCCACTGAAGATCTGGTGCAGCCAAATGAATTAAATATATTTTTCAAAAGCACAAAGTTGGGGCTTCCCTGGTGGTCCAGTGGTAAAGAATCCACCTGCCAATGCAGGGGACACGGGTTGAATCCCCGCTCCAGGAAGATCCCACATGCCATGGAGCAACTGAGCCGTGTGCCACAACTGTGGGGTGCCTAGAGCCGGTGCCCACAACGAGAGAAGCCACCGCCGTGAGAAGCCTGAGTACCGATGAAGAGCAGCCCCCGCTCACCACAACGAGAGAAAGCCCATGTGCAGCAACAAGGACCCACCGCAATCAAAAACTAAATCTTTTCGAAAAATAAAAAGCACAAGGTTTTAAAAACATAGAATATGTATAATAAGAATGAGACAATTAGAGCCGGTGCCCACAACGAGAGAAGCCACCGCCGTGAGAAGCCTGAGTACCGATGAAGAGCAGCCCCCGCTCACCACAACGAGAGAAAGCCCATGTGCAGCAACAAGGACCCACCGCAATCAAAAACTAAATCTTTTCGAAAAATAAAAAGCACAAGGTTTTAAAAACATAGAATATGTATAATAAGAATGAGACAAAAGAACCAAGATAAGCAACCCCAGGACCAGCTGCTTGGTCTAGTTGAGCCTCCAGTGTGACTGTGAGCCTCCTGGTAACCAAAGGAACAGTGGGGAGCCAGTGCTTTGTGTTCTAACCAATGGAGATGAGATTTAAATCAACTCCCCACAGAAGCCAAGTCTTGCTTCCCATAGGTTGGTGTTTGGGGGAGACTTTCACGACGTGTCTCTCAGCTTCTCCCACCTTTGCTAGGAGCAGAGTCTGGCAGCTGACACGTGGGCTGCAGTCCAGAGCATGTCCCTCCTCCCGAAGCCGCAGATCCCATCTGGTCCTTGCCAGGGGCTGCGGGTGAGAGCCGCTGACAGTGCTGGGATCACCGGTCCCACAGATGTGGCTAACACAGGCTAGAGTGCCTCTGATAGACGTAGGGGTGCATCCTGCTCTACCTCCTGCACGTTCTGTGGCTGTGGAGTACTCATCCCCCTTGGCCTGTGCCTCCTTCTTCTGGAAAATGGACCGGTAGCAGCAGCCTCACCCCCCCCCCATGGTTGTGTGGGTCACATGTGGACTCTGGGCCCCCATAAGTGATAACTGTAGTCGTGAAGGTACCCAGTGGGGCCATTGGTTTGGGACTGGGGCACAGGATTCCCTTGCTCTGGACATGTGTCTAGTCTGGTGTTGGCTGTACCATGAGTATGGGCTGGGGGGCAAGGTGAGCATGGAGACAAGGGGAAGCCCCTCCCTCCACTGTGGATGCTGTGGGAACAAGGCAGAGAGCCTCATTTGGCCTGTGTCTCTGGCACAGGCCCTGAACATGTTTGTTGAAAGGAGAAGGAGGAGGGGCCCTGGGCATCTCCTGTTCACTTATTCCATCCTGTGGTTTTAGTTTGTATAAGATAACATAAAACAAAGTGATCGCAGTGGGGTGAGGGATGGGAGGAAGGTAAACCGGGGGACAAATTGAGGGCACACGGGAGAAATGGATCACTAGGCGTGAATGAGGCAGGTGGCAGCCAGAGGGCCCATGTGGCCAGGTGCGCATGGCAGGCGTCCGTGTGCCCAGCCACAGCAGGAAGCTGCCCCACCTACCTGAGCCTTAGGAGATGAACTCCTGGCACGAAGGAGAGGACCACCTACCGTGTGCAAAAGGGTCTGAATGCATGTTTGCACGCATGCATGCATATACACAGGGGTTCCCATACCCTTGTATGTATGTATTCACACACATGGGGCTTCTTAATGTCTGCACTTGCATTCACATCCTTTCATGCAAGTACACCTGTGTATGTTCAAGTGCAAATGCACACATGTCCTCCTTCTTCAAGTCCAAGTCCTCCGCCCCCAGGATTGCAAAACTGTTGACCACAAAGTCCAATGGAAGAGGTCTCCTCTCCCACTGGCTACTAAAGCAGAAGATCCCTCGGCGCACCTTCCTCCCTGGGGGCCCAAGAGTCCCCAGTCACAGGAGTCCCATTGCCCCCTCTTTCCTGTGGGAGAGCACTAGGAGGCTTTGGGGGATAGGGAAATGACATCAGGCTTCAGAATACTGGGATGGGAAGGTCCCTATGGCCAGGACCTGACCCTGAGGATGGGTCAGCAGGCCTGGGCCATGTGGAGCAGGAGGCTGGGAATCAGATGGAGGCCTTCAGTACCTTGGTAGGCTGAGGCTGGGCTGACCCTAGGGCACAAAGACCCTCCCTGCCCCACAGAGTGCCTAGCTCTGGATTTAGAGAAAGGAAACAGACCCAAGAGTGGTGAGCAAGTTCTACACTTAACCTCATTTCTCACCCCGACGCTAGTGGTGGGGAGGTGGGGGGGGGGGGTCCAACCTCTTGCTGAACTTTGATGTTGCCACCTGTGAAGTGGGCTGAAGATCGCTTATGGAGGGTCTGCCCTGATGGGCGTGGAAGGGTGACCCTGGGGCTGATCCAACCAGCCCAGGACTCAGAATCTGCTCCTCTGGGCCCTGCCCTTCCAGGCCCTTAATTCAGGCAACAGCCTCAGATCTAGGCACAGCCTAGCACAGCTGCCTGCAAAGGATCACTAAGCTTAACACTGCAGCACCCCGCCCTAATGCTGTGAGGGTCACAGGCTGTGCTTGGCAGCAGTGCTGGAGACTGACTGCAAGTGGAAGAGGGCTCCTGGGGGCCCGAGGTCACCGAGTGACCTTGAGGACATGCAACCCCCACCTTCTCCACATACACCTCCCATCTTCTCTGGCCTCAGCCTGGGCCCTGGGAAAAGGGCAGGAACTCACGGCCACCCAGGGAGATGAGTACAAGGTCATGCAGTGAAGCTGAAGATGAGCTCAGGCCCACCCAAGTCTCCTCCTGCCCCCCAAATCTCTCACCCAGCCCCAAAGTGTTCCCCTGTCCCATTCTCTCTGATCCACAGCCATCCAAAGGCTCCTTTCCTCCTCAGAGGGTCTTCAGGGTCTCAGAGGGGGCTCAGGATGTTTCATGGGTGAATTGATGAGTGGGGGAGGGAGGTTTAGTTACGCAGTCCCAAGGACAACCCCCTCTCCTGCCCTCAAAGAGCTGTGAGTGCAAACTGAGTAACCGCCCCCCCGAGCCTCAGTTTCCTCATCTGGAAAATGGGTTTGGAAGGGGAGCAGCTTTGCAGGGACTGCTCTAAAGATTCATGAATAGCACAGTGAGCGCTCAGTGGTGTGGCTGTGACAACAGGTCCACGTGCACTTCAGGTGCAGGAATTCCCTGACAACCTTAAATATTTCAGGAACACTCAAGGCCCCACCTGATCACCCGGCCGTGGTTTCTCCTCCCTGGAAAAGTCCTGACCCTTCCCTGTAGTTTGCTGTGGCCCTGCTCCAGGAGCTACTTCCTTCTTCAGGCAGCCCCAGGCCCACACTTCCTCACTCCCAGGGACATCTGACTCTTACTGATGTGTTGTTGTTTAGTCGCTAAGTTGTGTCTGACTCTTTGTGACCCCACAGACTGTAGCCCACCAGGCTTCACTGTCCATGAGATTTCCTAGGCAAGAATACTGGAGTGGGTTGCCATTTCCTTCTCCAGGGAGTCTTCCTGACCTAGGGATCGAACCTGCATCTCCTGCATTGATAGATGGGTCAAGTGCCTCCAGGTTCCATGTGGTCAGCACCTCAGCATTCTCCTGTTTTCTCACTCATGCAGTGGTGGTGGATGGTGCCATTTTCCCATTTCACAGGGAGGAAAACCAAGGCCAGGAGAGGTGATTTCACCAGTTAGGATAGATCTGAGTCCACTGTGGGTCCATCACTAGAGGGGTCTCACCTGCACAAAGACCATCCTGAAGGCCTGAGGAGATGAGGGGCCGAGGTGGCCTTAGCCAGCTGAGATTTAGGGGTTCCTGTCCTGGGAGGTGGCATGATAGAGAACAGACTCCCTGACCCTTGTCCCAGAAGAGACGGGCTGCAGCCTGAATTGGGGAGAGAGGGGGTGGGAAGAGATGCCCCAAATAGGCCGGCACGTGCTGCCTGGCTGCCGTCCCACCCTCCCCAGCTGGTGCCATGGCTCTATGGCCGTTGCTAGGCATCTGTAAGGCCCAGGTGGGCCCTACCTGTCGTGGAGCAGCCGCGCAGTGTGGGGTAGGCACGGGGCCCGGGCAGGAGCGAGGCCGCCTCCGCCTGCCCGCCCTCCTCTCACTTGGCAGCAGCAAGCAGAAGCCATTAGCGCCTGGCAGCCCGTGTCCCACGGTTCTGACAAACGCCTTAAATGTTGTCGCCAAGGCTCCAGCTGTCCCTCCGGCCGCCTTTACTCCTCCTAATAACCGAGTGTCGAGGCTGATTGGAGCAGCGGGATGCAGCCGATATTCAGAGCAGCTTTTACCCTGGACGTTTCCACCTGGCAGCCAGGCTGCGCCCACCCCACCCTCCGCCTCCACGCTTTTGTCCGCCTGTCGCCTCTGCCCAGGCCCCCAGCATCACCCCCGGGCCAACCAGTGCCCTGCTTCGTGTTCCAGATGGGGCCTGTGCTGCTGCCCACCAGAGCTGGTGAGCAGTGATGGACTGGAGTCTCAAGCATCCACATCCAGCAGAATGGTGACCCCAGTGGAAAGAAAGATATGGCTCCCATTCCCACCCTTCTGGGTGACCTCTGCTGGGGAACCCCTGCTTTCTCTTGCTTCAGCTTCATCTCTCAGCCTGGCTGTCCTTGTCGGTGGAGTGGGAATGATGACTGGGCTTCGTGGGGCTTAAAGGGAACATGTGTGTGAAGCAAGGTGTGAATCACAATGTCCTGTGGAGGAGATTCGGCCCCACTGAGGCCACAAGCACCCTAGGACTGTAGGAGGCTTGGGAGGAGCAGCCAGCTGCATCGGCCGCCCTGGCCCCTTCTCTCCCCAGGACTGTGTGCTGCTGGGGCTCCCGTTTGGAATCCCCTGCCTTCTGTCTGTCTAGCCCTGTCCCTCACATTTGGCCTGCTCTTGCGTCTTCCAGGAAGCCCTCCCAGTTTGGTCTAACCACACTACTTGCCCTCAGGTTCTTGTTTTGGCCGTGCCGTGCGGCAAATGAGATCTTAGTTCCCCAACCAGAGATCGAACCCATGCCCCCTGCATTGGGAGCACAGAGTCTTAACCCCTGGGTCACCAAGGAAGCCCCTCCCATAGGTTTTATGTGACCTTTTGAGCGGGTCCTAGATCCTCAACATTATCTTATTGTCTGCCTTCATCCTCCCATGGCCTTGTGAGGTCAGGACTATTCAGAGCTTCACTTTAGAGTCAAAGTAAGTAAGGTTCAATGGATTAAGTGACAGTGGACATGAACTTGGACAAACTCTGGGAGATAGTGAGAGAGGCCTGATGTGCTGCAGCCCATGAGGTCTGCAAAGAATCGGACACAACTGAGCCACTGAACGATGACTAAGGTTCAGTGTGGGACAAGCATCAGTCGCCCACGGCAGACATGGTGCTCCTGGCTCTGCCCCCCATGGGGCACTGTGGTCGCTGATCGGGGAGTAAAGTCAGCCTCACCCTCCCAGGGGCTTTGCCCACCCCACCCCCGTGGCCATGAGGGCTTCCTTCCTGAGACACCCAGTTACAAGCACCAGTATCCAGGACAGATTTGGTTGGTTGATTTATGATGTCTGACCACCGAATCACTTGTTTACAGGTTCCTTCTGAGTCTTCCAACGATGCCGGAGGGTGATGGGCAGAGAAGGGTAAAGAGTAGTCTCTGCCCATTCATGAGACGTTCCTCAGGGATGCAGAGGGGCTGGGCCAGGTGGTGGTGAGGGGAGTGATGCAGGTGGTGATCCCAAGGAGACCGCGAGATGCAAGCGGGGGAGTGAGGCCCATAGTGAAGGCGGTGCAGGTGATGTTGATGGTGGAGTTGATGGTAGACAGTGAGGATGGTAGCAGTGACAGCAGTGGGGTTGGTGACTGTGATGATGGGAATGGAGGTAGCCGTGGTGTAGCTACTGGCGATGGGGGTGACCACTGGGAATGACAGTGGCGATGGTGATGGGAATAACTGGCGGTGACGGTGGGAATGGTGCCGGGCTGCCAATGTTGGCAGTAGGGATGGGCTCATAGTGATGGTGATGATGGAACAGTGTTGGCCGTGGTGATGGGGAATGTTGACCAGTAGTCATGGGAATGCCGATGTTGGTTAAGTGGAATCAGTGGTGATGATGGAGGCAATGGTGCTGATAGTGACGAGAGAAGCCCTCTGGTGGTGGCAGAGGTGATGGTGGTGGTAGCGATGGGATTGTGGGGCTGGCAAGGCTTCCTCGGGAGTGTCCCTCATGACAGAGTCCACCAGGCAGCCCTGCCCACGTGTGGGCCATGCCCAAGTTGGCAGCAGGACTCAGTGGGGCTTGCTTGATTCTCTTTTTCTCTTAACCTCCAATGAGCATAGCCTTCTGGGTAATGAGATGCAAATTGACAGAAAAGACAATGAGCCAGCCTGCGGCCGGTAGGGCAGCTTTTAGAGTCAGACTGATTGCCTCTGTGCCAATTTGCATGGCATTAGCTGTACACGTCTCCGCCAAAAGGCTCGTGCACTTCATCAAAGGTCACCTGGATGGCTGCATTCAGCAAGGGGTGGTGACCTGTGATCCAGACGAGGGACAGGGCAAGGCCACTCTGACCCTGACCTGACCAGAGCTCCAGGGTGCAGCGCCGAGAAGTCTGGACCTGTGGGAAAGTCTAGTGGGTGAGGGGACTTCATGGTCGGCCAGGGATGACCATGGGTCTGGTTTGGCCAGCACCGTGGTTCCATCTGGGCATGTCCAAGAGGACAAACAGGCCTCAGTCAAAAGGAAGGCCTCAGTACAAGTCCAGGCTCTGCCCCTAACTGGCACCATTGCCTGGTCAGTCCCTCCAGGCAGCGACTCCCCCACTGTGCAGTGGGGGCCCCAGCCTCGGTGTCTCCACACTGGAAGTAATGACCATCAAGCCCGGCCTGTCTATGGTGCCCTTAGCCACGGTTCTCCACATCAAGGTCATGTGTTGCAGCCCTCTGAGAGGACCCATCCTTGTCACTGTTACTGTCACTTAAGGACTGTGCCTGGGATAATTCCTAGAGTGGGACCCAGCGGGGCCTAAGCACAACAAGGACCCACGTGGATGCCCAAACCCAGTCCTGCAGGCCGCCTGCCCGTCACTCCTACTCTGTCCAAGGTGCTGAAAGTCCTGGCCCAACTGCCCTGGGTCCTCACTGCCAGGTGAGCCAGGGGCCCCGTCCCTGCCACCCTTGCTCTCTGAGCCCTGCAACCTCTCTGACTCAGTGCAGCTCAAAACTTCACCACATGCCCTCCCCCAGGACAGACCACAGTGGAACCAGGGGCTCTTTCCTTCTGCCCCCCACCTCCAGCTTCGCCAGCACCCCCTCAGGCACATCCCATGCCCCTCTGGCCCTGCCTCCCTCCTCACCGTCCCACTGCCTCTCCCCCCGAGGTTAGGCCTAATCAGAGCTAATCAGAAAATTATGAGCTGCCTGATTACTGATTAGATTCCTAATGTTAATAGAGTCGAGAAGGGCCCGCTCAGGCTGTGTTTTAGGAAAAAGTGTAAAAATAACATCAAGGAAAGGGAGCATAGTGGCTGGGTGAGGGCTTGGGGTCTTCCCAGGCAGGGGCTCCAGCTCTGCTGTTCTGATTGGTGGGGGGCACTCAGGCTCAACTTTCAAGTGGAAATACATTTCATAGCGGGAGGCCTCCTAGCACCCCTAAATTCTGCCGGCAAAGTTGCTACCCCAGGCAGCTCTTCCTGCAGAGGGCTCTCAAGCTCTGCTCAGGACAGTGAGACAGTTGCAGTGGGAATATAGGAAGGCCCTACTGCTGGCTCACCACATGTGAGCAGGGCTGTGTCTATACTGCTCATGGACCTACTCATTCCCACACAGTCCAGGCACGCAGAAGATCCTTAATAAACTTTTGTGGACAGGCAAGAGGAAAGGTCACAGCAATGCCTTCTCTCTGGAGCCACCACGCTCCTATGCCCCCTCCCGGTGGGGCATAGACGCATCTGAGAAGGCTTCCTGGAGGAGGGTGTTGGAGCATGTCAGGAAAATGTACTCATCTTGAGGGGGGCTAGCAGGGGATGCTGAACTCCCAGGGACCCATGTCCACCTCCCCCAGCCTGTCACTCCAGCAGGGCCCCCAAGGCTTTTGCTTTGAAACCATCTCGTCACTGACTTGACAGCAGTGGAGTGAGACTAATGAATTCCGTTTTATGAAGTCCAGAGTGGGGTCAGGGTCCTGGAGAGCAGACATCGGCATTTCAGACACCCAAGGCAACCCCTTCGCCCCTCTACATGGGTGCCCCAGGGAGGCCCATACTTAGACCCAGCCTCCCCTTGTGCTCAGCCTTACTTCCACACCACCTGGTACCCCTGGGGTCTGTCAGTGCTGCTTCTGACCTGGTCTCTGCCACCTCCATCCCAGGGAAACCCAGGACCTCCAAGACGGCAGGTCCCTAAGGGCGTCTTCTGATCCACTCCCCCCAACCCCACTCCACTGGCCATGGTAGAAGCCTGTGCCCAGCTCTGGGGCCACTGCAATCCAAGAATCAATTCCCTGCCCTCAAGAGACCACATCAGGAGGGAGCCACACACAACAGTGATGGAGACACCACAGGGGATTCTGGAAACCCAAGCCCAGCAGGAGGCCGGGCTTCCAGGAAGAGGTACATGGGCACTGACTCCTAACAAATGGGGAGGGGGCATGGAGGGCTGTCCAAGTTCAGGGCACAGCACAAACAAGTGTAGGGAACCTAAGCCTGGCAGGAGGGCAGAGTTCAAGGTCAGCATGGTAGGAGTAACCAGCCCACACAGAACCCTGTAAAAGATGCAACAGGAAAGTGGGGGCACAGGAGCCCGAAGGTATGAGGGTCCGAGGCAGATGAGCTTATGCCAAGCAGCTCTGGAGCAGGGGAGGGCAGTGCTCTGGAGAGGAGAAAGAGGTCATGGGTAAAGGGGACTTTGGAGGGAAGCAACTTCTAAGGGGTGACCTTAGCGAAGTGACATCCCAGCCTGGACGGATTGAGTAGGATCCCGAAATGGGCCCTTCCTGGGGCAAGGCTGGACTGAAGGCTAAGGTGCTGGGGGACAGTGGACAAAGGTGGTGCCGAGGAGACAGTCTGTTGAAATGAACTTCAGAGGGAAAGAGGTCAAGTCAAGGTCAGAAGGCCCAGGAGAGAAACGAGGAGCAGTCAGAAGGTCCTGGGGTGAAGCTGAGGGAAGAGGCCACCCACCACCTGGGACGTGTCCCTAATTTCCAGGGTGAATCCACATCCTGCCTTCTGTCCATACCTTGTTCAAACACCTCCACTACCCTGGGAGGGCCGGGTGGGCTTCTGGTCCCTTTTATGGCCATGAGAAACAGGTCCAGAGAGAAAAGTCCCGTGCTTCTCAAAGAACATGCTGGCCTCGGAGCTCAGGCCTCCCACACAGGGACACACACACCCATGCCCACGCGTGTGTGTCTGCAGTACATGACCTGATGGGGGAAACTTAGACAAATGGCGTGTGGTCCTGCTCGTCTCTTCCTCCTGCCCTGGGCCTGATAACCTTCATGTGATGTGATGTGTTTTTTTTAAAGGATGAAAGAAACTTTGGTAAATTACACCAGGTCCTCTTTCAGAGGGAGGAAGGCTGACAAAGCTGGCGAATTTATGAGAAATTCCACCTGGCTCCCCAGGGGCTGGTTCACGTGGAGACGGGCAGGTTTCATGCTGGCAGCTGAGGACGTGCCAGCTAGGTTGGCGGGTTCCGACCCACATGAGCCCCCTGAGGGACTGTGCTGAGCAGGGCAGTGCCTTGGAAGGAATCAAAGCAGCCTCGGAGTCCATCTGGCCCAGCCCTTGGCCCGGGCTCCTCACCACCAAGGTGCCTCCGTACGGCAAGGCTCTGGGGCCACAGCCCAAAAATGGACCTGGTGCAGTATATTGGACTTACTGGCTTAAATCTCACCAGGGAATCTCTCAAAGGTGCCCAGTGCGGGACCCAGGAGCCAGCAGCAGTGACCTGGCAGGGCAGGGTCCCAAGAGCCGGGCCTGCCCTGCTGCCTTTAGCATGAGGCCACGTAGGGCCACTCGCATCCCCTCCCAAAGCAGCCTGATACCAGAGCTGAAATCTCCCGTTTCATCTGTGGTTCCTGACAACTGCTCTGTAGACTCATGCTGGTCCCTGCGGATGTTCTGCCCGCCCCCAGAGCCCCCTTTCCTCGCCCTGTGCCCTGTTCACGTTTTTGTACTGACTGGTTCTCGTTGAAAGATAAAGCACTGAAGCCAGTGGAATTTCTGCCATCACCTGAGTGCCACTTCACCTCCTTTCCTTTCCGGGAACGAGCATCTTGGAATGTATGGTTTTTCTATTCCTGATGTGAAAATGTCCACTTTGGGGGTTTCCCTGGCAGTCCATTGGTTAAGACTCCATGCTCCCCAAAGCAGGGGCAGTGGGTTTGACCCCTGGTCAGGAAATTAAGATCTCACATGCCGTAGGGCACAGCCTAAAAAAATAAATTAAAAAAATTATTTTATTTTATATTTAAAAATTTTAAAAAATCCGCGTTGGGGTTTGTACCAGTAATAGGACAGAGTGGGTTTTTTAAATGTCCTCCTATGACACAATGTAAGCTAGCAACCATCCTTGGGGGCTCAGAATTATCCTGTCTGATCTGAAATTCAAGCCTCTGGACACCAGGCTTCCCAGCCTCATCTCTTTCTTCATCAGAAGCCACCCCTCCCTTCTTTGTATTTTTCCTGGGAAATTGAAACACAGGCTGCCCCTTGTGGGTGGGGACCGAGGGGACACAGGTATCGATAAGCAAGACCGAGGTGCCCACGGGGAATGAACAAGTGCAGGCCTGGGGCTGGAGAGACGAGTGCCCCTTCCAGAGGGGAGCCACAACTCAAATGAGCTTTTCCCTGTTACATGTATTCTGACCTTTTTAAAAAAAAGAAAAAAATTCCATTTTGCTAATTTTTTTTATCAACTCATGGAGAATTCGTGTGGCTGGTGAGGGAAAAGGTCAGGGAGCCCGCCGCTGCCAACAACAGTGTGGACGCCACGTGACAGCTCCCCCTCCGCCAGGTGCCCTTTGCAGCTCAGAGTGTTTGTTGTTTTCCCTGCAGTTTTAGTTGCTGGATTTTTGGTCTGGGTTTGGGGTGTTTGTTTTTCATCTGTTCCAGTGGTGGTTTCATCTTATTTATTTATTTTTGGTTGCGCTGGGTTGTCATTGTTGTGCGAGGACTTTTCTCTACTTGCAGTGAGTGGGGGCAACTCTTCACTGTAGTGCGTGGGCTTCTCACTGGAGTGGCTTCTCTTGTGGAGCACAGACCTTAGGGCATTCGGACTTCAGTAGCTGTGGCACACAGGCTTAGTTGCTCCACGGCATGTGGAAAATCTTCCTGGACCAGGGATCGAACCTGTGTCCCATACATTGGCAGGCGGATTCTTAACCACTCTTATCACCAAGGAAATCCGATTGTTTCATATTTAAGCTGAAAGCATGCTTAATATAGAAAGTATGGGTCAGATGTATCATGAGACAGGTGCCAGATGTGCCTGGAGTGTATAGATTCAGGAAAGGTTGGAAGAAGAGGCCGTGGAGAGGGCAGGAGGGGAGGTTTGAGTGTCATGCTGCCCAGAAGGTGCCATTGGATGGGAAGGCAAAGCCACCCATACCTGCCATGTTTAAGTCGTGGGTCCTGTCAGCCTGCTCTGTCCACACTGGGGCACTTCTCTTTACCCCCTCAGAATCCAGCAAAATGGGCATCAGGACAGGAGGTCGTGGTGAGTGAGGTTGTGCCCATAAAGCTCTGAGCAGTCAGAGTCGTCGGGACACCCACCACTCACGTCACAGGCACTGTCCGCCCGCACATGCACCTTCCCCAGGCCACAAGTTGTGCGAGAACAGAGCCAAGTAAGGATTCTCCTGGTCCCCAACTGTCTGTGGATGTACCCACTTAAAGAAGGTGGTGGACAAACAGGCAGACACCCACTGAGGCTGAGGCGGCAGGAAGAAGGGACCCACAGCATCAGGATTTCTCATTCACCTATGCATCTTCCCCTATTGTCAGCCCTGGGGCTCCAGCGCCCTTCTTGCTAAGCTGCATCTTGCTTCATTATTATGCAGATATTTTAATTATGCAGATATGTTTTTAGACAGTTTTACATATGTATATTATTTACTCATTAGACCATAACAGCTCTGGAAATTGAAAATCTGTATTTAGTATCTATCAGTACACAATACAGAGCTAATATGGGGCCTGCAGGTGGGGAGGAAGCAGGGTGGCAGGGGCAGTAGTCCTGTGCTGGGCAGGGGCTTCAAGGCACCCGGGTACTTACCCTGTGACACCAGGGTTGGAGCGGGGTGGGCTTGGAGCCGCATCTGATACCCTCTCCTGGGGACAGGGCCAAGGAACCGCTCTGGGAAACAGGTCCGGAGACCTGTGGCCAACCAGCCAGGCCCCACCTGGCCAGACCTGATCCTTCCGTGGGAGGTTCAGTGTCCAACGCTGCTGGCAGAATTACTGATGCCCCCTCCACCACTTCCTCACCAGGGGCCCAGGGCGGTGGCACTCATGCTCGGCCCCCTTACAGGACAGGGAACAAAAGAACCCACCTCTCAGGTGTCTTCCTAGGGGTGGGCTGGGGAGGTGAGGAAGGGGTGCAGCCTTGCACCTGTTGGGTGAACTGTGCCATCAGTCCGGGGCAGCTCCAGGGGCAGTGTCTGTGTCTGTCTGTCATCATTGCCTTCTTTGCTACCGTCTGGCGGTGTTCTCAGGGCACCTACTTGGTGCTGGGACTTTACCCTGAGCTGGCTGCCCCTGACCTCCATCTCAGGCCCCCCATCACAGCTTCTGCCAGGCTCAGCCCCCATTGGCACAACTCTCAGTATCCTGTGCCCCACAGGTTCAGGGCCTTTTATCCTAAGCCTCTCATATCGTCTTGGAAGAGAGAGTAGCTGGAACTAATTAAGACCAAAAAAACTCCTACAGTCTGTCCCTCCGGGCTGCACAAAACAAATCCTGTTTGGTGGGCAGTTGCTCCCCAGACCCTTTCAGGCTAGGCCAGCATGGGGCAGGGTGGGGGTGGGAGACAGGCTTTCCAGGTGAGCGGGTGGGAGGAGACCAAGAAGAAGTGGGGTCCCCAACCTGGGGGGAGGGAGCGGGACCTCAAAAAGGATGAAGCAGCCTGAGGGCTCCAACCCCCACCAGGCCCGAGCCCCGCCCCTCCCAGTGCTCAGTGGAGCCTTTCCCTCCAGATGTTGGCCTCTGAGGAGCACCTGCTGTGGCCCCCAGGCCCCTTATCTCAGGTCAGTCTGTCTCAGCTCCACAGCAATTGAGAGACTTTGAACTTAGTGAAATTCAAAGGTGTCTATGCAGGGGGCTGCTCCCCTAGGGGAGCTTTGTCCACAGCTCAGTTCTCCTCTTTCTTGCCTTTTCCGGTAAGAACAGTTTCCGGAGCTGAAGGAAATTGATTGTTAAGTGAAACCCTCTGATAATTGCCTCTGAAATGCCCGCTGTTACCGTGATTGACTTGGCCTTGAACAGCCCTGCTCAGCAGTCCTACCACGGTTCCCTCCAGTGCCCTGGCCACAATGGAGACGTCGCAGGCCAGCCAAGCCACCATAAGCAACTTGATAGCAGCGTCATCCTCACAGGCGGCCCTCACTCTCCGGGATGTGATGAAGAGTCTCAGAAAGGTTAAGCCACATGCCTAGGGTCACGTAGCTGACCGGGCAAGTCCAAACCCCAGACTTCACCCAGGTCCACAGACATTCTTTGGTTTATCAGATGGTCATTGTGTACCTCCTTTGCAGCCCACTTCAGTATTCTTGCCTGGAGAATTCCATGGATAGAGGAGCCTGGCAGACTACAGTCCATGGGGTCGCCAAGAACCGGACACAGCTGAGTGACTGACGATTTCAGTGCTCCTTGTGTACCTACTACATGCTAGGGGTCAGGTTTCTGTGAACTTGCCAGCTGTCAGATATAGCCACCACCAAGCTCAGCGCTCAAGAGGAAAAGCAGAGGGCTTTCTGAGTTCCGTGATGGGGAGAGATGGCAGCTTGGCAGCGATCAGGGAGTGGTTAGGAGGAGAATGGAGTCTGAGCTGATGCCTCAAATGTGAGGAAAGGAAACAGGCTGGAGGAATCTGGGCGGGAGTGCAGAGGAAGGAGCAGGATGTGCAGGGGCCTGGTACCAGAAGCACCAGACACTGCAGGTTGCTCTGAAAGCAGAGCCCAGAACCCAAGCGGGGAGCCGGTCCCAGGGAGCAGGCATTCAGGGTCAGGGGTGGTAATGGAGCACATCTCCCCCAGACAGGCAGGAGCCCTGAGACAGACAGAACGGTGTTCCCACCACTGCCCTTGCCCTGCCGGGAGTCTCTCTAGATTCTCCTTTACTTCTTGACCTCAGTGTCCTTCCCATCCTGTCACCCCCAGGCCATCAGGGGGACCAGGGGGAGGTGGGAGGAAAGTGCAAGGATGAACCTCAGGGCAAGGTGAAGACAGAGCTGTGAGCTGTCTCCCAGCGAGTCCTGAGCAAGCCTGAGTGCTGTGGGCTCTCCGGAGATGGGTGCCCAGCGGAGGGGAGGGGAGCCCGTGGACTGGCCAAGGGCGAAAGGAGGCTTGCAGAGGAGGTGAGGAGGTGACAGTCTGATAAGTCTGACTGAGGTAGTGGGGCGCACATCCCAGACAGAAAGAGGGGATAACAGAGCGGCCCGGAGGTGGGCGAGGGACCACGGGCTTAGAGCCAGCGAGGGGGACACCGGCGTACTCGGCGTTATGGGCAGCTGCCGGGGGTTGGGGCAAGGGAGCTGCCAAGAACCAAGCTGCCCTCTGAGCTGCCCTCTAATGTATAGGCAGGAAATTGAGGGCTGGGGGAAGAAGTCAGGATTTGAACCCAAGGCTCCAGGGTCCCAGCTCTGATGCCTGCCTGGGGCCCCTCGTGCGGACTCCCGTCCTCTCCCCTCTCACCCTGAGACCCAAGGGACCCCGAGCCTCCACAGCCTGCCCCGTCCACCCCCATCCAACTGCCTCAGCCCTTCCTCCCGCAGCACCAGGCCAGTGTATTTAGCAGTTTCCACACGTCTAGTGCCTGGGGATGGACTGATTGATCTGTAACACTGAAAAAATAATAATGGCTTGATCGTTACTGAGGATTAAAAGTAATCCTTTCGCTGTGGCTATTGCAACTCCGTTATTCACGAGTCAGCGGGCTGACCTGGGCCTTTGAGCCCATGGATTCCATAAGTTTAAGGAGGCTGGGGCTGGGGCCCCCCGTCCCTGGTCTCCCTCACCCCGGCCGCTAGGCTGGAGAGCCCGAGGGCCCATCGGCCCCCATGTTCCTGAGGCCCGTGACTCCCCGGGCCAGACCTAAGCCCTCAGAGGGCGAAGGAGCAGGCATCCTCCACCCGGCGGGGGCAGTGGGGGCCAAAGAAACAGTTCCTCAGGGGCTTGGCCCAGCTTGGAGATTCCAGCTAGTGTCACTTCGGTCTTTGCAACCCCATCAACCCTGTGGCTTTTCCGTGGGAAGGGCTCTGATCTGGTTGTTCCCACGTGTGTTCCGGCCTCATCCTCCATGAAATGGCAATGGCTCCAGGCCCACTCTGAGAAGGGTCTGGGGTCCCTGGGGAAGTGGTGGGCCACCAGGCAAGGAAAGAGGGTGTGCAGTGACTGCCTGAGGCTCGCCCCTTGAGGGGTGGCCCCAGGGGATGCTCCTGGGGCTCACATACTCCCATCCAGGCCCGGTGGCGGGTATGCATGTCAGTGCTCAGTTAACAGGAGTGACAAGTGTTGTTAACCCCAGGTGTCACACAGTATGTCCTCTGCCGAAGGGTGCTGCCAGCTGTGAATCGGGGACCATCAGGGGCTCGGCGTTGGGTAGGGGTGCTTGTGGTTTAGACTGAGACGATGCCCCTGAATGGAAAGCGAGGAGCAGAGGTTGAGTACAAGGGAGCTCCTGGGGTCTCAAAAAAGCTTTGCCTTTTCTGTGCAGAGCCACAGGTAACTGCCAAAGATTTAGGGGTTTGTGGAGAAGCAGGACTGTCATGCACCCCCAGATCCACATTTCGAAAGCTCCAGGTGTTGTGTGGAGAAAGATGGTGAAGGGCAAGAGAGGATGCAGGAGCCTGGGCTGGGGATGATCAGTAAGGTGGTTAGAGCAACATTAAAAAAATTTTTTTTTAATTTATTTTTATTTATGGCCGTGCTGGGTCTTTGCTGCGGCACATGGGTTTAGTTGCCTCACAGTATATGTGATCTTAATTTCCTGACCAGGGGTCAAACCCACGTCCCCTGCTTTGAAGTTGGATTCTTAACCACTGGACCACCAAGGAAGTCCCAAGAGTTGCATTAAGGGTGAGATGTAGGGAGTAATAGTCACAAGGTGGATGGGCTCATTCCAAGAGGGGGTGTTATATGCTCCAGGGGGCCTGAGGATTACCCTCAGAAAGGTACCTAGGCATTCAGGAGGGGCCAGGACTGGAGGCAGGATCCAGGAGCCATCTGGGAGAAGAGAGGCCTGTGGTTCCTGAAGCTGGATTAAGGTGGGGTGGGGCCCAGCCAAGCAAGTACGGCAGTAACAGGTGGGCAGAGGACAGAAGCTACAAAAAAGACAGGTGGGGTGGCAGGAGGCTGTTGCAATGTGAACTGAAGGGGTTTGACTCTGAAAGGGACTTTCCACCCTGCCCCAGTCCCCCAGCCTCACAGCCTTCCCAGTATTCAGTGCTCTTGGCCAGAGGAGGAGGGGGAGCCAGGCCCAGCAGGCGTAGGGAGTAGCTCTGGGCAGCCTTTCTAACAGCCAGAGGTGACATCCTGCCCAGAGGGTGGAGGCTGCAGCTCTGCACGGATCCCACCAGGCCCCACCATGCTGGAGGGGAGGAAAAGCTGGTCTGTCATTTCTCCCGGCGTGCAGCTGCCAGGCTTTATTTTAGAATCTCCCCTCTGGGGCCCACAAGCCATCAGGCCTGGACTGAGGGATGGGAGTGTTTGTCTTGAATACCACGGGGCCAGGGTCCTCTGATTAGGAGGGCAGGACCCTACTACATCACTCATGGGGTCAAGTGGGAGAGGACACTGAGGATCAGAGCCTCTCCCCAACCACAAGCCGCTCTGTTCCTCCCTGGGTGTGGTGGACCCTGTGGAGCGTGCTCTCGGACCTTGGTCATGGGCTGCACAAGGCAAACTCAACGGTGAAGGCCCAGCCCAACCCAGGGTCACTCTGTGACCTCAGGCAGACTGCTTACCATCTCTGTGCCTGGGCATCCTCAACCGAGGACACCCAAGCATGCTGGGGATGGTGACAGGTACACCTGATGTGTTGCTGGCCTGAGGGTGGTGGTGGTCAAACCTGGATGCAGCAGGTGACCAGTTCAGGGTGAGTCGTCATTATCATTAATAAAACTTCACTCAGTTCCATGGGAGGCCCTAAAGAGCCAAGCTCAGTTCTGTCTTCAGAAGCCTCAGTTCACTCACTCAGTTGTGTCCGACTCTTTGCGACCCCATGAACCACAGCACACCAGGCCTCCCTGTCCATCACTAACTCCCGGAGTTTACTCAAACTCATGGCCATTGAGTTGGTGATGCCATCCAACCATCTCATCCTGTCATCCCCTTCTGCTCCTGCCTTCAATCTTTCCCAGCATCAAGACTACGTAAAGGGGCAGGATCCACGGAATCCACAAAAAAAGAATCTCTGGGCAGTGAGGATTCAGGCCTAGAGGGTAGCCAAAGGGTTTCTGTGCCTCCTCCAGGAAGCCCTCCCTGATATCCTAAGTTCCCACAGCTCTGAGCTTCCCCGAAGCACCTCAGCTACTCCTGCCCTCCTTGTTCTGCCTGGTGATGTGTCCGTTTTCCCTTCTGGACCGTGCAAGGCAGGGCTGGGTCTGCCATGTCTCCGCACATCAGCACGGTCTGGTGCCAGGCGTACTGGGTAACAAAGTGCAGGATACACAGACAGCTGGCTCAGAGGCACAGGGACCTCAGTGGAGGAGGCCACAGGAACCAGCGCTGAACAATGCACCGGGCTTGTGTGGACAGAAGGCTTGGAGATCGCTGCTGGGAGGGGGCTCGGGGAGCCAGGACGAGGACAATGGTGGTGGGTCTGGGTGGGCAGGGGTGGGCCGTGGGCACCTCCTACTGGGCCCCGAGCAAGCTGGGAGCAAAGCTGCATCAGTGAGGCACTGTCTCTTGTGGCATTTCATCCTGGACTGCGGAGGGCCTTCCTCTTGGCGCTGGGGTGACGCTGGTTTGTAGCGAGTAGAGTGTCAGTGAGTTTGGCTGCAGCGCCTAGGTCCTCAAACATCTTGGGGATCCCCCTGCCATCCTGTGGGCTGGAAGTGTGGCTGAGCTGAAGTCCAAGGAGTCCCATGGAGATGCATTGGGTCACTCTGTGCAGGCTTCACCTTTCCTGTGGGTGCGGGAAGGGCCCACAAGGCAAGCTGGAGAATGTCTGGGGCTAAGGAATCCCTGAGGGGTCTGGCAGGATGTCCAGGGAACCCCTGAGCCACCCTGGCCCCAGGGAGTCCTGGGGATGGAGAAGCCTCTGGGCTGGACACATACCTTCCTCAGCCTCTGACCACCCTGTGCTCTGTCCCTCAGAGATTGGCTGATGCTGCAGAGAATTTCCAGAAAGCTCACCGCTGGCAGGACAACATCAAGGTAAGAACTGCTGTGGCCTCCCCAGGCCCTGGGACCTGTCCACCCCCAGCAAAGGTGGATGTGAATGCAGGGGAGAAGGGAAGGGGAGGCTGCACTCACCCACTGGCAGGGCACCAAGGGGTCCATGGTGTGGAGCCAGGAACCTTTGCCCAGCGTTCAGCAAGCATTTGAGGTTTGCGAATACGCTGACGTGGGAGAGCTGCTGGGGGAGAGGGACCCTATCCCCTTCCCAGACTTCCCTTCCAGAAGGCCCCCAGGCTGGGATCGGGGACCAGGCTGTCATAGCCGGGAAGTCCTCTCCTTTCGCCAGCAGAGTCCAGAGTAAGTGGAGGCAGGAGATGCTGGGAGCAGGGCTCTGCTTGAGGACAGAGGTCCAGAATGTGGGGGAGGGGAGGAATGCCTCACTGACCCCCACCCTCACATATCCAGGCAGCGTGTTTGATTTGGGGTGGGCTGGAGACATCTTTTGTATCAAAGGATCACAGTAAACCCGAAGAGAGACCAAGGGAGGGTTCCTCCCAGATTCAGGAAACCACCCCCCCGATGCCAAGCATGACCAAGCTTTGGGGGACCAGGGCTCGCTGCGTCCTCCACAGCCACTCGGGACTGTGGCCACGCTTCCCAGTGGTCTCTGTGCTCAATGCAGGGAGAGGCGCCGAGAGCTGGCCCCTGGGTCCCAGGGGCCGATAGGGGGTGGGAGAGGCCCTGACTCACTGCAGCTCTGAACCCAGTGCCTCTAGGAGGTAGGAGGGACAGTTATTCCTGCTTCACTGAACCCTGAGGCGCAGAGTGGTTGACCTACCTGAGGTTGCCTGTTGGAGGCAGAGTCACAGCCAGCCTGTCAGGTGCCAGGGGGGCTCATGTCTGTGATGTAGACCTTGTAAACCTGTTCCTTCTCCCAGTCTCCATCCCCCCAGTCACCCTGAACCCCCACCATAGCACTCTTCCTTTGCTCCCCAGGGGGTGCTGGGTGCCACCCTCAGGGAGCTCACATGGGGTTAGAGGTAACTAGCAGATGATTGTCTACAGTGAACATGTAAATCAGCTAGTGATTCCCTGGACCCCTCCTCCCTCCCTGGGAGCCGGGGGCTGGCCTTTTTCTCGCTTCCCATTCCAGCACTACAAACCCAACCCTGGGCCACCATGCCTCCTCAGCCTTTTGATCAGAAATTGCACAGCAGCAGTCGCTTTGCACTCCCTGTCCACTTGTACCTGCTCCCGCCTGCAAATAACAGCACCTGGCGACTCCCGACAAGGCCCAGCTTGAGCCTGCACCCAAGGCCCCAGGATCTGGCTGTCCCTGCCTCTCTCATCAACCTGCCTCCTCCCTCCCCTCCTCCTGTGCTCCAGCCACACCCAACACCTAACTCCAGCCCCTTCCTGATCTCCCCACCCACTGCCTTCCTCCAGAAGCCCAGCTTGTCTTGTGGAAGCCCAGCTTGTCCTGTGTCTTCCCAGTGAGGCTGCTCTGGCTACCCAGCACATCAGCCCCTCCCCCTGCTGGGCCTCCAGAACCCTTGGCTCCTGCTCTGTCCACCCCTTCGTTTATGACATATGTGCTCCCTCCCCTCCCGGCCCAGGACAGGCATGAAGAGCAGGGTGAAGGAACTGGGGAATCAGGGACTGGAAGCCCTCAGCCTGGCTTTCTCTCCCTCCTAGTCCAGGCCTGAAACTGGAAGAGGAGAGGGCTGCCTCAGCCCCAAACCCGTCTTGTCTTCCTGACTCTGCAGAAAGCTCAAGGGTCATCTTACTGGACCTCTGACCCCTGACTCCTGATTTTTAGTCAATCCGAGACAGGAACAGCTTATCCCAGGCCAAAGGGGGCACCCCAGGGGCCTACTGGGAAGCAGAGCCCAGGTCTCAGGAGTGTCCATGTTCTGAGACAGGTGCTTTTGAGGACCCATTCCCCGCACACTGGGCACAGTCACCCAGCAAGAGCTCGCCCTTCTCTGAGCTTTGGTTTCCCCATTTGGCAAAGGCCTGGCTGGAGCTAGGGGCTGTCTGTCAGCTCAGGTGTGATGTGTGAAAGGGTCCACACATCAGGTCATGGAGGTGCAAGTTGGTGATGGGGTGGGTGCACCTCTGCGCATCCTGGCCTGTGGGCTCTGGGGGTCCCTGTCCTGACCCGAGATGCCCCCGCTAGGGCTGTGACCACAANCAGTCGCTTTGCACTCCCTGTCCACTTGTACCTGCTCCCGCCTGCAAATAACAGCACCTGGCGACTCCCGACAAGGCCCAGCTTGAGCCTGCACCCAAGGCCCCAGGATCTGGCTGTCCCTGCCTCTCTCATCAACCTGCCTCCTCCCTCCCCTCCTCCTGTGCTCCAGCCACACCCAACACCTAACTCCAGCCCCTTCCTGATCTCCCCACCCACTGCCTTCCTCCAGAAGCCCAGCTTGTCTTGTGGAAGCCCAGCTTGTCCTGTGTCTTCCCAGTGAGGCTGCTCTGGCTACCCAGCACATCAGCCCCTCCCCCTGCTGGGCCTCCAGAACCCTTGGCTCCTGCTCTGTCCACCCCTTCGTTTATGACATATGTGCTCCCTCCCCTCCCGGCCCAGGACAGGCATGAAGAGCAGGGTGAAGGAACTGGGGAATCAGGGACTGGAAGCCCTCAGCCTGGCTTTCTCTCCCTCCTAGTCCAGGCCTGAAACTGGAAGAGGAGAGGGCTGCCTCAGCCCCAAACCCGTCTTGTCTTCCTGACTCTGCAGAAAGCTCAAGGGTCATCTTACTGGACCTCTGACCCCTGACTCCTGATTTTTAGTCAATCCGAGACAGGAACAGCTTATCCCAGGCCAAAGGGGGCACCCCAGGGGCCTACTGGGAAGCAGAGCCCAGGTCTCAGGAGTGTCCATGTTCTGAGACAGGTGCTTTTGAGGACCCATTCCCCGCACACTGGGCACAGTCACCCAGCAAGAGCTCGCCCTTCTCTGAGCTTTGGTTTCCCCATTTGGCAAAGGCCTGGCTGGAGCTAGGGGCTGTCTGTCAGCTCAGGTGTGATGTGTGAAAGGGTCCACACGTCAGGTCATGGAGGTGCAAGTTGGTGATGGGGTGGGTGCACCTCTGCGCATCCTGGCCTGTGGGCTCTGGGGGTCCCTGTCCTGACCCGAGATGCCCCCGCTAGGGCTGTGACCACAAGGCCAGTTGGGCCCAGCCTTGTTGGCCTGATGTTTGTCGCCCAGCCCCACCAGTCCCTCAGTCTCCCTGTGTGTCCCACAGACAGGGGAGGGTGGTGCCGTAGGTGCCCCCTCCTTTCCAGCTGCACCGTCAGGGCCATTCTCCTCCCCAGAAGCGGCAAGCTGCCCAGCTTCCGAGCAGAAGGGCATCAGCCCTAATGCTGGGCCCATTAGCCGCTAGGCCAGCCAGCCCTGCCTGGCCTGCCAGGCAGAACTGCCAGGGTGGGAACTGTCCATGCCACGGGGACGTGGGGACTTGAAACTGCTTAAAGGATGGATTTTTATCCCTTGTAGGCACACCACCCACCCTTGAAACTGTGCCCTTCCCAAAACCTTCAGGAGGTGACAGCTAAGGAAGGACCCATATTCCTCCCCAGCACTCAGGAGTGCTCGCAGCCTGTGCCGCGACCCCGGTGGCAGACTTGGCCCTTTACACAAGCCAGGCCTCCTCCCAGGAAGGTCCTTACCTCCTTCAGAAGGGTAGCACCTCCCACTCCAGTTAACTCCCCAGAGCTCATCTTTCTGGCCACAGCTCTAGAACTAGCCCCTGCTGCCCACTGCACCCGCCTTTGGTGCCCTCCGTCACAGATGGCTGCCAGTGCAGCTCCCCCAGGCCAGTGGCCCCGCGGGCTCATGTGTCTGCCCTGCCCACGGCTTCTGTTGGCCAGAGACAACTGAGCCTGACTCAGTGCTGCCCATCACCTGTCCATGTGCCCAACCAGGTGCCCTGTGGGCAGAGTGACCAGAGCCTCGGGCTTCTTACCTCTGAGCGGGGTAGGATGGCCCTCAGCAGTTCTGGGCACAGAGGAAACCCTTGACCCGTGGAGCCACGCTGGACTCCACTGCACGGTCAATAGGGTGTGGCCCTGCCTGTGCCAGTGGCACGCAGCAGGTCTGCGTGCAGACCCCTGAGAAACAGAGTGGCGTACCCCTCCCCCTCGCATGCAGGCACACACACAGTCACACCATCGACACCAGCCCACGGACTTGCAGGATCCTGCAGCCTGCAAAGTCAAAGCTGGGACAGGAGAACACGTGGAAGGGAAGTGCTCCCCATGTTCCTCTCCCGGTCCCGGGCCATGGCCCCGCGCTCCTAGCCGCAGCAAGGGTAGAGAACCTGTAGCCGCAGCCCTGGCTGCAGCCCTTGGACACCGGGACCCTTGTTAGCACGCGGCCCCTCCCACGGCCCCTGCAGACAGGCAGCAGGTGCTTTGGTGCACATAACACTTAGGGTAGATGGAGATGGCCCGCCTGGCGGACACTGTGCCAGCATTATCCGCCATCTAAACGGTCACCAGGGAGGAGCTGGGCCAGGGCATGGGTCAGTGGGGGGCAGGAGAGGCCATTCGTCCCAGGGCCTCAGTGCCAGCCCCAGGGCCTGCAGGAGACAAAGCCCTGCCCTTGGAAGTGTGATGGAGGAAGCGGTCCTGCCCTGGAGAGTGTGATGGGAGAGACGCAGCCCTTCTCTGGGGAGTCTGATGGGAGAGGCGGCACTGCCTGGGTTCTCGAAGGGAAGGCTGTGAAGGCGGGGCTGGGCCAAGGAGCTGGCTGGACAGGACAGGTGGCTCCCCGGGCTGAGGTCTGCCCCAGCCATCGGACCTGCTGCCTGCCTCTCTGCCAAGCCGGCGACAGACGGCTCTCTCGGAAAACAGTCCACTTGGCTGAGCTGAGCTGGCTGTGAGCCAGGGCAGGAAGGCCAAGCGTCCTCACTGGTGCAGCCGGGGAGCTGGCCTGGGTCCTGCACGGGGGCCAGGCGAGCAAGCGGCAGTCGGGTCCGACCCAGCCACGGCAGCCGCCTTCCACGGCACCAAACGTAGGTGTCAACTGCTATCCCCGTACACACCCCACCCTCACTTCCTCGCCCTCTGCCCGCCTGCCAGCATCCCTCATGCTCTCTCGGAGAGCATGTGTGTTGTGTGTATACAAGAGCTGTGTGGGCCCCAGCCCCGCCCCTCACGTGTCGTGTATGCACAGAAATCCACCTGCGGGGAGATGTGTGTGAATTCAGAGGGGTGATCCCCCACTCCCTGCCCGGTCTCAGCAGAATGGCCCCTAAAATAGCAAGTAATGGAGGGAGTGTCAGAGGTGTCAACCCTGGACATTAAGGACACGTGTCTCACCCCAGCCAGGGGGTTTCTTCCGTATTCAGGCCCTTTCTGGGGCTGTGGAGTTGTTAGCACAAGGGAGCCCACTGCGGTCGAGTTGGCCCGAACCCCTGGAGAGGCCTTGCTCCCTGTCCTCTTATCATCATAATTCTTATTTTACAAGTGGAAAACCAAAATCCCAAGGTGGAGCCTCATGGAGGCTGAAGGGTTTAACAGGCACCCTTGCCTTATCAGTGAGATGGAGGTGACCCCAAGGAGTCCTCATGGGGCCACAGAGACTTGTAAGGCTTCAGCCTCATTCCCCACTCACTGTTCAGGATCCCGGAGCTCACATGTTCAGGCCCGGCCAGGATGCCAGGACCCTTTGCCAGGGCCCCTGCATGTAATTACTAGGTGGTACCGCCTCCTCGTTGTGTATCAGAGGCGGGGGCACCTGTAAGCCAAAGCAGACACAAGAGGCTTTCCAGAGACCCTCCCACCGACCCTAATGACCCCATCCCACCACATCTGCAGTTCCACATCGCATCAGACATAGTGACTGCATCTGGCTTACAATGTATTTTCACACATGTGACCTTGCCTGCTACCATCCAAAGCTAATGCCACTCTCTACCAAGGAAGGAGCATGGGCTGGCCCTCTCAAGGTTGGAGAGGTAGGGAGGAGTCCTGCCCATGTGTATCCGAGCCCCTGGGGGACAAAGTGTTGTATTAGTCGCTCGGTTGTGTCCGACTCTTTGAGACCCCATGGACTGTAGCCTGCCAGGCTCCTCTCTGTCCATGGAATCCTCCAGGTAGGAATACTGGAGTGGGTTTACATTTCCTTCTCCAGAGGGACAAAGACTGCATACAGATTTCTGAGCCTCACAGGCCGTCTGAAGGGGGGCTAGAATCCTTATGCGTGACACATTCCCCCCGTGTCACTGATGCCACCTGCATCTCATCCTGCACTGAGACCAGGACAGAGAGACAAAGGGAGCCATTGGAGCAGTTGCAGGGATGGCCCAAGCTAACGCCAGAATCCCAGGGACCGTCCCAGGTCAGGCAGGACCCAGGCCCGGCCTGTGAGGGTATCCCAGAGGAGGGTCCCTGCGAGGGTCACTCTGGAGGCCTAGAGCCACCAACTCCCACCCATGCCCTTTCTTGTCCTTGCAGAAGGTTTGCCTAAAAAGTTGGTGAGCGAAGCCACATGTTCTAATCTGCAGTCCTCCCACTGTGCCTGCCTGTTTTCATTATGGAGGGAAAGAGCATCCGAGCCCTGTTTATAACCCCCTTTTAGATAACAAATCACATTTTCTTTTCGCCAGCGAGTGTGTTGAATTGATATTTTTCCCCTTGGTTTAATGGGTTTGTGTGTTCAGGAATGATCTTCATCAACCGAAACTCCTTATTGTGTTTGATGTAATGTCAGCTTTCATTACGCGCTTCGGTCAGAGCCGGGCCCAGGGAAAGGCCGAGCACCCTGGAGCCTGGGCCCCAGCCCTTGCCCCTATCCTGGGCCTACCCGGGCTCCAGTCTCCCTGGACTGGTGGGTGGGCAGGTGCGGGAGGGGTTGGAGATGAGTCGAGAAGGCGGGATGGAGCCAGGGTGCGGCTCCTTTCTTCCTCCCTGCCTTAGGGCCCTCTTCTGTGTAACGGGGTCATGGGGCTGTTGGGAGAATCCTACACTGCAGTGTGTGTGAGGCCCTGTTAGACCCAGCAGCTGCCTCACAGGACTGAAACTTCAGTCTTTCAGTCTTCAGGAGGTTGTGGTCTTACCCAGGCGTGGTGCCAGGTGTGTAGTCAATGTTCCAGAATGTTCAAACTATGCCCATAGGTCCAGCCAGTACCTGGCACCCCCAGACCTCTGCTAGGAAACAACCCATACAAGCCTGAGTACCAACCATCTCAAGCCTCACACCCAGCACCTGGACAGTCACCAAGGCTAAGCTCCTCCCTGAAGCCCGAGGAACCTGAGCCCAGAGGGAGAATAGCATAGCCCTGAGGTCACGCAGCACATGGGACCCAGCCAGGCCTGGGCAAGGGGTAGCCCATCATGGAGTAAGTGCTGGCTCGGTGTTTTACAGCTAGACCTCTGGGAGCAGACTTGGTCATCATTCCCACTTGCAGACCACAAAGAAACAGGCTCCCTGGCGAGCAAGGGCCCACTGGGGCTGTGCTGCAGGTTCCTGCTGAGGAACTCCAGGGGAGGGCGGCTCAGACCGTGGCCCTAGCTCGAGCCCTGCCCTAGGGCCATCGAGGCAGGGGTGGAGTGGCCCATCCTGAGCAGTGGCGCCTGATGGCACCAGATTCACCTTCTGGCGGCCTCTGTCAGCCATGCTCAGTTCTGATTAAAGATCATTAAACATGAAATTAGCCCGTTTGTGTTACGGGTCCCCGGGGTGGCCGGTGATTATGACGTGCAGATGGCCGAGAACCCCGGCAGCGGGCAGGAGGGCCAGGCCAGGACGGGCGGTGCTAGCAAAGGCAGGCAAGGCCGGGAGGCAGGCGCGGGGGCCGGGCTTTGTTTTCTCCTGCTCCTGTTGTGTAAACCCCCTTGCATTTCACAACAAATCACAGATAATTAATAAGTACATGCCCGTAATGAGCAGGCTTTTTAATAGAAGAAATTGGAAGATGCGGTGTCGAGTCATTATTTCACTCTGTCCCAGTCTCGCTCTATTTTTCCGTCTTCCCCACTTCCCCCTTAGTTACTGCCTCAGCCAGAGTCTCCGTGGACAGGCCGGCTGTCAGCCTACCTCCCAGCAGGGCTGCAAGGCAGAGACCCTGGTCCTGGACTCAGGGAGCCCTGGGGGACCCACCCCAACCCTGGGGTACCATATCCTCCTTCCTGGTGCCTGTGAGGGGCCCTGAGGATGGTCTGGCTGGGGTGGGGGTCAGGCCTCCACAGCCTGACTCATCCAGCCCTCCCTGGATGGCAGCACTGAATGGGGGAGAGGGTGGTGTCTGCCTCACCCCCAAGGGATCTAAGGGGGCCATTCCAGCCAGGCCTCGGAGCTGGGGGTCCTGGCTGCACCTCAGGAGACCATGACTGTTGAGGCCTCTCTCTCCCACCAGGAGGAAGACATCGTGTACTATGATGCCAAAGCTGATGCTGAGCTGGTGAGTGCCCCTACCCTTGCTGTGGGGGGCTGGGGGAGCTTCCAGAGCCACGCCCCCTTCTTCTGAGACCTGTAGCCTGGGCTGGAAGAAGAGTGTTAGGACTCAGCATTCTGAGTCTGGCCTTGCAGGGCTGTGGTCCCACAGCCCCCCACCCTACACCTCCCACCACTCCCTGGAGAGCCTGACCCTTCCAGGCTGTGTCTCTGCAGCACCAAGGGGCACAGCTTCACTGCACAGTGTGGGGCGGGCCCAGCCCGTCCCTGGGCAGGATGGTGAGGCCCACGGACCTTCTCCCCTCAGTCAGATCAGGTGCCTCGTCGGGAGGGCAGAGGGCTGCTGCGTGCTGGGAGAACAGGGGAGAGAGGGCGCAGGTGGGGAGGGCTTCCCGGAGGTGTGGCAGGCAGGGCCGGGGTGCTGGTGTGTTTCAGGTCAGTGCAGGTCCCTTTGCTGTGCTGAGGGGACCGTGGCTTCAGTGTGCGGACCACCGCCCAGCCAGGCCCCACCATCGGCGCTGGCCCCGGGCTAAGTCATCTCTCCCCGCCCCACCCCACCTTAGAGGCAGTCTGCAGCCTCTTCTTCAGATGGAGGAGAGGGCTCTGGCTCCTCAGGGGCCAACACCTCTGAAGTGGTGGCCCTGGGACTGGCCGGAGAGCTTGGAGCTACATGGCCTTTCCACCTCCCCCTCCCTGACTGTTCAGGTCTGCTTGGGCAACCCTGCGACAGAGAGAGGTCCCTGTCACCTGAGGACTCACATGAAAGATGTGTGACCATTTGAGGCGTGAGGGGGCCTACAGAGGAGACCAGAGTGTCTGAGGGTGCAGGCACATGGAACAGACTGTTTGGTGAACCTGTCTAGGCCCAAATTCATCTCCCTGCCTTGAGGCAAAAGCAGTTGAACCCTACTCCATCCTCTGTAAATGAAAGTGTCACAGCTCCGTCTCTGGGGTCACCTGTGCTGGCTGGTGCAGGAGACCCCACGTCTAGACTCCCACTTCCGGGCCCATCAGCCCCCGGGGGGTTGCCTGGGAGCCCCCAGGATGTATCTGATAGCACCAAGAGGTGGGCAGGCAGGAAGGGATTCCTGCAGAGGGTCTGTGGGTGCCAGGCCAGCCTCAGTGAGCCTTCAGGAGGGCAGGCGGGCAGGGGGCCCGAGAAGGCCGAGTGGGTGGGCTAACGCAGGTGTGCTTCATCCCTGGGCTGAGCCTCCGTGGCTCCCAGAGAAGTAGCTAAAATTATAGCTGGAATCTGAAATTCAAATGAAGAACAAACCTTTAATTAGACCCTGAATCTAATTCCTTACCCCCCTCAGCAGCGGGCTGTAATTTTAGCAATCAGTGCATTAAATATAAACCAGGAGACTGCAGTTGCCCACCATACAAAAGCCCCTGGGCGTGGGGGCAGCACTGAGCGGCTCCTGGGCCTCTGGTGCCCGACCTCCTCCCTGGATTCCTTGTTCCCTGCAGCCCCCAACCCCTACGTCTGTATCACTGGCCCCCTGCCCCCAGCCCCTCGGACATCTTCTGGGGGGAGGGGAGGCTAGGGGTCGCCCAGGAAGGAGGATTCACTCCAGGGCGGGATTGGGCCAGGGTCAGTTAGGCAAAAATCCCAGCCCTCCCAACCCTCCCAGCCCCGGTATAAATATCAGGACGCACACATTCCCCGACTCTCCTGCCTGTTGTGTTGTTTTGTTTTTTTAATCTTTGCCAGAGGTACAGTTAGAGATCTTTCTAGACCATTTCCTTTTAAATTACCAGCCAGAAGGTGGGGGTAGGGGGGAAAGAAGGAAGGAAGAAGTTCGCCAGCTGATAGCTTATCAGAACAGAATCCAAATGTCACATTAGTTGGGAAAGTTGGGAGATTAAATTTTCCAGCGCCCTTCATCTGCCGCTGACATTTCAGGGGCTTTCTTCTCCCGCGTTCCCCCTCCCAGCAGAACGTGAGTCGCCCATGCCTCGGCTCCCCAGCTGGCCTCCGTGCTCAGCAGTTGCCTCTGCCCCGGCTTCTGAGGGTCTCCTCTAGGGTGGGCTGAGGTGGGCAGCGGGATGGCACCCTGGGTAAGGGGCAATGGGAAGGCAGCAGATGGCTTGGGTTTTGCCATACAGAATCCACTCTTGAAGAGATGAAAAGGGTGTTTGTGCAGGACGCCCTTCCAGCCAGCCAGCCCCACTGCGTGCCCCCATCCAGGCAGTAGTTCATTCCCCAGACCTGAGGGTGAACCCACAGCACTCCCTGGGTGGGGAGGGCACAGGTGGCCCGGTGGGGAACATGAGGGGCGTGCCCAGGACCCAGCGAGCAAGCAAACAAGCCATCACAGTGAGATCCACCTGGGAGAGCAAGCGAGCTCAGCCTGGTGCTGGGGGTGGTCACGGGCGGGGTGGGGGGCGTCGCAGAGGGGCAGTGCGGGAACCTGTGTCTGGTTCAGCTGCTTGCGCTCCCTGCCCCCAGGCCACAGAGCTCCCCAGCTCTGCAGCCCCTTGCCTGGGCCTCACTCATCTCCGTTCGCCTCCCCATCTGGCTTTCCCGTCTTCCCCTTCACTCTCTACTTCCATCTTCCCTTCCCCCTTGCACACCTGCACCCGTGCCTGCCCACCGCCGCCGCCCCCCCTCGGCTGTGGCATCAACACTGTAGTCACAGACCCACTCCCGCCAGCCGGTGGTGGGCGGGGGCACACAGCGCATGCCCAGCCTGCCCGGCGGAGAGATGCTGTAATTGGCACCTGTCACACGGCGGCAGCTCATTTTAGAAAGTCAACGGGGGCCTTGCTAGTCCTGCTGCTAGCAGGCGCCGCACACCCCTCCTTCTGGAAGTTACAGGGCCTCCATGCTACCCCTGCCTGAGCCCAGCTCTCTCCCCAGGACTCCCCCAACTCTAGCTCAGCCCCTGGAGCCACCGCACTGCAGGGGGTGGTGCCCCCTCCCCCGCAGGTGGAGCTAGGGCCCTCTCCCTGGCGCCAAAGGAATTTCATGCAGGGGGTGGGTGGGGCCAAGTTGCAGGGTGTACTCTCAAAGCTCCTGGGAGGGGGTCCTGAGGCCGCCTCGCCTCCGTGATTACACAGAGCAAGTCCTTGGAAGCCGGGGGTGGGGGTGTCTGTAGCCCACTCCTCCTCTCTGCCTCCAAGATTTGCCTCCTTTGCTGATCATTGATGTTCAGGGATGAGGGGAAGGGCTTAGTTTGCTTTTGGTTTTGGAATTCAGGTTTAGCAAATATGGTGATGGCGGGTGAGATGTGTGGGGCAGGTGGGAGTCACAGGCCTTCCGGGCAAAGGGGTCCACACCCCAGGTCCCGCTGTCCACGTGTCTCTCCATCTCTCTTTGTCTCTGACTGCAGTAGTCTCTAATTCCGAGATGCCCCATCTCCCCGATTCTGGCCCCTCCCACTCCACCATTTCCCAGCCCTGACACTACCATGGTTGTCCGGGTTGGGGGGGGTCCTATCTGCAGGATGACCCTGAGAGTGAGGATGTGGAAAGGGGGTCCAAGGCCAGCACCCTCCGGCTGGACTTCATTGAGGACTCAAACTTCAAGAACAAGGTCAACTATTCACACACGGCCGTGCAGATCCCCACGGACATCTACAAAGGCTGTGAGTGCGCTGCGTGATCGGGAGCCGCCCTCCCCACCCATCGTAAGGGCACAGCCCACTGCCCGGACACTGCCAGGTCCCGGGTGCTAAGTCCGTGCCATCCACCTTCAGCCCCCTACACCCAAGGTCACACGTGCTCACCTCTCAGAGCCGCCCACACACAGGCACCAGGCCACTCTCAGGCACAGCCTCACATTGCCTCTCAGCAGGGTATGCAACGCTGAGCCTCTACCCCTTGTGCATGTGTGGTCTCCTGCCTGTACCCACGTGCCCACACAAATGCGTGCACATAACTGTTTCCCCCACATGATGGGCCAAGTCCCCACTGTCCCCAGAGGAGCTCCTCCCCCCGCCCTTGCCCATTCCCTGGCCCCAGGCAGGACGGGTTGAGGAGCTACCGCAGCAGATGGACACAGGGATTGGGAGGACAAGGAGCAACTTCTCATTCATAGACATGGACCCTGTAACACCCCCGTCGTCCTCCTTGGTGGGTGGGGTGGGGTGGGGTGGAGATAGACGTCAAGGGATTAGATAAAGGGTGGTTGAGATTCCCAGCTCCAGAGACAGTGTATCTTGGCATAAATGTGGAGGCCAGTTCACTACAGCAAAAAGGATTCAAGTCAGACACGAGGATAACCTTGCTGAAGAATTTGGGAGGTGCAGGGAGAAGAGGCCAAGAGTCAAACACTGACTGGGGAGCTCTGGCTGCAGGACTGAAGGCTCTGGGGTCTCTTGGTCCTGACATAATTCTGGGCGCACCCACGGGGTAGCCTCAGAATTCAAGGGGCCCATGGGTGGGGGTTCTTGAAGCAAGGGTTCCGGAGCTTCTGAATGATCCTCAGAAACCCTGGGAATCCTCCAGGGTTCTCAGGGAGGCCCCCTCCACCTTTAGGGTCAGCCAGGCCATCTGGGCAGCCTCAGGCAGGAGTGAGGGTGGATGTCCCCCCAACCCCCCAAGGACCACCCACAGGCCACCTGCCTGAGCCAGTCGAGGGGCACTATCGCAGGCAGGCACGCTAATTAAAACAGGAGCCACACCGCCCTCCCCAGTCACCCCTCGCTACCCACACAAATTACATTTTATATGTTTTTTATTTACTGTGTCACTTTTAATTAAATCTGTAATCGCCTGCCTGAGGGGGCATGGTCCCCGTTTCCCAGCTCAGCGTGATCTAAGAGTGTGGGCACGTGAGTGTGAGTGTGTATGCACAGGGCTGAGTAGCATGCCCTTTCCAGGTGGGGGGCTGACTATAATGTGTGCACGAGTGTGTCTCACAGTGAATGTGTGAGCAGGCAGGTGGTGATGGATACCTGCTGGGACAGCCCAGCTAGGTCCCCTCTTGGTCCTTGACCTGAGTCAGGGACACCCCTCTGCCAGCAGCTGGTGGGGCTCCCAGGGTGATCTGTCTGCCCTAAGCCTCTCATTGTGCAGATGGGGGAAACTGAGGTCCAGTGAGGGGTGGGACCTTCCAGGCAGACTCTCGCAGGGCAGACAGTACAGTGTGAAACGTTGGAGAGTCTGACTTCATTTTTTCCTTAGAGAGAAAAATAGAAATTGTACAACTCACTAAGTTTCTAAATTAGGAACGAGACCATAACATACTGTTCAATAGGCACAACCAATGCTAGAAATGTGTTTTGTTTTCCCATTACGGTCAGTTAAGAGAAGCCTCGGGGCCAGAGAGAAGGGAGAGAGCGCTGAAGGGGGCAGGCAGCAGAGGCTCCGCAGACTGTGAGCAGAGGGAAGAATGCCCTGAAATATGCTGGCGCCCCCTAGGCTGTGAGAGTTGGACCATCAAGAAGACTGAGAACTGTGGTGCTGGAGAAGATTCTTGAGAGTTGCTTGAACTGCAAGGAGATCAAACCAGTCGTTCCTAAAGGAGATCGTCCCTGAATATTCATTGGGAGGACTGATGCTGAAACCGAACCTCCAGTATTTGGCCACCTAATGGGAAGAGCCGACTCCCTGGAAAAGACCTCAATGCTGGGAAAGATTGAAGGCAGGAGAAGGGGGCAACAGAGGGTGAGATGGTTGGATGGCATCACTGACTCAATGGACATGAGTATGAGCAAGCTCCAGGAGACGGTGAGGGAACTCTGGTGTGCTGCAGTCCGTGGGGTTGCAAAGAGTCAGACATGACTGAGCGAGTGAACAACAGCCTAGGCTGTGGGCTGACCCTGGAGCATTTGCTTTTTTTTTTCGGTCCGTGTGGCATGCAGAAATCTCAGTTCCCTGACCGAGGATCAAGCCTGTGTCCCCTGCAGTGGGAACTCAGGAGTGTTAACCCCCGGACAGCCAGAGAAGTCTGCATTTGTATCTTGAAATCCCAGCTTTGGGAATTCCCTGGCAGCCCAGTGCTTAGGGCCCCATCATTCCAGTGCAGGGGACATGGGGTCCATTCTCAGTTGGGGAACTAAGGTCCCACATGCCACGCAGCATGGCCCAAAACTTAAGATCAAACAAAATATAAATCACAGTTCTTCATCTGTTCTAAGTGTTTCTTGAGAGAAGCATGCATGCTAAGTCGCTTTGCCACCCTATGGACTTTAGCCCGCCAGGCTCCTCTGCCTATGGGATTCTCCAGGCAAGAATACTGGAGTGTGTTGCCATGCCCTCCTCCAGGGGATCTTCCTGACCCANCTAAGTGTTTCTTGAGAGAAGCATGCATGCTAAGTCGCTTTGCCACCCTATGGACTTTAGCCCGCCAGGCTCCTCTGCCTATGGGATTCTCCAGGCAAGAATACTGGAGTGTGTTGCCATGCCCTCCTCCAGGGGATCTTCCTGACCCAGGGATCGAACCTGTGTCTCCTGTGGCTTCTGCATGACAGGCTGATTCTTTACCGCTGGGCCACCGGGGAGGCCCCTTGAGAGAAGAGCAGAGCCTTTGGAAGACGTTCTCTGGTTCTCGTCTGGGGCATGCATCTTCAGGGAAAGGGGATGGTGTCAGGGCTCCACCAGGGGAGAAAGGAGGTGGGAGAAGTTAGAGGAAGAAATAGCCCCTGGGGAAGCTGCTGGGGGACAGAGGCCTGACAGTAGCAGGCCTGCTGTTTTTTCCGAGTGTCCCACATGCAGGGTCAGGTACGATGCACATGTGAGGACATGGGCTACTCCCCTGCACTGGGCAGATTTAGGGCTGTCCTGAGTTGAGGGGAGTGGGGCATACTGTAAGCCATCCTGAGTCTCTGCCTAGGTTGAGGGATCTACAGATGGAGTCCATCTGTCTGAGAGAAGCCTTACTCTGAGTACGTATGGGGGGATGGTCTGGCTACCCCCACACACCAGTCCCATGTGCAGCCACAGCGGCTGCAGGAGACAGAGGGTGGGGTAACCTGTTGGGGGAGGCGGAAGCAGGACTCGTGGGTGTCTTCCTGTAGGGGCGGAGTGCTATGCAGGTATGAGCATGTGTGCCCCTGTGCCCATGGCCACAGTCAGGCTGCTGGGCAGGTGGGTTTAGGGGTGAGGAGGTGACACGTGTCGCTGGAAACACAGAGGTGAGATGTAGGTATGCCTGGTATATAGCTGCATGCAGTGTGCAAGTGCAGGCTGTGTGTGTGTGTGTGTGTGTGTGTGTGTGTGTGTGTGTGTGTGTGTGTGTAAGCGCAGGTGCCAACGCTGGAGCAGGATCAGGGCACAGCCCCTGCCCCTCCAAGAGCCCCCGCCCCCACCCCTGCCTGCTCCTGGCCCTAGTTGATTAATCATGGAGCTGAGTGGCTTCCAGCTTATCAGGTACCTTAATAGCTGAATAATTCCAGCCCCATCATCGGGCCCTTAATTGCTTTCTTGTGGCTGCAGCCCGGAGTACATGCTGAGTGGGTGAGCTCCCAAGGGGCCAGCAGCAAGCTCCCAGCAGCAGGCCGGACAGGCGTTCGGGCTCAGAGCTCCCTGCCGCCTGGGTGGCCCCTCGCCCCAGGTGCCCTGCCTGATCACGTGGGGCCCTGGCTAAGGGCAGACTGAGCTGTTTCTTCAGAGGGGATGAGGACCAGGATGTCTTCGTGGAGGAGCTGGTGCGGTCCCGGCTGAGCCCTGGGGAGTGAGGGAGACCCGAGGAGGCAGAGAACTTTCTGAGTGGGAGGCACGTGAGTGGGTGTCGTCATGAGGTTCAGCAGGGGAACCGCCGAAGCGCTTCCCACCCCAGCCCCCTGCTTCCCCCTCAGCCACCGTCATCCTCAATGAGCTCAACTGGACAGAGGCCCTGGAGAATGTGTTCATGGAGAACCGCAGGCAGGACCCCACGCTCCTGTGGCAGGTCTTCGGCAGTGCCACGGGAGTCACTCGCTACTATCCAGGTGGGCGCCAGCCCATCTCCCAGTCCACTCAGCACCCCACCCCCCTCCACCTCCCTGTCCCCTCATCCTGGGTGCGTGGGAGGGGATGGTCACCTTGTCCATTGCGGGGTGGCCTTGCCCACCGCTGCAAGGCCTGCTGCCGGGGCCAGGCACTTCCCTGCCAGCACCCCCCTAGTCATCTCCTTTCCTCCCGCAGCTACGCCATGGCGAGCCCCCAAGAAAATCGACCTGTATGATGTCCGAAGGAGACCCTGGTGAGCGAGCAGGGAGGGGTTGGGCAGGGACATTCCCTCAGCTCGCCTGCCCGCTCCCCTCCCTCCCAGTATCCAGGCCTCCAAGCAGGGCGCAGCCAGCTCTATCCAATTTTCATTTCACACATCGTTGCCACTGGAAAATGGATCCCATCACCCAGGCAGGCCTCCCAGCTGCCTCTGCCCTCATCCACTGCCCGGCTCTCCACCCTCTCGGGACTGAGGGATTGGGCCCGTGGGGGTTCCCAAGGGGGATGTGTCCTCTGCAGGCTTGGCCGGCCTCTGCCGTACCCCATCAGAGCCCTAGACACCCTTACCCCTCCCTGCCTCTCCTGCCATACTCCACAGCCTCGCCCCCGGCCACTTGTTCAGCCCCCTTCGCAGCTATGACTCTCTGCCCTTGGCACCTCGACCAGGGCCAGGGGAAATGACAAGCCACCGAGGCCACGGAACACACCTCCTTCCACTCTCTGAATCACGTGCTCACCTCTCCTTGGGGTTGTTCATGTGTTGGGGGCCAGGTCACTCATGCTGTGGGCAAGGACTGTTTCATTAAATGTGGTATCCTTAGTGCCGGGAACCCTGTCCGGCCCAGGCCATGGACACACCATAGAAACATGTTGAATCAGTATGGGGGTGAAGGAAGGAAGAACCCCCCCCGCCCCGCAAGGTCCCAGTAAGGCTGGCCCTAACTGAGGCTTCTCCTGGGCAGGTATATCCAGGGGGCCTCGTCGCCCAAGGACATGGTCATCATCGTGGATGTGTGAGTGAGCAGCGCTGGACAGTGGGGTGGGGGCAGGGCTGGGGGCTGGAATCTGCTGCTGGGGAATATCTTGGGGGAGCACCACCAGGCACCTCCGTGACCCACCCCTCAACAGGAGTGGCAGTGTGAGTGGCTTAACCTTGAAGCTGATGAAGACGTCAGTCTGTGAGATGCTTGACACGCTCTCCGATGACGACTATGTCAACGTGGCCTCAGTGAGTACCAGGAGCCAGGAATAGGTCCCTCCCTCCCGGCCCATGCAACCTCTTCCTTCCCCGGGCCAGCTTGAGGCCACTCACCACTGTCTTGGTCCCTGCAGTTCAACGAAAAGGCACAGCCTGTGTCATGCTTCACACACCTGGTGCAGGCCAACGTACGCAACAAGAAGGTGTTCAAGGAAGCTGTGCAGGGCATGGTGGCCAAGGGCACCACGGGATACAAGGCCGGCTTTGAGTACGCCTTCGACCAGCTGCAGAACGTGAGCCCCCTGGGTGGGCGAGCGGGTGGCCAGGGACGGGCAGCGGCCTAAGCTTGGTGACACCAGGACAATCAAGACAGATGGCCTTGTTAGCATCCAGAAGGCAGGTCGAGCAGACAGCACCGTCTGCTGTGGGCAGGGGAGGTGCAGAGGGCAGGCCTACCCTGGGGAAAGAGACCCCCCTGGACCAGGGAGGGGCCCAGAGCTGACTGTCGCCACATCTCCTCCTGCCCAGTCCAACATCACTCGTGCCAACTGCAATAAGATGATCATGATGTTCACGGATGGCGGCGAGGACCGCGTGCAGGACGTCTTTGAGAAGTACAACTGGCCCAACCGGACGGTGAGGCTCAGCCCAGGCGGGAGCCGCCCTGGCCTGGCCCGGGGGAGGGCGTCCACTGGTGGCCTCAGCAGTAACCTCAAGCCCCACACAGGTGCGCGTGTTCACTTTCTCCGTGGGGCAGCACAACTATGACGTCACGCCGCTGCAGTGGATGGCCTGCACCAACAAAGGTACCTCATCCGGCGTCCCTGCCACAGGCCCTGCCTGCCGTGTCCCGCCGTCCATTGGGTTGGTTGTCCACCTGTCCTTCCATATGCTCAGCTTTCCCCCTCCTTGTTCGTCCACTGCTTGTCTTTCCATATGTGTGACTGTCTGTCTGTCTCTGTGGCTCCCTTGTCCGTCTGACTCAGCATCTGACCGTCCGCTGTCCACGTGTCCCCCGCTTGTCTGCTCCTGGGTCTGTTTGCTGATCAGTCTATCTCTCCACACAATTGGGCCTCACCCACTGGTGGACTCTGAATGTCACCACCATCCTAGAATGAGGGCCTTCAGGCCTCAGGCTCCTCCTTTCATCCCAGTTTTGCTCCCTCACAGCCCCGCTCTCACAGCCCCTCCCATGTTGACACAGGGTAATGGCAGGGGGGCACTAAAGGGACGTGAGTTCAGGGGAAATGACACCAAAAAAAGGGGATCTGAGAGACAAGTCAGAGCTGCAGACACACCCCCGGGTACAGGGACCCTGTGCCATGCTCCCAAGCACCACCACCCAGGCCCACCTCTGTCTCCCCTGCCCTCGCAGGTTACTATTTTGAGATCCCTTCCATCGGTGCCATCCGCATCAACACGCAGGTAAGACTGCGGTGGGCCAGCCCTCCTCGCAGCCCCTTTTCTTTGCTTGGCTGGGACGTTGCAAAGATGGGCTGCTGTGTGATGTGAGCGCCCCCTGGTGGCTGATTGACACATGGGGCGTCAGAACCGGGAGGATTCAGTGGGAGGGGCAGACTCATGACCCCACCCCTGCCTCACTCCCTCCCCAGGAATATCTTGACGTATTGGGCAGGCCCATGGTGCTGGCGGGCAAGGAGGCCAAGCAGGTGCAATGGACTAATGTGTACGAGGATGCACTGGTAAGGCCTCAGGGCAAGGGCGGGTCGGGGGATGTGCCCACAGGGTCAAGTCCCTGAGGGCCCCCTGATGGTGGTAAACCAAATGAGAAAGCGAGGTGGCCTGTCCCTGCAGCGCCCCCTGCTTGGAACACTCAGGGTGAGGGCATGGCTGCCCACAGGAGTCTGACCCATACTCTTCCTCTCCTTTCAGGGGCTGGGGATGGTGGTGACAGGGACCCTCCCTGTTTTCAATCTGACACAAGACGGCCCCGGGGAAAAGAAGGTGAGGCCTGGGGAGGGTTGGGCAGGCCCGTAGTGGGTCTGGGATGGAGGAAGGACAGGAGGCTGCACCCCAGACCAGGGTGGCCACTTGTGAGAGCAGCTTGAGGTCATCGGTGTGCGCAGTTGGGCAAGGTGACCCCCCTCCCATGGAATTGAGCCCACTGCCTCTGCTTCCAGAACCAGCTGATCCTGGGCGTGATGGGCATCGATGTGGCTCTGAATGACATCAAGAGGCTGACTCCCAACTATACAGTGAGTGTAGTTCCCCTCTCCATCTCCCTGCTCTCCCTCTCTTGTGGACGTAAGCCAGGCTCATCAGCGGCCGATGGGGATTCCCACAGCTCCGTGGAGTCCTCTGAGTTCAGGCAGTCAGGGAAGGCTTCCAGAGGAGATGACCTTGGGCCTGGAGCTGGAATGGGCAAACTTTCTGTAAAGGGCCATACTATGAGTATTTTAGGCTCTGCCAACCGAAATACTCATACTCAATTCTGCTGCTGTATTGAGAAAACAACCAGAGACAAAACATAAATAAATGGGTATGGCTATGTTCCAATATGGTTTTGTTTGTGGATCCTGGAATTTGAATTTCAGATCATTTTTACATGTCATGAAATACAAATTCCTCGTTTTGAGTCATTTAAAAATGTAAAAACCATTCTTGGCTCACAGCACTACAGTAACAGGCAGCGGGCCAGATGTGGTCCCTAGGCCCTAGTTTGCCGACCCTGGTCTGTCACCTAGGCAGGAGTGTCCCAGGTAGAAAGGAGGGGAAGGCAAGCCTTGGAGGCAGAGGGAACTCTCTGGACAAAGGCTTGAAGGTGAAAATCAGAATCACAGCCAGGGAAGGGGCTAGATCACGGTGGCTGGCCCAGGGCCTATGGCAAAGAGAGTTTGGGATTTGGTTGTGAAAGGGTTGGGAGATGCATGTCAGCATGCTAAAAGGTGAGCCACGTGAAGGCTCTGGGTCACTGGCCTCCATGTGCAGTGAGAAAACTGCCTCAGAGAGGTAAGGTGTGAGTCTAGAACCCTCCTTTCCTTTCCCTTCCACCTGGAAGGGACGCCTCAGGGAGTCCAAAGGAACACTTGTTCCCCTGTGTTCTACCAAGATGGGGAAGAGGAAGAGACTTCAGTGGGGAGGGGAGGGCAGCACAAGGGAGTGCCTTGGGGGGCCAGTGGTGGTGGGGAGGTCCCACTGATCATGAGAGCCAGGGGGAGGAGCCGAGGAGGCCAGATCGCATTCAGGCCCCACAGAGCTGGCCAGTGTGGGCAAGGGCTGCTGCACGAGGGGCACCAGCCTGCTGGGCTTGGCTTGACAGGCAGGCTTGGGACCGCATAGCATGTGGGGGCCCTGGCCAAGGCAGGCAGGCGGCAACCCCCAGCAGCATGGAAGGCAGGATGAGGAAGAGCCTGGAGACCGGGAAATGCCTCCCCAGCCCTGCAGGCCCTAAGCTCTGTATCTACGCCCCCAGCTCGGAGCCAACGGCTACGTATTTGCCATTGACCTGAATGGCTATGTGTTGCTTCACCCCAACCTCAAGCCCCAGGTGAGCCAGGTGGGGTGGCCTGCAGGGTAGGGGGGGTGAACCCTGTGAGAGCGGGACTCCTGACTTCCTACCCGGCCTCCCCTAGACCACCAACTTCCGGGAGCCTGTGACCCTGGACTTCCTGGATGCAGAGCTGGAGGATGAGAACAAGGAGGAGGTGAGGAGAAGGGAAGGAGGGATGGAGGGGGAAGGAGGGGCACCCAGAGTGGGGAAGGGTCGGGGCTCCGCCCTTCACGTCTCCCGCCCTGCCCTTCCAGATCCGCAGGAGCATGATCGACGGCAACAAGGGCCACAAACAGATCAGAACTCTGGTCAAGTCCTTGGATGAGGTGAGGTGGCAGAAGGGGGACAGCAGGTCAGGGGTTGGGGGGAGACTCACCCTCCAACCCCACCACTTCACCCCTGCCTGCTGCCCCAAGTACCGGACTGTTTTCTCCCAGAGGTACATAGACGAGGTGACACGGAACTACACCTGGGTGCCCATAAGGAGTACCAACTACAGGTGAGCTGGCCGGCTGGGCAGGCGGGGAGGGGCCGCGGGCCCCAGAGCCTGAGCCCTGCTGGGGCTCCCTTCCCCACCCCCATGTGCCCATTCTCCCCAATCCTCCCGGGGCTTTCAGCAGCCAAGGCTGCTCACTTCTCACCCCCTGGGTGCTCAGTCCCCAGGGGTCTCTCGCTGGCCCTTCATGAACCAGCAGTGTCTCCTGGGAGCGCAGGGCAGAGACAGGCCAGAACATCTGACATCTCCCCGCTACCCCACCGCCCTCTACACCCCTCCCTCCCCGCTTCGTATCCCTGGATGTCTGCATCAGGATGTCATCCCTGCGCGGCCATCACAGCCCCAGAGCCAGCGGGTCAGGCCCAGTCAGTACCCGCTGGCTGTGTTCTGCGTGCCTCATGGTCCCCTCCTTCACACTCCAGTGCCAGCCCACGCCTCCCTCACTGTGTCAGTGCCAGCCCTGCTTTTAGCTGACTCTCACATGGCCTGCATCTCTGGGGACTCTGGACCCAGCTCTCATGGGGGTGGCAGCATCCCCACCCCGACAGCCCAGCTCACTGACCGTGTTCTGCCCCTTGTGAGTGTGCTGCTGGCCAGGTGCTGTGATGGGGAGGCTGCTGGGGTGAGGGGTGGGATGGGGAAACTTGCCTTGGGACTGGGAGTTCGGAGGCCTCCAGGAGAGTCTGGGACTTGGCCGGTCCAGGCCCCTAGACCATGAATATGGCACAGCAAACCAGGGAGAGGCGTGCCTGGTGGTCTGCAAGGCCACGGGGAGGAGGGTGCATGCGGTGTAGCCTCCCCTTCCCAGCCGTGACCTCTGCTCCCCACTTCCCCTCCTCCCCAGCCTCGGGCTCGTGCTCCCGCCCTACAGCACCTTCTACCTCCAAGCCAACCTCAGCGACCAGATCCTACAGGTCAAGTGTAAGTGGCCCGGCCCCTGCCTGCGCCCTGCACCCTCGCCTCTGCCCCTGCACCCTGGCCAGCCCCAGGCAGCACAGCCAGCCGCTTGTGGCCGGGTGGCCCCTCCTGCCCACTCTGCCCACACCCCCCTGAGGCGCCCGCAGGCTGGGGGCACCGGCCATCGGAAAGTCTGTGGAACTCTGCATGCTCGCCTTTTCTCCAATTTGGTTCCAGATCATTCTCTCATGGTTTCTGTTGAGGTTTTTGTTTTTGTTTTCTCCTCCTCCGTGTCTTCCCTCCTGAGCCTGCCTCCCCCACTCGCCCCTGGGGGCTGAGTTCTTGGAAGACACACCCTCCTCTCATCTCTCTCGCCCCAGCTCCCCCGGCGCAGCTCTCTCGGCGCAGCTCTCTCCCCCAGTGGTACCACCCCCCGGGTCTCCCCCGACTCTGCCCTCCAGTTCATCCTCCCTTATCTTCCTCTCACGTCTTCTCCCACCTTCTTCCTCCATCGCCTTCCCGCCTCCCTTCCACTCCGCCTTTGCCTCTCCCTCTCTCCTCCCGTTCCTCCATTCCCCTCCCTGAGCCCCCCCCCCCTCTCTCTCCCTCTGCTCAGTCCCTCCATTTCTGTCCCCCACATTCCCTCCCCCCGTCCCC
>SJYX01023109.1:307739-360871 GCA_006410675.1 Oreotragus oreotragus
CTTTTGCTCCCTCCCTCCTTCATCCCGGCCCCACCGTCCCTGCCTTGTGCACCCTTCCTTTCTCCCCGCTCCTCTGCCTGTGGCTCATCCCTGCATGTCCTGCTCACCCTGGGCCTCCCCCAGAGGCCTCCGGGAGCCTGTGGCCCCGCCTGCCCACCACCCGAGGTCACTGGGAGGGAGGCTGGGGCTCCGGCCCCACCGGGAGCCCCCCGCCCCCCACCTCCGCACCTGCCTGGCCGACTGGGGCTCATCTCCTTTGAGTTTTCTTGCTCTCTCTTTCTCTCTCATGTCGTTTTTTTTTGCAAGAAGTTTCCTTTCGGTATGATGATGAGACACAATATTTTCATTCAAACAGCCATTGAATAAAATATTGTTTGTGCCCCTCCCCTTCCCCTCCCCCTTTTCGTTTGTTTTTGTGTTTGTGTTGTTTTTGTTTTCCTCGCTTTCTCTCTTGGTGGACTGTCCCAGTGCCAATCAGCAAACTGAAGGGCAAGTATATTCAGAACCAGTGCACCCTCCTCTCCCCACCCCACCCCCTGTCCTCACGGTCCTGCTTGCCCCCCTCCCTGCCCAGGACCAGCCAAACCCCTGCTCTCCAAGGTTCCCTGCCAGCATACCCTGGGGTCCTCTAGTTCTTGCCTTTCCTTTGATCCCTAAACCTCTGTTAAAGCCAGCAGCCCTTTNCTCTCTTGGTGGACTGTCCCAGTGCCAATCAGCAAACTGAAGGGCAAGTATATTCAGAACCAGTGCACCCTCCTCTCCCCACCCCCCCCCCTGTCCTCACGGTCCTGCTTGCCCCCCTCCCTGCCCAGGACCAGCCAAACCCCTGCTCTCCAAGGTTCCCTGCCAGCATACCCTGGGGTCCTCTAGTTCTTGCCTTTCCTTTGATCCCTAAACCTCTGTTAAAGCCAGCAGCCCTTTCCCCTGGGCCCTGCCTGCAGGGTGGTCTCCTGCGTGTTCTAAGAGCTCAGACCCTCTCCTTATCCTCCTGGTTTCCTCTGGGCAGGCCTCTGCTCCCCTCCTCCATTTTCTCTGTCCCTCCAAGACAACTCAACAGTGGGGAAAGGGCTACATGCCTGTCTGCCACCTCCCACCCAGCAGGGCAGGGGGCCTGAGATGTAGGAGGTAGATCAGTCCTCAGGGGGCTTATGTGAGACTTCCTCAGGGAGAGACTTTCTCCTCTGACTCCAGTTTGTCTCCAGAAGCCCTCTCAGGGGGAGACAAAAGGCTTCGAAAGCCCCACACTCTGACCCTGGGGCAGAGGCTCAGGCTAGGGCAACAGCCAAGCCACCAGGAGACAAAGGCAGACTGGGCGCTGGCCGAGGTGCTGAAGCCCCTGTGCCTGGTGACTTTGCTGAGGCCTACAGCCCAGCCCTGCCCTGGGGTGTTGGCTGCTCCTGGTGAGAGAGGTCAGGTATGGGGAAGGTGTTCCCCTGGGAAATATAGGCTGACTTGAAGAGCTGGGAACAGAAGGGACCCCCCGGGGCCAGCAGAGGAGCTTAGAGGGAATCAGGTTGGGGTTGAAGAAAAAGCTTCTGGCATTCAGAGGTACTTAAGGCAGGGAGTTCACGGAAAAGGTAGGCAGAGAATTCACAGGCCCCAGCAAAGAACAAGAGTACTGAGGAGGTCAGAGACAAGGGTCTCTGCCTCTGGCGCATGGACAGGCCCTCAGGCCTAGGCATGGGGCATGGAGAGTCATGGGGAGATGTCCTGTCCCCAGTCCCCAAGGGGAAGTAAGGCCTCCCCAAGAAGCCCTAGTGGCCCTGTCCAGCCTAGTCCAGCAAAGGGGATCCCACTGCCCCCACTGGTCTGGGTGGAGGTGGAGGACGTGCCCTGCTCCCACTCGCTTGAGTTGTCTTTTCTGCCCTCCCACACCCCTGCCAGGGACCCCAGCAATGCAGGGCCCTGATAACAATGACAACCATAGCATAGTCTCCCTTCCTGCTCCCGCACCTCTTTTTCTTTCTCCTCCTCCTCTCCCCACTCCCACCCTTCCCTGTCGGCTTGTGTCCAAACCCTGCCTCACAGTCCTATCAGAAAGCAACAGTCCAACCAGTGACTGCCCAGCGCCTTCAGACACCCCAAGTCCAGAATCTTGCAGTGCATTGTGGGAGTATTCTGGATCAGGGAAGACCCCGCTTCTACAAAAGTAAAGCCCTGGGGTAATGGAGAGATCAGAATCTGGATGAAAGGATGTGGAGGTGCATTGCCCAGCGTGTCAGAGCAGAGAACCACCTCTCAGACATGGACCAGCAAGGTGGCCAGTCCCGCTGGATAGGGAGAAACCCCAGAGGAGCCCTAGTAGCCACATCTCCAGATTCACTCACAGACCCACACAGGGACCCTTGCACACATATACATGTGCTTACACACTCATGCAAACACACATACTCACATACGTGCTCTCACATGCACATGCACGCTCATACGTAAGTGCTGACTCTGATACACATAGAGGCCCAATGGGTGGGTCCCTCAAAAGCATCCCATGCGTTCTCTGGAGCCCCCAGCTCCTCCCTTGCTGCATTGAGCCCAGACAAATCCTCAGAAGGAGAGACCAGACCCAGCCCTTCTTCCCCACCTGCGCTCAGGCCCCCAGCCCAAGAAGTCAAGTGTTCAGGTTCAAGAAGCGCTTTTGTGCTCTCCCAGCTCGCAGACGTCCTCCCACAATGTGAGAACATTCCAGGATCTCCCTTCACCCAACCTCCTAACCCAGGGAAGACCGCTGGAACCCCCACAATGCACTGCAGCCCACCCCCAGCTGCCCACACCGTCTCTGGTTGGACTGTCTGTGCCCGTGAGAGACCCCCTCAGTTTGGCCATGTTGATGCCTGACACCGAACAAAAGCGAGACCTACCAAAATGCAAACAGCTACAGCAAAGAGAGAGAAAAATCCGCAGCCAAAAGCCAATTCCCCTTCCTCAAAGTCTCTTTGGAGGCGAAGGAAGCTCAGCATGTGGTTTTTTTCCATTATGGATGTGATCAGAGCGAGACTGGCGCCTCCCCCAGACCATGCATATATATAGCAGTGTGTGTATATATATGTGTGTGTGTGTGTCTGTGTATATGTGCTATACAGCCGTATGGAAGCATATACAGCCACGCCAAGGGACTCACTGCCGACAGAGGACCAGGCCTGGGCAACATATTGGCTATAACTGCCCTCCTCCTGCGATGCTGTAGTCTCCACAGGCCCTCCACCCCTCCCCGCCCGCCCCTTCTCTCTGGCTCGAACTTGAACANCGCCCTTGCATAGCCACAGGAAGCGGAGCATTTAAAAAATTCCCACAGGACTTCCCTGGTGGTCCAGTGGTTAAGAATCTGCCTGCCAGTGCAGGAGACACGGGTTCAGTCCCTGGTCCCGAGGATTTCACATGCCACGGAGCAACTAAGCCCGTGTACCACAGCTACTGGGCCTGTGCCCTAGAGCCTGGGAGCTGCAACTCCTGAGCTCATGTGCCCTAGAACCCTTGCTCTGCAACGAGAAACCACTGCAATGAGAAGCCCATGCACCGCAACTTGATAAATGCCCACGCAGCAACAAAGACCCAGCAGAGCCAAAACGAAGCTCCCACAAAGTTGCTGCCATGCAGGCCAGGAGGGAGGTTCCTGGTGGCAGGGGTGTGGGCTGTCTCTTATACACATCTCCTCCCACCTCCCCAGCCCCCGCCGGATAACCCCCCGTTTCTGTTGCAGATTTTGAGTTCCTGCTCCCCAGCAGCTTTGAGTCTGAAGGACATGTTTTCATTGCTCCCAGGTAGCTTGCGTGTGGCCTTGCTGAGGTGTCCCCACCCCCAACCCGACCTCCCTGGCCCCGCCTCCTGCACTGCTGCCTGGAGCTGTGTGTGTCTGTGTCCTGTGCAGTGTCCCCCGCCACGCATAGCCCCGTATGTGCGGCCGTGTGCATACCCGGGCCATGTCGCCGCACCGGGCAGCGCTGGCCAGCTGCCCACAGCTTCGGCTCCCACCAGGCCTCGGGCGGGAGGGCTCTGGACTCTGCTGACCTTCCCTGCCCCGCCGCAGGCCACCAGGAAAGAGCCGTTTCCTCCCCGAGCCAGCTCTCCGCAGCACGCCCCTCACCGGGCGGCTGCTGCTCTGGTTTGTGGTGCCCTCCCCCACAACCCCACCCCGCACCCGTCCTTGTCCTGTGTCAGTCAGTGCTTGTGTGGGTGTGGGGACCGAGCCAGCCAGAGCCCCTGTTGACAGCATTCCGTCTAGGTGTGGTGGCTCACTGAGGACCGGGGTGGGGGTGGGGGACAGGGCTGTGAAGAGCTGCTCTGGCAAGTAAAGGATCAGGGCCCAGCACAGGCCTAGACCTGCAACCATCCCTGGCGTGCACCCTCGTGCACACAGCCTCTGCCTGTTGGCCCACGTCTTAGGCCACTGGGCCCCCAGATGGTGAAGCCCTCCCCTGGGGCCTGGGCTTTGCATGAGGGCAGGTGGGTGCAACTGACAGAGACCCATGGGCACTCCCGGGCACCACACGGGGGCTCTGGACACTCCTAACCTCCTTGTGTGTGCACATGTGTGCATGCACCCACCGAGTTCGCTGTGACTCTGTGGATGTATGTTTGTATTTGTGAGTCCTTGTGTACATTTGTAAGAGTCCGAGTGTAAATGCGGGGTGGCTGTGTGCACTGGTGACAGTGGGAATGTGCAGAGGCCTGTGTGTAGCCCACAAGACCCTGAGGGAGCTCTGAGGGCAGGGACCATGTTTGTTTCTGTCATCTCTGTATCTTTGGCACAGGAGAGCTCAATAAATATGTGGTGGCTGAGTGTAAATGTATACTGGGGGCGGGGATGGCAGGTGACTTGTATCCCAAGTACAGCTGTGTGGGCGTCACTCTGAGTGTATCAGTCAGTTGTGTCCTCCACACACATAAGTGCAGGCTGTGTGCTGCACAAAGGCCCTGGGAGTAAGTGGGGACTGGGACCCAGCCCCAGGTGCCGTCACAGAGCTGTACGCCCTTGCATAGCCACAGGAAGCGGAGCATTTAAAAAATTCCCACAGGACTTCCCTGGTGGTCCAGTGGTTAAGAATCTGCCTGCCAGTGCAGGAGACACGGGTTCAGTCCCTGGTCCCGAGGATTTCACATGCCACGGAGCAACTAAGCCCGTGTACCACAGCTACTGGGCCTGTGCCCTAGAGCCTGGGAGCTGCAACTCCTGAGCTCATGTGCCCTAGAACCCTTGCTCTGCAACGAGAAACCACTGCAATGAGAAGCCCATGCACCGCAACTTGATAAATGCCCACGCAGCAACAAAGACCCAGCAGAGCCAAAACGAAGCTCCCACAAAGTTGCTGCCATGCAGGCCAGGAGGGAGGTTCCTGGTGGCAGGGGTGTGGGTGAGGAATTAGGAATGATAGCTCCATCTACCAGGGTAGAAGGACTGCTCGCCGAGACTTCCTGAGGAGCAGGACCCCAAGCAGATCTCCCCACTCCCCACAACCCCCATGTTCTTTGGCCCCAGAGTCTGAACCCAGTAGGGCCTTGAGAAAGGGAGCGGTTTGGCCTGTCCACCTCTGGGGGAAGAGCCGATCCAAGGACCCACGTGTTCCCGCCAACTTCCTGAAGCCCTCTGCAGTACTATGAAAACAACCCTGAGCACGTTGCCCAAAGGTACAGAGCCAAAGAAGCAGCAGGACGAAGTCTCAGACTGACTAAGCTGTTGCTGGAACGCCACCACTGTGGTCATCATGGGGCATTTCCTGGGGCCCCCCAGGTGTACCGTGTGGCTCCAGCTACACAGGAGAGAGGGCAGTCTGCAGGGCCATGCCAGAAAGGAGAACCTGCTTGGGTACAGGGTGCAGACCCTCCTTCTCTGCTTCTCCCACCCAAGAGGGTCAGCTCCTCCCCATTCAGACCTGGTAACCTGCCAGGCATATATAGTTGCTGCAGCCTGTGAGAATACACATGCTCCTCCCTGAGGCCTGGGCTTCTCGGCGAAGGGCCAGGCAGGCCTATTAGGAAGCCTCAACCCTGTTGCCCTCTACAGCCCCCCAAGCCCACTCTTCTTGCCCCTCCCCACCCCCAGAGAGTATTGCAAGGACCTGAATGCCTCAGACAACAACACCGAGTTCCTGAAAAACTTCATTGAGCTCATGGAGAAAGTGACTCCAGACTCCAAACAGTGTGAGTGCCTGATGGGGCGGCCGGGTCTGGGCAGCACCCAGGCAGCAAAAAGGGGCAGCCCAGAGGAACCCAGACACTGGGCAGGTGTGGAAACACACAGACCCAAGCCGAGGGCAGGTCCTGGGAAGGCTTGGAGCTTTGGGGGTAGCAGGGAGAGTGGGCAGGGATCCACAAGAAGATACTCCCTCCCTTTTGGCTGATTCATGTTGATATTTGGCAGAAAACAACAAAATTCTGTACAGCAATTATCCTTCAATTAAAAAAAAAAAAAAGATACTTCCTCCACCCAACCCTCCTGTTTCAGGCAACAACTTCCTCCTGCACAACCTGATCCTGGACACAGGCATCACACAGCAGCTGGTGGAGCGTGTGTGGCGGGACCAGGATCTCAACACGTAGGCACCACCCAGCCTGTGGGAGCAGGAGGCTGGGACGGGCCCAGGAGTCCTGCCCTGCAGAAGGCAGGCCTGTGACCTCAACTCCCTGCTGCCCCCAGGTACAGCCTTCTGGCCGTGTTCGCCGCCACCGACGGTGGCATCACTCGAGTGTTCCCCAACAAGTAAGTGACCTGCCCCACTGCCTGACATCCTGTCCCTGCCTGGGACCCTGCCTCTCTGGCTCCTTGCCTCCGCTGAGACCACTGCCTTCACGAGTCTCCCCGCTTCCACCAACCTCTGTGTGCGTGACCAGGGCAGCCGAAGACTGGACAGAGAACCCCGAGCCCTTCAATGCCAGCTTCTACCGCCGCAGCCTGGACAACCACGGCTATGTCTTCAGGCCCCCCCAGCAGGATGGTGAGTGTCCTCGCAGGCGCGTGGCAGCAGGCAGGAAGCTGAGGCTGGGGCAGGTAAAAAGGGAAGGCTAGGTTGTGCCGACCTGGAGGAGGGCATGGCTACCCACCCCAGTATTCTCAGAGAATCCCCATGGACAGAGGAGCCTGGCGGGCTGCAGTCCATGGGGTCGAAAAGCACTGGACATGACTGAGCGACTAAACACAGCACGGCACAGGCTGTGCCAAACACTCTGCTGGGTGCTGGCTGCTGGGTGCTTAGGCTGAGATCATCTCGGGCTCGGGCTCCTAGGCGCACAGAGCCCAGCATAGGGTGGTCAGCGTGGCTGCCAGCCCCTACTCCTGACCACCCCACCCCACCCACCCCCAGCCCTGTTAAGACCTCTGGAGCTGGAGAATGACACAGTGGGCATCCTTGTCAGCACAGCTGTGGAGCTCAGCCTGGGTGGACGTACGCTGAGGCCAGCAGGTGAATACCCAGGGCAGAGGTGGGGAAAGAGACACTGGGCAGTGTGCTGCCCAGGCAGGTGGGCATTGATGGCCCCCTTGCTCTCCCCCATAGTGGTAGGCGTTAAGCTGGACCTAGAGGCCTGGGCTGAGAAGTTCAAGGTGCTAGCCAGCAACCGTACCCACCAGGACCAGCCTCAGAAGGTATTTGCTCAAGGATGAGGGCAGTAAGACCAGAAGTGCCCATTCTGGAGTCCCCAGGAGCCCCTCCCAGTCCTCCCACTCAGAGTGGCTCCTGTGGGGAGGCAAGGGTCCCGGACATATAAAGGGTGATGGGAGGGGAAAAACTGGTGGGCACTTACGGTCCTTGCTCTCTGCCCAGCAGTGTGGCCCCAACAGCCACTGTGAGATGGACTGCGAGGTTAACAATGAGGTGCGTGTGCTCTGAACCCTTGCTTACCCCGCTCCAAGACACCTTAGTCCCAACTGCAACTCCTAGCCCATCCCTTAGCCAGTGGGTCTCAACATCCCACCCTGACTTCACAGCTTTGCCAGGACTGGGGGGAATGGTGCCCCCTCCACTGAACCGCTGCACTACCAGGGTCTGGGGAGGAAGGGCTGGGCCAGAGCCCCTCCCCATCTTCCTCCCCCTTCCCCACCTCTCAGGACCTGCTCTGTGTCCTCATTGATGATGGGGGATTCCTGGTGCTGTCAAACCAGAACCATCAGTGGGACCAGGTGAGGGTCAGGAAGAGGGTGGAAGGAGAAGGTATGGGTTTGAGACTTCTGGGGATATGGCACTGCCAGGCCTGTGACTCCCACTCCCTCCCGGCATCCCCAGGTAGGCAGGTTTTTCAGTGAAGTGGATGCCAACCTGATGCTGGCACTCTACAATAACTCCTTCTACACCCGCAAGGAGTCCTACGACTATCAGGCAGCCTGTGCCCCCTTACCCCCGGGCAACCTGGGTGCTGCACCCCGGGGCATCTTTGTGGTGAGCCTCAGCAATGCCTGGCCTGGAGATGGGGGGACTGGGAGACCTGCCCACAGAGGATCCCCCCACCTCTAACGAGAAAGCTGGGGGTGACCTGGGTTCCTGGTCAGCAGTGGGAGCCCACACCACTCTTCCCCACTGCAGCCCACCATTGCAGACTTCCTTAACCTAGCCTGGTGGACATCTGCTGCAGCCTGGTGAGTTCCCCGGGGGAAATGGGAGAGGGAGGGTGCTCCCTGGCCAGAAAGGCTGGAGAGCAACGGGCATGGTAAGGCCTCTGCTGACCACTCCCACTCGGTGACCCATGCCCTGCAGGTCTTTGTTCCAGCAACTTCTCTATGGCCTCATCTACCACAGCTGGTTCCAGGCAGGTAGGTTGGGCTTTAGAGGCCCCTCCTCAAAGCCCCGAGGAAGGCAATGGCACCCCACCCCAGTACTCTTGCTTGGAAAATCCAATGGACGGAGTAGCCTGGTGGGCTGCAGTCCATGGGGTTGCTAACAGTCGGACAGACTGAGCGACTTCACTTTCACTTTTCTCTTTCATGCATTGGAGAAGGAAATGGCAACCCACTCCAGTATTCTTGCCTGGAGAGTCCCAGGGATGGGGGAGCCTGGTGGGCTGCCGTCTATGGGGTCACACAGAGTCGGACACGACTGAAGTGACTTAGCAGCAGCAGCAGCAGCAGCAGTCTCAGAGCCCTTCCCCAATCTGAGACCAACTCCAAAGGGAGGGGAGGGCTTATGGCTGAGCCAGGCTCTGGGTGTAGGGGTGGGGCTGAGGCGCTCTGGGCCCTCGCAGACCCCGCGGAGGCCGAGGGGAACCCCGAGGTGCGCGAGAGCAGTTGCGTCATGAAACAGACCCAGTACTACTTCGGCTCGGTGAACGCCTCCTACAACGCCATCATCGAGTGCGGAAACTGCTCCAGGTGCGCGCGAGGCGTGGCCACAGGGGAGGGGCGGGGCGAACCGGGCGGGGCGAACCTCAGCGACCCCGCCCTTCTGTGCTGCCTCCAGGCTCTTCCACGCGCAGAGACTGATCAACACCAACCTTCTCTTCGTGGTGGCCGAGAAGCCGCTGTGCAGTCAGTGTGAGGCCGGCCGGCTACTGCAGAAGGAGACACACTGTATCCTGCCCGCGCCGCCCCCTGCCGCCCGCCCCCTTTCGCCCCCGCGCGCCCCCTCCGTGCCGCCGCCTCCTTGACTCCCCACCCATGCCCAGCGGACGGCCCGGAGCAGTGTGAACTGGTGCAGAGACCGCGATATCGGAGAGGCCCGCACATTTGGTGGCCGAGAAGCCGCTGTGCAGTCAGTGTGAGGCCGGCCGGCTACTGCAGAAGGAGACACACTGTATCCTGCCCGCGCCGCCCCCTGCCGCCCGCCCCCTTTCGCCCCCGCGCGCCCCCTCCGTGCCGCCGCCTCCTTGACTCCCCACCCATGCCCAGCGGACGGCCCGGAGCAGTGTGAACTGGTGCAGAGACCGCGATATCGGAGAGGCCCGCACATATGTTTCGACTACAACGCCACGGTAAGGAGCGGGGGGAGGGCGGCTTTGAGCCGCAGCTCCCACTCTCCCCAGGGCTAGTGCGGCCCTGCCACGCCCCCTGCCCATCCCGGCCCGGGCCGACCGGCTGCTCCCTGTCTTTTCCCAACAGGAAGATACCTCAGACTGTGGCCGCGGAGCCTCCTTCCCCCCGTCGTTGGGCGTCCTGGTGTCCCTCCAGCTGCTGCTCCTCCTGGGCCTGCCTCCCCGGCCACAGCCTCAAGTCCACGCCCACCCCTCTCGCCGACTCTGAGTGTCCCTCCCCCAAGCAGGCCTCCCCGCCGTTCCCTGCTCCCCTGCCCTCCACTCCCCGCCTTAGAGCCTTGCCCCCTCCCTCAATGAAGGAAAGAATCTGCGCCTTGGGGTGGGGGTGGGGGGTGCGAAGGAGGACGCTGCAGGTCTCTGGCCCCCAAGCCACGTCTCTCGCTGCTGAACTGTCAAAGTGTCCCCAGACCTCTCATTCCCACTGGACTCACCCACTCCTGAGGGCTGGGCCAGGGAGGCCACAGTACTGGTGCCAAACCAGGCCTCCACTGCCCGCCCTGCCCTGAGGCTCCCTTTGTGTGGGAGACCTAGGCCTTGCCCCACCTGGACTCCTCTAACCTGGCCCTTCTGCCCCACCCAGGACTAAATCTAGATTCCCGGGGAATAATAGAAGAAATGGTGATGGATGTGCGTCATCCCAGCTTAAGTCCTGGCAGGAGAGCCCCCAGTGAGCTCCTGCCTCTCTCAGGCCTACAGCCATCCCTCCCCAAGCCCTGCAGGTGGCAGGAAGTGACAGAGACACTGGCTAAGACACAACCCCATACACAACTGGAGCCCTGAGGGCAGAAACTGGACTCACGTTAGACATACCCAGGAGGACACACACACAAACACAGACACACACACCATGGAGCGGGGTGAGGGTAGGGGCTCACAAAGCCTTACACAGGGTGGGGGGTTGGTGGGAGGGTTGGCACGTGCAGGCTCCATCTCCTGCTCACCGTCAGCCTCTAATCTAACCTGTAACCCAGCTAGTCCTCTGTCTCTAAAGCTGAATGTCAAACAGTGCCAAATGCTGGGGCAAAGGGGGAAGATCCCTCTGTCCCAACTTTGCCACCAGTGTCCCCTAAATGCCCGTGACCCTGCCAGGTGCTCATTGTAACCATTTCTCACTAGTGTCAGGCCCCCAGGGGGACCACATGCCACTGCCTGCACCACTCCGCAGAGGAACTCTCACCAGACATCGCCCTTTGCCTTAGCGGCGGTGACTTGATCACTCCTAGCTGGATCATCCCACCCCCAATCTGGCCCTTACACACTCAGGCCTTTCTCTTTCCCTCTCACACACACACACTCCCTGGCCAAACTGCTCCTCCCTGAACACACATTTGCACATATGCACACACATATACACACTCTGTGCACACACAGAGGCTGGGCCTGGGAACATCTCTTCACACTGTTCATTCTGGTCATTTCCCCCAGAGGCATCCCAGCCTGGGGGCCATTGGGGGACTGAGGGCAGGGGGATGTGGCCGTGGGGCTCAGATGGACTGGGAGGAGGGGGGAGGGTGATGCATTAATTAATGGCTCCGTTAATTAATGTCATGTTGCTTGTCGCTTTCTCAGTGTGTGTGTATGTATGGTCCATGCCTGCTGCTGGTGCCAGGGTGGGCACCCATGCTGTACACCCAGCCTAGACGCCAGCCATGTCTTGTGGGGGCGTGTGTGTAACTGTAGTGTAGTCAGGTGCTCAATGGAGATAATAAAAATAAAAAAGAATCAAACATATACAGAAAAATTAATATATATTTTAAGTTTAAAAAAACAGAAAAGCAGACAAAACAATCCCCATCAGGTAGTTGTCCAACCCCCAGCTGGGTCTGATCCTTCTCATCACCCACCTGACCTAGCTGTCCCCTCACCTCGGGCTCGGGGGATCTGTGGGGGACTGGGGGGCCATTTCCTTTTATCTGCCCTTTTTTTTGGTTGTTCTATTTTGTACAGACCAGTCGGAAAAACAACAGCGACAAAAAAGTCAAGAAACTTTGTAAAATACTGTGTGTGTGATTCCTTGTAAAATATTTTCAAATGGTTTATTACAGAAGATCAGTTATTAAATAATGTTCATATTTTCACTTCAAATGGTTCCCATACACTGTGTCTGCCTGGAGTGAGGATTGGGTGGTTTGGAGATAGCTGGCCCTGAGCACTTACCACTCAGTTAGGAGCGAAGCCATACCAATCCAGGTCTCTGGTGGATGGAAGGCATGATGCTTCCCAGGTCTCCTAAGTGCCAGATTCTTGACATCCTTTGTCTTCTATAATCATCTCAAAAGCCTTCAGGAAAAACTGTCTTTAAAAAAAAGTTTCCCAGAGGCTCAAGGCCAAGACCATGGAAGAAAGAAGATGGAGATGAGACACAAGCTTCTGGCCAATGGGATCAGACTAGGGCCTAGTGAGCAGGTCCTCCACGTGGAACGAAGAGTGAATAACCAGTCCAAGTCCGTGACCTGGTGCTGGAGGGCCACTTTTGCCGTCTGGAGGAGCCCAGGTTCTGCCTGCCCCCTGCAAGCATGATGGCTGCTCCTTCCCAGCCCAGGGGAGGCCTGGGCCTCTCTGGCCACTGCTGCACACACTGGAACACAACTCTGAATCCTTTTCAGCAAATCCTTTCAGACCTCCCTCTGGCAAGCCCTACACCCTTGTTCATTTTAATCCTCTTACTGCTGCTGCTGCTGCTAAGTCGCTTCAGTGTGTCCGACTCTGTGCAACCCCATAGACGGCAGCCTACCAGGCTCCCCCTTTTCCAGGCAAGAACACTGGAGTGGGTTGCCATTTCCTTCTCCAATGCATGAAAGTGAAAAGTGCAAGTGAAGTCACTCAGTCGTGTCCGACTCCTAGCGACCCCATGGACTGCAGCCTTCCAGGCTTCTCCGTCCATGGGATTTGCCAGGCAAGAGTACTGGAGTGGGGTGCCATTGCCTTCTCCAGTGAACTCTATTGTGTGACCGTTGCATTCAAGGGGAAAGACAACCACCAGTGCAGAGGTTTCCCACTGACACTTAGTGTACACATTCCATACTCTGTACTCACCCAGCTGAGTCCTCACCACAACCTTAAGAGTTAGATACCAGTTTATCTCCATACTTCTGGTGAGCAAATTGAGGCTTAGGAGAAATCCTTTCTCCCAGATGCAAGAAACCACCAAAGGTTTCTGAAATGAGGTAGCCTGTGGCTGAGGAACCTCGGATGCTAAATAAATGAAAGGGGGCATTTGAGGCGTTAGTGAAGACACCTTTCCTCATCCTCCACAATGGTTGGTCACATAGCAAAGACTAGCAGTCCCTGAGACAGCTCCCGTGCTCTGCAACAGCCCCAGAGGTCCTGGGTTAGATCTGGCATGTGAAATACAGAACATCCAATCTGACTGGGATTTCAGATAATTAATATTTTTTAGTATGTTCCCAACATTGCATGGGACATAACTATAAAAATTGGAGTCACAGATACATATTCTGAAAAAATTGTTTATCTGAAATTCAAATCTCATTGGCCTGTATTTTGTTTTGCTAAATCCAGCAACCCTACCCCTGCGTGGCATCCAGCAGGAACCCAGACCTCAAAGTTAAGGCCTAGCAACACCTGTGTTTTGGAAGGCTATGCACACGTCAGCAGTGGTACTGCTGGCGGAAAGGAAGGGATTCTGCACTTTTAAAATGTACTTTGTTACATAATTATTTTAATTATATGCACATTTTAAAAATTCAGTTTTGCACAGGTGGCTTCAGGTGGCTGCTTGAAGCTACCACTGCAGTGAGTCAGGGGTCCAAGGCCAGCCTGACTCAAGTTTGTGTGGAGAGACCTCTCCATCAGGATCATCCATTGACTGGGTGAGGAAGAGTCATTGAGAGAGGTCCTGCCTCACCCCTTTTGGGGCTGGAGACCGGAGTTCAAGTGTGGGCTCCACCTCACTTGTACACAAGGGCAGCGTGGGCAACACACTCGCTGAGCACCCAGGGTGGACTGCATTTTACATCCCAGTCCCCTTGGATCCTCACGGTAGGTCCCGTCATCATCTCCATTCAACGGTCCATGAAACTGAGTTTCAATAAAGTTCGGGAATTTGGCCAATGCCACGCATCCGTCAGATGACAGAGCAAGAATTCCAACCTGGGTCAGGCATACACCCGACCGTGGAAGTTCCAGGAGTTCGCGCCCGCTGGACCATCCAACATGCTTACTCGCACACCTGGCTACAAGGACACACCCACTGAGATGTACGGGCAGACATGGAGCCACGCCTCCCGGGAAATTCAGAAAGTGCGTGGCGTGCAGCTGTGCAGCCGCTGGTTCTCGCCGCTCTCCAGAGGTCGTTCGCCCTCCCCCCACGTCTGGAGAACCGGCGGAAACGCCCCTGAGCACTACAACTCCCAAGCACACCCGCCTCTCCCGGCGCACAGCCTTCTGGGACTTGTTCTACCCAGAGCCCCGATCGCCGCAGGTCCCAGTGTGGCCGAGGACTTCATGTCCCAGCATGCCGCGGAGCCGCAAGGCCGACGCTCAGAGGGCTTCCTGCCGCCGCCCGGGGCGCGCAGGCGCAGCGCCCTGTTTGTCGGCGCCTGAGAAGGGAGGAGGTACTGTCGAAACCGAGACCGAGGCCGAGGCGGAGCTGACCAGACTTGCCTCCGGCCCAGAACTAGTCTCCGTGCCGCGCGGACCGTAAGAGGCCCCAGAGTGGATGGAGGAGATCGAGCCCTGAGATCACCGCCAGCCCGGTCGGCGCTGCGGCCACACAGGGCGGGCGGGCAGGCGGTGGTGCCTAAGCTGCTCAGGGCCTTTCCTCAGATTCCCCATCGAGGGGCCTAGGCCCCGGCCCCGCGACCGACCAGGCCCGGCTCTGCCCTTTGGGACCGGAGTCGACCCGACCGGAAGTAGAAGCCTTCACCGGGGCCATAGGCCAGTGACTAGGTCGGGCCTGGGCCTCCCGTCGGGGCCGGACTGGGAAGAGGCCCCGGGGAGGCCCCTAGCCCACTAAACCCTTCCTTCAGGCCAACGCCCGCCAGGAAGATGCAGCGCGCCCTACCGGGCGCCCGCCAACACTTGGGGGCCGTTCTGTCCAGCGCCAGCGTGGTGGTGAAGGCTCTGTGCGCGGCGGTACTATTTCTGTATCTGCTGTCATTCGCCGTGGACACGGGCTGCCTGGCAGTCACCCCAGGCTACCTCTTTCCGCCCAACTTCTGGATCTGGACCCTGGCTACCCATGGGTTGGTGGAACAGCATGTGTGGGATGTGGCCATCAGCCTGGCCACGGTAGTGGTAGCTGGACGTTTGCTGGAGCCCCTCTGGGGGGCCTTGGAGCTGCTCATCTTCTTCTCAGTGGTGAACGTGTCTGTGGGGCTGCTGGGGGCCTTCGCCTACCTCCTCACCTACATGGCTTCCTTCAACTTGGTCTACCTTTTCACTGTCCGCATCCACGGCGCCCTGGGCTTCCTAGGTGGTGTCCTGGTGGCACTCAAGCAAACCATGGGGGACTGTGTGGTCCTGCGAGTGCCTCAGGTGCGTGTCAGTGTGGTGCCCATGCTGCTGCTGGGGCTGCTGCTGCTGCTGCGGCTGGCCACACTGCTCCAGAGCCCGGCACTGGCCTCCTATGGCTTTGGGCTGATCTCCAGTTGGGTGTATCTTCGCTTCTACCAGCGCCATAGCCGAGGCCGAGGGGACATGGCCGACCACTTTGCTTTCGCCACCTTCTTCCCCGAGATCCTGCAGCCTGTGGTGAGCCTGCTGGCGAACCTGGTGCATGGGCTCCTGGTGAAAGTAAAAATTTGCCAGAAGACAGTGAAGCGCTATGATGTGGGTGCCCCATCCGCCATTACCATCAGCCTCCCAGGCACAGACCCTCACGACGCAGAGCGGAGAAGGTACTGTGGAATCTTCCAAAACCTTGTTGAGCTAGGAGCATCTTACAGATCAGGTCACATTCCAGCTTTTGAGGTGCTTGCTTGCCATATGTAGGCTGGCAGCTGTATATAGGCTTACAGTGAGATGCTGGGGGCAGACTCAGACAATTTGTGGTCTTGATCTCAACACTTCGGTATCTGGGCTGCATACAGTGCTTTCCAAAATTAGGGAGTAAAAGTTGTCTTTCTCACCACTCAGGGTGCTTAAGTTTCAAGAAACGCCCTGCGTCTTTTGAACTGTGTGAGGGCTAGTGGAGAGCCAGGTACACGTAAGCCTGGCCTTGTCTCAGAATCTTGGCATTCTAGACACTGGTCCCATGGGAGCCAGAAGCAACCCGCTGGTCCTTTTTCCCCTGTGAGAGAGGGACAGGGAAGGAGACCTGAGATCCTTATGAGGTGGTTGGGGCCACCCCAGTTTCCAAGTGCTGGACTCCACCCTCTTCCTGGGCCTTAAATTCAGATGTCGTGCTCCTCTGCAGCTTATTTATTAACAGGGAAGCCTGGGGTATAACTAGACTTAGACAACCACTGGCCCATATACACCAACTCTTGCAGGCACGTGTCACCAAACCCAGGGGACAGCCACGTGACCCACCGAGGGAGCCTGCTGACCACACCAGGGAATGGAGACAGCCTTTTCATTATCTGTAAACCAAGCCCTCTGCACCATCAGGAGTCCCAGCTGAATTATTCACTCAGTGCGCCTTGGCCAGGGCAAGACAGATCTTTTTAAAATCCATTTCTTTCTGTCTCTCTCTCAGGCCTGTGGACTCACCAGAGTGGTCACAGCTCGGTTTCTAACATTATTCCTGAGTGGTTTTTGTTGTTTGGGTTTTTGTTTTTTTATGCAGTTACTTGAATTATGAAATCTAGAGCAGGTTCTGTTCCAACTCTGTGCATTTGTAAAAGGCTTCTGCTTTTGCATACCTGTGAGATGAGTTCTTAGCAGGCAACTTGACAAATTCAGCTGGACTTGTTCCAGTGCTTCCTCTCCACTGGGGCTTTGCCGTGTGGGACACACCCCTCTCCTGAAGGAGTTTCCAACTAGAGAAGGCCAGATTACTGCGGTCCAAGGTGCCAGGTGTTAGTACACATGGCATGCCACAGAGCTTGATTGTGGGCCTTACAGTGTGTGTCTCCGTGGCTAATCAATCCTAGAGACCGAGTTCTTGATTAATCTTTAACCTTAACTGGTAGAGGAGATGCAGCCAGAAGGGCTGGGTCTAGTGGAAACTGAACTGTCCTCAGAGATGTTCAGGTGATCCCAGTCCACAGTGGTGGCCCCTCCTCTAGTGAGAAGCCTTGGATTGTTAGGGTTGGCTGGACATTCAAGAAACCTTCACAGCCCCAAGTAACTGGACAGTTGGAGGCATGTTGGGGTGTGGTGTCAGGAAGGGGGTTCCTGGCATAGCCTTGTGGTTGTTACCTTGCTTGGGGATAGGGGTCACTCTACCAAGCAGTTTGATCTCTTGCTGCATGCCACACTCCCTGCCCCAAAGAGCCAGTAATAGTGGGAGGCAGGGTTTCCCTTCTTTGACCCTGGTGACGGAGTGATGAGCATGCCACTACCTCGGCAGGTTTTAAACAGAATTGGCAAGGCAGTCTCCAGAATGGGAGCCTGGGTAGCAGAGGGAAGGACTGTCCTGTCTGTGCCAGCTTGCCGTGATGCCAGGCTGAAGGACAGGGTGGAAGTGCTGGGGGTTTGTGTGCCTGTCTTCTTGTTGTTCCTCCTGGCATGTCCCCTGGCATGGTGGAGATTTTGGTTTTCTTCTGGAACATGGAAGGCTATATAGGTCTGCCATGCTGGTGTCAGAAGGGGTCCACAGTGACCACTATGAGGAGTGTTACCTGGCAGCATGAGTAGCCCACCTCCTGGTGGGCAGGGTCCCAGGTCCTCGTGTATACCTTCTTCTAGCGAACTTCCCCACTTCCCTTCAGGGTGGGGTCTCCAGGGGTCTGCCCAGTGGAACCAGGCCTGGCCTGTGCCCTACCCACATGGGCTGTTTTTTCTTCCTCTCTTCCCGCTAGGAAACTATGTGTTCCTGCTCTAATCCAGGTCTTGGTGGTGTTGGGGGTTCTTCTGGGAAGGCCAATCCTAAGAGTCAGTTAGGAGGGGTGAGCTAACCCAAGTTGGCCCTGCTTTCCCAGGCTGAGAGCCAAGGCAAGGGCTGAAGTTCCAAACCTCCCCACAGACCCTTGCCAGGGGGTTCATAACACTCCTGACAAGGAGATGGGGAGAAGTTATGCCTTCAAGGTGATGCAGGTGCCCAGCAGAAATTCATGTGTCCAGGGACTTGCCATTCCACCATCTGCCCTGGGTCACAGTTCTGCCTAGCCTTAGGCACCATCCTCAGAACCATGTCTGGGGCTGGCCTGAGGGCAGCCTGGTGGGCACCCAGCATTCTCAGCCTGAAGGTATCCGAACTATGGAGGGAGTGCTCTACAGCTTTTGGGTCCTCATTCGGATGGCAGACAGCCCTAATCGGATCCCTGGGGAGCCCTGGGCCCTGCAATGGGGAAGAACACATAGGATTTTGAGAGGCATGTGAGCAGTAAGGCAAGTCAGTTTCCTAGGGGAAAGAATACAGGGCATGAGCCACGTTCAGACCCATAGTGACCTGTCATCTTTCCCTGGCCCCAGGCAACTGGCTCTGAAGGCCCTCAACGAGCGGTTGAAGCGAGTGGAGGACCAATCCGTCTGGCCCAGCATGGACGACGATGAAGAGGAGGCTGGGGCCAAGATGGATAGCCCCATGCCATCAGACAAGGCCCCCACACTCCCAGGGAAGGGGGCCGTCCCAGAATCCAGCCTGATCACCTTTGAGGCAGCTCCCCCGACGCTGTAACTCTAGACCACCTTGAGTGTAGCACCTCCTCTCCCAAGCCCCCTTTGACACCCTCTCAGCTACTCCAGAGCACTGACTGCTCTGAGGAGAGGGAAGAAGGCCTGCTGCGGGTTGCCACAGCCTTCTGCTCTTTCTCGCCAACACTACCCAGGACTCTCGCTCCTGGTTCCAGCTCCAGACAACCACTCTGCCAAGCATGGGACCTCTGAAGCGTAGCCAGCCCAGGCCATCTGAGGTAAGACTGCACCTCAGCAGGCAGCCTCAGGCAAGTGGCTGCACAGACACTGGTGCCGTGGCTCCTGGGCCTACCCGCACACTTGCCACTGGTTGCTGAGAGCCCTGAGCCAAGGCAAGGGTTTGCCAAAACCATTCTGGGGTCCAGTCAGTGCAGGAGCCGGCGCAGGGCTGCTGCACATCGCTGCCTGCCCCCAGAAAGACTACGCTCATGTCAAGATTTCTGATTCCCGCTGGTGGGGCCCTTGCTGCTTCCAGCCCAGAGCAGCCACAGCTCCCAGGTATTTTCTACAGGACCACTTGAGTGGGCAGCCAAGCCCTGCCTCGCAGTATCAATAAAGCAGTTCTTTGAGGTATGGCTCCTGGGCTCCGTTAGACCAGCTTGTGCAGCCCCCTTACCATGCTCAGCTGCGGATTAGACAGGGACCTCAGGTTCCAGGGCTCGGTCACGAAGGCTGTTCCCACTGGATAAAAAGCCCATTGCCCTCATTTCTCCCCACCCCCTGTCACACTCTCCCTTGCCTCACTAGCACATGTCCATTCTCAACCAGCCTTCCCAGAGCTGTCACCTCAGACCCTTACTCATTGTCTCTCTCCCTGCACCACCTGGTCAGGGAGGCCCTGCCTGAAGATCTGATAATTAAGGGCCTCTTATCATAAAGGAGTTGTTCTTACCCTTGGTTCATTTTGAAGACAAGAGTGCTCGATGTTTGGCACCTATGGAGGCAGCCTATCTCCAGCTCCCATCCTGTCATTGCCCAGACTGGACCATCACAGTCGAAACTCCCCACACAATGGGCACCTGGGGAAACGGAAAGGACACAGCCCCACCAATCACAGCTACAGCTACAGCCCTAGGACCTGCTAGGGCCCCAGGTGGCATTAGACACTCAGCAGCCAGATCCAGGGGCGAATGTCGCAGGAGCGCTTCAGCCCCTCAGTGAGCAGCCACGGACAGGTCCCCATCTTGCCCAGCTGCCCATTTGTTCCTGCTGATGTTATTAGCAAGAACTGTCCCCAGCTCTGGGCTATTCCTCCCATCCAGTCTTTTCAGTCTTTTTTTTTTTTCTTTTTGACTGCACCTCGCGGCATGTGGAATCTTAGTTCCCCCACCAGGGATCAAATCTGCACCCCCTGCATTGGAAGCTCAGAGTCTTAACGACTGGACCATCGGGGAAATCCCTTCAGTNTTTGTCGGCGCCTGAGAAGGGAGGAGGTACTGTCGAAACCGAGACCGAGGCCGAGGCGGAGCTGACCAGACTTGCCTCCGGCCCAGAACTAGTCTCCGTGCCGCGCGGACCGTAAGAGGCCCCAGAGTGGATGGAGGAGATCGAGCCCTGAGATCACCGCCAGCCCGGTCGGCGCTGCGGCCACACAGGGCGGGCGGGCAGGCGGTGGTGCCTAAGCTGCTCAGGGCCTTTCCTCAGATTCCCCATCGAGGGGCCTAGGCCCCGGCCCCGCGACCGACCAGGCCCGGCTCTGCCCTTTGGGACCGGAGTCGACCCGACCGGAAGTAGAAGCCTTCACCGGGGCCATAGGCCAGTGACTAGGTCGGGCCTGGGCCTCCCGTCGGGGCCGGACTGGGAAGAGGCCCCGGGGAGGCCCCTAGCCCACTAAACCCTTCCTTCAGGCCAACGCCCGCCAGGAAGATGCAGCGCGCCCTACCGGGCGCCCGCCAACACTTGGGGGCCGTTCTGTCCAGCGCCAGCGTGGTGGTGAAGGCTCTGTGCGCGGCGGTACTATTTCTGTATCTGCTGTCATTCGCCGTGGACACGGGCTGCCTGGCAGTCACCCCAGGCTACCTCTTTCCGCCCAACTTCTGGATCTGGACCCTGGCTACCCATGGGTTGGTGGAACAGCATGTGTGGGATGTGGCCATCAGCCTGGCCACGGTAGTGGTAGCTGGACGTTTGCTGGAGCCCCTCTGGGGGGCCTTGGAGCTGCTCATCTTCTTCTCAGTGGTGAACGTGTCTGTGGGGCTGCTGGGGGCCTTCGCCTACCTCCTCACCTACATGGCTTCCTTCAACTTGGTCTACCTTTTCACTGTCCGCATCCACGGCGCCCTGGGCTTCCTAGGTGGTGTCCTGGTGGCACTCAAGCAAACCATGGGGGACTGTGTGGTCCTGCGAGTGCCTCAGGTGCGTGTCAGTGTGGTGCCCATGCTGCTGCTGGGGCTGCTGCTGCTGCTGCGGCTGGCCACACTGCTCCAGAGCCCGGCACTGGCCTCCTATGGCTTTGGGCTGATCTCCAGTTGGGTGTATCTTCGCTTCTACCAGCGCCATAGCCGAGGCCGAGGGGACATGGCCGACCACTTTGCTTTCGCCACCTTCTTCCCCGAGATCCTGCAGCCTGTGGTGAGCCTGCTGGCGAACCTGGTGCATGGGCTCCTGGTGAAAGTAAAAATTTGCCAGAAGACAGTGAAGCGCTATGATGTGGGTGCCCCATCCGCCATTACCATCAGCCTCCCAGGCACAGACCCTCACGACGCAGAGCGGAGAAGGTACTGTGGAATCTTCCAAAACCTTGTTGAGCTAGGAGCATCTTACAGATCAGGTCACATTCCAGCTTTTGAGGTGCTTGCTTGCCGTATGTAGGCTGGCAGCTGTATATAGGCTTACAGTGAGATGCTGGGGGCAGACTCAGACAATTTGTGGTCTTGATCTCAACACTTCGGTATCTGGGCTGCATACAGTGCTTTCCAAAATTAGGGAGTAAAAGTTGTCTTTCTCACCACTCAGGGTGCTTAAGTTTCAAGAAACGCCCTGCGTCTTTTGAACTGTGTGAGGGCTAGTGGAGAGCCAGGTACACGTAAGCCTGGCCTTGTCTCAGAATCTTGGCATTCTAGACACTGGTCCCATGGGAGCCAGAAGCAACCCGCTGGTCCTTTTTCCCCTGTGAGAGAGGGACAGGGAAGGAGACCTGAGATCCTTATGAGGTGGTTGGGGCCACCCCAGTTTCCAAGTGCTGGACTCCACCCTCTTCCTGGGCCTTAAATTCAGATGTCGTGCTCCTCTGCAGCTTATTTATTAACAGGGAAGCCTGGGGTATAACTAGACTTAGACAACCACTGGCCCATATACACCAACTCTGGCAGGCACGTGTCACCAAACCCAGGGGACAGCCACGTGACCCACCGAGGGAGCCTGCTGACCACACCAGGGAATGGAGACAGCCTTTTCATTATCTGTAAACCAAGCCCTCTGCACCATCAGGAGTCCCAGCTGAATTATTCACTCAGTGCGCCTTGGCCAGGGCAAGACAGATCTTTTTAAAATCCATTTCTTTCTGTCTCTCTCTCAGGCCTGTGGACTCACCAGAGTGGTCACAGCTCGGTTTCTAACATTATTCCTGAGTGGTTTTTGTTGTTTGGGTTTTTGTTTTTTTATGCAGTTACTTGAATTATGAAATCTAGAGCAGGTTCTGTTCCAACTCTGTGCATTTGTAAAAGGCTTCTGCTTTTGCATACCTGTGAGATGAGTTCTTAGCAGGCAACTTGACAAATTCAGCTGGACTTGTTCCAGTGCTTCCTCTCCACTGGGGCTTTGCCGTGTGGGACACACCCCTCTCCTGAAGGAGTTTCCAACTAGAGAAGGCCAGATTACTGCGGTCCAAGGTGCCAGGTGTTAGTACACATGGCATGCCACAGAGCTTGATTGTGGGCCTTACAGTGTGTGTCTCCGTGGCTAATCAATCCTAGAGACCGAGTTCTTGATTAATCTTTAACCTTAACTGGTAGAGGAGATGCAGCCAGAAGGGCTGGGTCTAGTGGAAACTGAACTGTCCTCAGAGATGTTCAGGTGATCCCAGTCCACAGTGGTGGCCCCTCCTCTAGTGAGAAGCCTTGGATTGTTAGGGTTGGCTGGACATTCAAGAAACCTTCACAGCCCCAAGTAACTGGACAGTTGGAGGCATGTTGGGGTGTGGTGTCAGGAAGGGGGTTCCTGGCATAGCCTTGTGGTTGTTACCTTGCTTGGGGATAGGGGTCACTCTACCAAGCAGTTTGATCTCTTGCTGCATGCCACACTCCCTGCCCCAAAGAGCCAGTAATAGTGGGAGGCAGGGTTTCCCTTCTTTGACCCTGGTGACGGAGTGATGAGCATGCCACTACCTCGGCAGGTTTTAAACAGAATTGGCAAGGCAGTCTCCAGAATGGGAGCCTGGGTAGCAGAGGGAAGGACTGTCCTGTCTGTGCCAGCTTGCCGTGATGCCAGGCTGAAGGACAGGGTGGAAGTGCTGGGGGTTTGTGTGCCTGTCTTCTTGTTGTTCCTCCTGGCATGTCCCCTGGCATGGTGGAGATTTTGGTTTTCTTCTGGAACATGGAAGGCTATATAGGTCTGCCATGCTGGTGTCAGAAGGGGTCCACAGTGACCACTATGAGGAGTGTTACCTGGCAGCATGAGTAGCCCACCTCCTGGTGGGCAGGGTCCCAGGTCCTCGTGTATACCTTCTTCTAGCGAACTTCCCCACTTCCCTTCAGGGTGGGGTCTCCAGGGGTCTGCCCAGTGGAACCAGGCCTGGCCTGTGCCCTACCCACATGGGCTGTTTTTTCTTCCTCTCTTCCTGCTAGGAAACTATGTGTTCCTGCTCTAATCCAGGTCTTGGTGGTGTTGGGGGTTCTTCTGGGAAGGCCAATGCTAAGAGTCAGTTAGGAGGGGTGAGCTAACCCAAGTTGGCCCTGCTTTCCCAGGCTGAGAGCCAAGGCAAGGGCTGAAGTTCCAAACCTCCCCACAGACCCTTGCCAGGGGGTTCATAACACTCCTGACAAGGAGATGGGGAGAAGTTATGCCTTCAAGGTGATGCAGGTGCCCAGCAGAAATTCATGTGTCCAGGGACTTGCCATTCCACCATCTGCCCTGGGTCACAGTTCTGCCTAGCCTTAGGCACCATCCTCAGAACCATGTCTGGGGCTGGCCTGAGGGCAGCCTGGTGGGCACCCAGCATTCTCAGCCTGAAGGTATCCGAACTATGGAGGGAGTGCTCTACAGCTTTTGGGTCCTCATTCGGATGGCAGACAGCCCTAATCGGATCCCTGGGGAGCCCTGGGCCCTGCAATGGGGAAGAACACATAGGATTTTGAGAGGCATGTGAGCAGTAAGGCAAGTCAGTTTCCTAGGGGAAAGAATACAGGGCATGAGCCACGTTCAGACCCATAGTGACCTGTCATCTTTCCCTGGCCCCAGGCAACTGGCTCTGAAGGCCCTCAACGAGCGGTTGAAGCGAGTGGAGGACCAATCCGTCTGGCCCAGCATGGACGACGATGAAGAGGAGGCTGGGGCCAAGATGGATAGCCCCATGCCATCAGACAAGGCCCCCACACTCCCAGGGAAGGGGGCCGTCCCAGAATCCAGCCTGATCACCTTTGAGGCAGCTCCCCCGACGCTGTAACTCTAGACCACCTTGAGTGTAGCACCTCCTCTCCCAAGCCCCCTTTGACACCCTCTCAGCTACTCCAGAGCACTGACTGCTCTGAGGAGAGGGAAGAAGGCCTGCTGCGGGTTGCCACAGCCTTCTGCTCTTTCTCGCCAACACTACCCAGGACTCTCGCTCCTGGTTCCAGCTCCAGACAACCACTCTGCCAAGCATGGGACCTCTGAAGCGTAGCCAGCCCAGGCCATCTGAGGTAAGACTGCACCTCAGCAGGCAGCCTCAGGCAAGTGGCTGCACAGACACTGGTGCCGTGGCTCCTGGGCCTACCCGCACACTTGCCACTGGTTGCTGAGAGCCCTGAGCCAAGGCAAGGGTTTGCCAAAACCATTCTGGGGTCCAGTCAGTGCGGGAGCCGGCGCAGGGCTGCTGCACATCGCTGCCTGCCCCCAGAAAGACTACGCTCATGTCAAGATTTCTGATTCCCGCTGGTGGGGCCCTTGCTGCTTCCAGCCCAGAGCAGCCACAGCTCCCAGGTATTTTCTACAGGACCACTTGAGTGGGCAGCCAAGCCCTGCCTCGCAGTATCAATAAAGCAGTTCTTTGAGGTATGGCTCCTGGGCTCCGTTAGACCAGCTTGTGCAGCCCCCTTACCATGCTCAGCTGCGGATTAGACAGGGACCTCAGGTTCCAGGGCTCGGTCACGAAGGCTGTTCCCACTGGATAAAAAGCCCATTGCCCTCATTTCTCCCCACCCCCTGTCACACTCTCCCTTGCCTCACTAGCACATGTCCATTCTCAACCAGCCTTCCCAGAGCTGTCACCTCAGACCCTTACTCATTGTCTCTCTCCCTGCACCACCTGGTCAGGGAGGCCCTGCCTGAAGATCTGATAATTAAGGGCCTCTTATCATAAAGGAGTTGTTCTTACCCTTGGTTCATTTTGAAGACAAGAGTGCTCGATGTTTGGCACCTATGGAGGCAGCCTATCTCCAGCTCCCATCCTGTCATTGCCCAGACTGGACCATCACAGTCGAAACTCCCCACACAATGGGCACCTGGGGAAACGGAAAGGACACAGCCCCACCAATCACAGCTACAGCTACAGCCCTAGGACCTGCTAGGGCCCCAGGTGGCATTAGACACTCAGCAGCCAGATCCAGGGGCGAATGTCGCAGGAGCGCTTCAGCCCCTCAGTGAGCAGCCACGGACAGGTCCCCATCTTGCCCAGCTGCCCATTTGTTCCTGCTGATGTTATTAGCAAGAACTGTCCCCAGCTCTGGGCTATTCCTCCCATCCAGTCTTTTCAGTCTTTTTTTTTTTTCTTTTTGACTGCACCTCGCGGCATGTGGAATCTTAGTTCCCCCACCAGGGATCAAATCTGCACCCCCTGCATTGGAAGCTCAGAGTCTTAACGACTGGACCATCGGGGAAATCCCTTCAGTTTTTTTTTTCCACTTTATTTTACTTTCTTCTCTTCTGTAACTTCTGGACATACCAGCAAAAGTTGAGTTGCTGGGGGTGGGGGACAGTCTTGCAACCCCAACTTCATCCAGGCACATGATCCATAAACTCCTCTGGGACGGTAGAGAAGGAAGGAAAGGGGAGGCACCGCAGCATGAGGAGCAAGTAACAGTGTCACACACAGGCCCCGGCTGCCCCAGGGCCTGAGGTGTCCCGTGAGCAAGCTGAGGGAGTCCAGGAGGCCTCAAACCCGGCTCCCAGGCTGAGGGGCAAATCCAGGTTTTCCCAAGGCTGGGAAGAGTTCACGGCTGGATCCTCTTGCGATACAGGTAGGCGTTGCTCACCTGGTTCATAATGACCAAGCTGGTAATGACAGGGCACAGCGCAGCCAGGTACCAGACCCCACCGGTGACTGTGGCAGTGAACCAGAGTGAGCACATGCCCAACAAGAGGCTGGCACCCCCCAGAAGGTAGCCCACCAACCCTGAAGTAGCGTGATACAGCTTAAGCTTGGCCAGGGGCCATCGAGGCAGCAATTTGGGGTAGAGCAGCCCCACCCCACCTGAACACTGCAGCCCTGCCCACAGCACAGCTAGCAGCCCTGCCCGCCCATGCCACGTGGCCAGGTGGGCTTTGCCAAGCTGTTCCTTGTGGAGGATGACAAGGCCCAGGCCCAGCAACGCACACAGCAAGGCCAGAAGCTGCAGGACCCAGTGGCAACGTGCTCGGCCCTTCCGTGAAAGGGAGCGCAGCAACGAACTCTCAGGAGAGAACACCAGCAGTGCCTCGGTCATCAGGAAAGAGAACTGCGGAGACAGAGATAGGACGCTAAATGGGAGTGCCGCCAAGCAGAAGGGCAGAGTTTTAGATGAACCTAAGCTGCCAGCCAGTGTGGGCTGAGTGCCCTTTATTCTCTCCCCCACTGACAAGAGTATTCGGTGGGGCAAGAGTGGAAAACCATCTGGGACAGAACATGTGTTCTGAGTAACTGCAAGAGGTACCTCTGCGCACTTCTTCCTGGGTGCTACTCTGAAATGTCAGCTCTGCTATGTTACCCAGCAAACACAAGGTTTGAGATGGGGCAGTTATAAATGATTCACAAGCTTTGTTTCCCTGACAGGCCTGGATACAATTTCTCGGCAAGAGTTGTCCACGTGGGTGCTAAGGGAATATTAGGTGTACCACTATAAATTAAGGTGACAGGAGGCACAGGTACACCCAAATGCATATTTTAAGCCTCCTGCCTGGAGGTGGCTAAAGCATCATTTTGTACTTAAGACAAAGCCCTGCATCTTGATTACCCTAGTTCAAGTCTCAGATATAAACTGTGGCAGGAGTTGGAGCCTACAGTTCCTCCAACCCCACATTCCACCCTTCCAAATAGATATTAAGTGTCCATTTACATTTAGAGGCCACTAAGACCACCCCCAGAGCTGTACTCCTTCCCACCCCTAAGAGCTGGCCAGGTTCACTACTTACAGCCAAAGACATAAGCACAGGGTGCCAGGAGAAGAGACCTGGAATGAGAAGAGGAAGACTCGTGAGACTCAAACAAGAAGAACCCAGCCACACCAATCCCCACAGGCTGAGGAAAATGAGCAGCCCATCACCCAAGGAGGTGCTGCCAAAATGCAAGCTCCCTCTTACTGCAACAAGCTGACCCCATATCTATTCTCTCTTCCTGGACACTTCCTGGATCAGAGACCACCCTTCACCCTTCTCTCCGCCCTCCCTCTTTCCCTCTGTACTTTGCAAGAGGCAGCCAAGTGCAGCATCCGGACAAGAGAAGCCAGGTACTCTGTGGGGCCTGGCCAAGCTGGCAGAGCCCTCACTCCTCTCCACCCTGCTTATCCCTCCAGCACATGTCCCTCAGCCAGCCAGGCCTTTCCCAAGAGTCAGACCCAAGGCTTCCTATTGCCCCTGCTCCCCAGGAAAAGTGACAGTTCCCAAAAGTCAGTAATTATGCATTCTACTTACTGGAGCCAGGCCTGGCAAGTACAGCCACAAAGATGGTGAAGCCCAAAGCCACAAGGTGGGCAGCAGCCCCGGAGGCAGTGCGCAGAGCTCGATATATGTGTGACTCGGTCTCCACAGAAAGGGCCATGATCAATCAGGCCGGCTGTAGCCTGAAAGCATAGCAGAGTGAGCAAGGGCCTCTGGTGCCTGCTGTCCACTCTTCTCACTGGAGCAAGGGTGGCGAGGCAGGAATGCCACTCTCTTCCAAAGAGTTAAGGTAGGAAGGGACAGCATTAAGACAGGGCCCAGGAATAGTCGCGGGCTCGTGGCCTGTCAGCGTGTATCCGCATCTGAATTGGCACTGATCACTGGTCCACCTTCCAGATAAGATACGCAAGGCCGTGTAATAGACTACAAATCCCAGAATGCACCACGCCGTCGCAGGGCGGGAGCGCCTGGTGGAGGGGCGTGAAGCACTACGGGAACTGTAGTTCCAGGTTGCGTCGAAATTACAGCCTGAATCGCTTTGAGCACACCCTTCCCACGTGCAGCTGGCTTGCTGCCTCTACACGCCAGGGATTCGCCTGCCTCACCCGCAGCGCCGACCCGAGGAGGTGGTTCGGTCCCGAACAAGTGGGATTCTCCGGGCGCTAGCCGCGCGCCCTGCCGCTCCGCCGCTTAACTTCCGGGTGCGACGCCTACCCACCCGGGACTTCCTGGGACTGTTCGCAGCCACACGGCTGAGTTGCGCTGCGCAGGCGCTGTTGAGCAGATGGCTTCACGGGTGTATCAGTGCGCAGGCGTGCCTGAGCTGGCGGCCCAAGCCTCCGGTCTGTTTCTGACAGGTGCTCCCAGGAATAGAGGCGCCAGCTACAGACCCCGGCCCCACTAGCGCCATGGGCAGCAGCTGCCGCATCGAATGCATATTCTTCAGCGAGTTTCACCCTACGCTGGGACCCAAGATTACCTATCAGGTGCTATCCGGGCTCACGGGACAATGGGGGATAGAGGGACGCTCCGGGGAGTTCAGTCAGTTGCCTGGAAGCGATGGAACCCCGTGCCCCACGCTACACGCAGGCACGCCGCTCCCTCGTTCTCGGGGAATCGTGAACCACAAGTATATTCAAACCCAGTCCCGGGCTCCCGGTGTGGCACAGCAAACAAACATATAGGCAGTGACTGTGGAAAATGGGGCTGTGTGGGCCCAAGGGAGGCGCCAGGTCCTACGAGAGGTGTGAGTGATGATCCACTAGTATCCCTGCATGCATAGAAATTTAGGTGTGGGAGACGTGTGCCAGGTGAAGGGAACAGCATATGCAAAAGCCAGGAGGTAGGTGAAAATATAATGTGTGTGTGGAAACACAAAGTTGGAGTAGGCCTGGGTGGATGGGAGAGAGGAGAAACCCTGGAGAAGAGAGCTTAGGTCTTGAAGGTCACCCTGTGTACTCTGCCTAGTCTCTGTACTAGGTCCTTTAAGGGGCTTCTTGTCGCTCCCTTCCACAGGTCCCTGAGGACTTCATCTCCCGGGAGCTGTTTGACACCGTCCAGGTGTACATCATCACCAAGCCAGAGCTGCAGAACAAGCTCATCACTGTGTGAGCCCCTAGCTGGGGAGTAGGGAGGGTTGCCAAGGAGGAGTGGACAGACCTGGGGACAGGAGGAGATTGATTTTGTTCCTACCTGTTCCCCTCGTCCAGCACAGCCATGGAGAAGAAACTGATAGGCTGCCCTGTGTGCATCGAGCACAAGAAGTATAGCCGCAATGCCCTGCTGTTCAACTTAGGCTTTGTGTGTGATGCCCAAGCCAAGACCTGTGCCCTTGAGCCCATCGTCAAAAAGCTGGCTGGCTACCTGACCACACTGGAGGTCTGCAACACAATGGGCTCGGGTGGATGGGCAGGCAGAGTTAGGAAAGGTGTTCGCATGTCTCCAAAGCCCTCCAGACCTGGGAACCTGCGAGGGCAGGGTGCCAGCCAAGGGTCCTGGGGTGTGCCCACCATCCTGTCCACGCCCCATCCAGCTAGAGAGCAGCTTCGTGTCCACGGAGGAGAGCAAGCAGAAGTTGGTGCCCATCATGACCATCCTGCTGGAGGAGCTAAATGCCTCAGGCCGGTGCACTCTGCCCATCGGTATGGCCCGGTCTCTATAAGGACAGCAGAGGGGTCGAGGAGGGATGGAAAAGTGGCAGAGGAAGGTGGGCCCAGTCAAGGATAAGACTGGTGAACAAATTGGTGGCCAGGAAATAGCCATGAGCTTGGCTGACGATGTCCAGGGTCCAGTGGACGATGGGGTTGGGGAGGGGGAGGCCAGTAGAGTTCTCTGGCTCTGCTCCCTGAACATATTTCTTCCCCTGAATGGACCTCAGTCTCTTGCTCCATAAAAGGAGGAGATTGGTCCTACCCAGAGCCACCTGTCTGCCTCAAGGGTGGCTGGGAGGACTGCCTGGTAATTGAGGGCCTCTTGGAAGAGTTGGCACTGAGGATATGGGGGGGTCCCCTGCAGATGAGTCCAACACCATCCACCTGAAGGTGATTGAGCAGCGGCCTGACCCTCCTGTGGCCCAGGAGTATGATGTGCCTGTCTTTACCAAAGACAAGGAGGATTTCTTCAACTCACAGTGGGACCTCACCACACAGCAGGTGTGCTCACCCGCCCTGGCCATCATGACCTGCGGCTGACCACAGCCCTGGCCTCATCCCGCTTCTTTTTTTTTTATTTCTCATCCCGCTTCTACTGAACCTGTTCTTCCCTGCCCAGATCTTGCCCTACATTGATGGTTTCCGCCACGTCCAGAAGATCTCAGCTGAGGCAGACGTGGAGCTCAACTTGGTGCGCATTGCCATCCAGAACCTGCTGTGAGTGGGACGCAGTGATACCCGGGACAGGTTTTGCAGTCAGGAGGAACCCAGGGGCCCTGAGTGTAGGCCCTGGGAAGGCATGGCCCTCAGAAGCTGAGCACTACTGTTTCTCCCAGGTACTATGGCGTTGTGACACTGGTATCCATCCTCCAGGTAGGTGAGTCTGGGGTCTGATTAAGTGGAGACTGGATCATGTGACTGGGCCCAAGTGGGGCTGTGTCAGACTTCCAAGCCCCTTACTCAAGCCCCTGTGCCACCTACTATCCTCCAGTACTCCAACGTGTACTGCCCGACACCTAAAGTCCAGGACCTGGTGGACGACAAGTCCCTGCAGGAGGTGTGTCTGTCCTACGTGACCAAGCAAGGTATTGGCAGGCTCTGGGGGAGGCCATCTCAGGGAGGGCAGGGGCCACCTGGAGAGCTGACCCTTGATGCCTGCAGGGCACAAGAGGGCCAGTCTCCGGGATGTATTCCAGTTGTACTGCAGCCTGAGCCCGGGCACTACTGTGAGAGATCTCATTGGCCGCCACCCCCAACAGCTGCAGCACGTTGATGAACGGTCAGAGGGGGGCCCCCTGAAGCATGAGGGGTTTGCCTGAGGGGAGGTATATTCTCTGTGTCTCTCTGGAGCTCTGGGTCAGAGAGAAAGCAGGAGACACCTAGTGAGCAGAATCACATGGCACTGCTAATCCAGGAAGGTTTCCTGGAGGTGGTGGGTTCTGGAGACCAGTCTGGTCATAGAAACAAAACCGGAGGGAGGGCAGACTGGCCTGGCTAGAAGGAAGCCTGGTCCAGAGCATCACCTCTTTCTTCCTTGACACTTATCCCAGGAAGCTGATCCAGTTTGGGCTTATGAAGAACCTCATCCGGCGACTACAGAAGTATCCTGTGCGGGTGTCTCGGGATGAGCGGAGCCACCCTGCCAGGCTTTACACAGGCTGCCACAGCTATGATGAGATCTGTTGCAAGACAGGTAGAAGCAGGCAGAACCGCTGAGGTGGGTCAGGGCAGCATGGCCAACCCCCCCAAGGCTGCTGACCTCACCTCCACCACACCATACAGGCATGAGCTACCAAGAGCTAGATGAACGGCTGGAAAATGACCCCAACATCATCATTTGCTGGAAGTGAGGCTGGTGGCGGCTGGACAAGGCACGCAGCTATGGCTACTCTCTTCTGCTAAGCCCTGCCTGGTGCATGAGGACTAGACCAGAAAACTAATCCATACTGTCCTAAGGCTGACCCTCATTTCTGTAAATAAAGTCATCCATTTCAACCTACCTTTATTGAAGACTGCCTCTGAGCCAGCCGCCAGAGAGAACCAGCAGTGAATGAAATAGCCGTGGTCCTGGCACCCTGGAGCGCCATCTGGTGGGCAGAACCGACAATGGGCACGTAAAGTGCCCACTAATTATAAACTGAAATAATCAGCCAGAAAGAAACAATCAGAAAACTGAGATGAAAAGTGAGTTGGGATAGGAGCTGAGACTGCTCTGTATTAGATAGGCAAGGAAGGCTTAGCTGAACCAAACCCTGAAGAAGGAAGAATACACCAGGCAGAAGTAACAGGTGCAAAAGCCCTGAATCAAAATCTGCTTTGGGATATGTGAGGAAGCCAAGGGAAGCCCATGGGACTGGAACATAGAGGGCAAAGGGGAGCGGGGCAAGAAACAAAGTCAGGACGTAGGAGAGGAGGCAAAAGTATGATTCTGCAGAGCTATGGATAAGCTGCTTTGGACATCTGAAATCTGACATCTATTCATCGCTCAGTGGTGTCCGACTCTTTTGTGACCCCATGCACTGTAGCCCACCAGGCTGCTCTGTCAGTGGAATTCTCCAGGCAAGAATACTGGAAAAGTTGCCATTTTCTTCTCCAGGGGATCTTTCTGACCCAAGGATTGAACCTGGGTCTCCTGCACTTCAGGCATCTGAGCCACCTACCATAGTATTCAGTGCTTTGAGGGCCAGAGGCAGCTAGATTCACTGTCATGTGAGGAAGGAATGTCTCATGTACATTTTTTTTTTTCTGGCCACGCTGCATGTGGGATCTTAATTCCCCAACCAGTTATCAAATCCACACTCCCTGCATTGGAATCGTGGAGTGTTAATCACTGAACTATCGGGGAAGTCCCTCATGCACACCTTTAAAAGACTCCTGGTGGGAATTGCCTGGAGGTCCAGTGGTTAGGACTCCAGGCTGTTAAACTCCCCTGGTCAGGGAAATAAGATCCCACATGCTACAAGGCAGGGGAAAGCTCAGGAATGTCAAGGGTGGAAATGGGTCCAGTAACAGTAACGTGAGAGGTGATGGCAGCCCGGAGTAGGAAGGAGAGAAGTTGTGAGCCCTGCGCAGTATTTTGGGGATAGAGCCAACGAGGTGGAGCTGGACGCCAGAAATGCTGGAGCGAGGAGGCCACAGAGAGGAGCATCAAATGTGAGCGGAAAGGGAGCAGCTACTGGGAGAGCTGGTGGGGGGCGGGCCGACTTGACATCCATCTGACGAGGGAGCCTAGGATGCAGGAGTCTGGAACCTTCGAGTTGCAGCCGATTGTGAGTGAGAAAGCACTAGGAGTCCAAAAAGAGTTGCTGCCCGCAGTCTGACTAGCAGGCAAGACGCTGGCGGATAGGGATCGGGGCTGGCGGGGGCGGGGCCCAGGTCGAACTGCGCAGGCGCCGAGCTTACCGTTTCCATGGCGGCGAGTACTCGCGCGCAGCAACCGCTCCGCAACCGTAGGGTCCCAGGCTTCGGCCCCGCGGGAAACCGTGGTCCCCGAGCGCGTCAGCATCGCCTCCCCAGAGCCAGCTGCTGCCCGTGGAGAGCCAGACCCCACCTGCACGCTCTCACGTTGCGGAGACATGGGCGACTTGGAGCTGCTGCTGCCGGGAGAGGCTGACGTGCTAGTACGGGGACTGCGCAGCTTCCAGCTGCGCGATATGGGCTCCAGAGGGTGAGGCCGCTGAATACAGGGTCAGGTGGCGTCATGGGGTCAGAGGCCTTGAGTTGGGGGAGTGTGGGCCAGAGTCCTGTGTGGGGGGGAGGCTTTGCCCAGCGTGGAGGGGCCCGTAAGGTAGGGAGGAAAAGCTCTCTGAGATAGGGTTATATGGTCCTGAGCCACCTTGGACCCCTCAGAATCGGGTTAGGCTTCAATAGCACACAGCCCCGACCCTCGCTCCTACTGCACTCCTACAACCCGGGGCAGGTGGAACCAGCAGCATGAGAGCCTGGAGAAACTGAACATGCAGGCCATCCTCGATGCCACGGCCAGCCAGGGCGAGCCCATCCAGGAGCTGCTGGTCACGCACGGGAAGGTACGCTGGAGTCACAGCAGGCTTCCTGCCTTTTCACCACCCCACACCCCACCACCACTCTACCCTTTCAGAAACTGGGTGCTTACACTTCCCTCTGACTGGCACTTCAGTCCTCCCCAAAGGAGAAGGAAGAGTGTGTTACACATTTGATTTAGCACCCCTATGGGACAGGACCCTGGCATGCCTGGTGGGGAGCAGGGTGCAAGTTGATTAGGGAGATAGTCCTGGATCCTAGAACAGCCTAGGCTGTAGGGGGAGGGCCCAGGTTCTAAAGGCCTTCCTGACTAGCCTGTCAGGCTAGAGAGGGGCCCCCAGTGGGGCGAAACTTTGGCATAGAAGGGAGCAACCTCCCCAACATGAGAGAGGGAGTTAGAAACCAGGAGTTGGCTTGACTGGGATGTGAGCCAGGAGGTGGCACCAGTACATGACCTGAATCATCACTGACAAAAGGGTTCCTCTGCAAGGAAAAAGTGGAGCCCCCTACTGGTGGGGTGGGGTAGGAATGGGGCACTGTGAAGGGACCTGAGGAAAAGAGGGAGGCCAAGGCACACAAAAGCCTCCCAAGATCAGAGAACAAGGACAAGAGAGGGCACGAGCAGGAGGCATGAGCAGGAGGCTGGCCTGAGGGTGCACTTGGATGGGGGAGCAGGGGCAAGGGCTCAAGTGCAGAGGGGGCATGGCAGCCTGGGGACAAGGCAAGGACCAATCCATATGAAGCCTGGGGGATGGAGACCCCCCCAGAGGTGTTGGAGGCAGCTGGAAATGAAGGTTCATGGTGCAGGAGAGAGGTTTGGGAAGGAATTCATGGGGCATAGGAGAGCCTAAGGGTCCACGGGAGTTTGAGGAGGGCTGAACTGGGTTGACCTGTTAGCAGGCCAAGACAGGCCCATCTCACCCCTTGTCCTCTGTCCTCCCCCTCAAAGATCCCGACGCTGGTGGAAGAGCTGATCGCAGTGGAGATGTGGAAGCAGAAGGTCTTCCCCGTGCTGTGCAAGCTGGAGGACTTCAAGCCCCAGAACACGTTTCCCATCTACATGGTGGTGAGCTGGGCCGTCGGTGCATACCCCTGCCTGCCCCTTCAGAGGGCCCTGAAGTAGAGAGGGTGGCTGGTAGCCCGTGTCCCACTCTCAGCAGCTCCGGGCCCTATCCTCCTCTTTATGTGACAGTTACACCACGAGGCCTCCATCATCAACCTCCTGGAGACAGTGTTCTTCCACAAGGTGAGGCAGCCGCCTAGCCCATCGGCTACTGCTGTCAGCGAGAGTCTGGCGGCGAGGGGGGTTGTGTCTCTGTGTCCAGAGCATCAGAGCCAGGACATTTCCCCAACTCCTGCCCTTCAGGAGGTGTGCGAGTCAGCAGAGGACACTGTCTTGGACCTGGTGGACTACTGCCACCGCAAACTGACTCTCCTGGTGGCCCAGAGCGGCCGTGGTGCCCCCCCTGAGGAGGAGTCCCAGTACAGCAGCCCCATGCAGGTGGGCTGGAAGTTCCCTGGGGTTGGCAAGGGCTAGACCCTGGTCCCCCTTAGCCTGAACACCATGTGTCCCACCCTACCCCCGACCCCAGGAGCTGCAGAAGCAGGCAGAGCTGATGGAATTTGAGATCGCACTGAAGGCCCTCTCAGTGCTTCGCTACATCACAGACTGTGTGGACAGGTGGGCAACCCAGTCAGGCCTGGGGCCTGCAGTGGAGGGCTGGGAGCCTGGGCCTGTCACCTCCGCTCACCTCCCCATCCCCATCCTAGCCTTTCCCTGAGCACCTTGAGCCGCATGCTCAGCACCCACAACCTCCCCTGTCTCCTGGTGGAATTACTGGAGCACAGTCCCTGGAGCCGGCGGGAAGGAGGTAAGGTCCTCCTCCCCCTGCCTAAGCCCCAGTTCACTGCTTCCAGGACATCTTCCAGGACTGATGGGGTGGGCCACTTGCAGTCAGATAAACTTTGCCCCCTTGCCCAAAGAGAATACCAGGATGTTTCACCCACAGTGGGCCTAGACCTGGACTCTGTCGGAGGCAAGGCCTGTGTGTCCACTACTGAGGAGTCACACTGCTCTGAAGTGAGCCCCAGCCCAGTGTGGGTGTGTCCTGTGGCGCACGCAATGCCTGCACCCCATATGTTGGTTCCTCTTCCCAGGCAAGCTGCAGCAATTTGAGAGCGGCCGTTGGCATACAGTGACCCCCTCGGAGCAGCAAAAACTGAGCAAGTTGGATGGGCAAGTGTGGATCGCCCTCTACAACCTGCTGTTAAGCCCTGAGGCCCGGGCCCGCTACTGCCTCACAAGCTTTGCCCAAGGACAGCTACTCAAGGTAGGAAACTCCTCCTACCTGAGTGCCCACAGCCCCTGCCCTTCCCTAGGTCACCCTTGATGTTTATTTTTGCCCACCCACTTCAGCTGCAGCCCTCTCTCCACACCTTGGCCCTCAGGTGATAACAGCAGCTAGTGGGACCTGGGTCCCACTGGCACCCTCAGCCCAGCCCAGCCCAGCCCAGGCCCTGTCTGTTCCTCCACCCTCTGGTCAGCACCGCCTCACACTGGCCTCCCTGGACACCCTTGCAGCTTCGGGCCTTCCTCACAGACACTCTGCTCGACCAGCTGCCCAACCTGGCAGACCTGCAGGGTTTCCTAGCCCACCTGGCCCTGACTGAAGCCCAGCCCCCTAAAAAGGACCTGGTGTTGGAGCAGGTAGGCTCTTGGAAGTTAGTTGGTCAGGACCACTGCTCACTTGACCAGCTCCTCCTCCGAGACACTCTCTGCTTCTCCTCCCCAGATCCCAGAAATCTGGGAGCGGCTAGAGCGAGAGAACAAAGGCAAGTGGCAGGCCATCGCCAAGCATCAGCTGAGGCATGTATTTAGCCCCTCAGAGCAGGACCTGAGGCTGCAGGCGCGAAGGTGAGGTCTGGTAAGCCAGCAGAAGGGGAGAAGGGAGGCAGCGGCATGGATGTGGGTGGGGTTGCTCCTGTCCCCCCACCCACAGGTCCAGCAAGTCCTTCCGGACCCTTTTTCCAGGTGGGCTGAGACCTACAGGCTGGATGTGCTCGAGGCAGTAGCTCCAGAGCGGCCCCGCTGTGCCTACTGCAGTGCAGAGGCCTCCAAGCGCTGCTCCCGGTGCCAGAATGAGTGGTATTGCTGCAGGTGAGGGCATCCTAGGACCTTGGACCCCTAAGTCCCATTCCCATACCCCTCAGATCACTGCATCTTCACCGGCCCATTTGCCTGCAGGGAGTGCCAAGTCAAGCACTGGGAGAAGCATGGAAAGGCTTGTGTCCTGGCAGCCCAGGGAGACAGAGCCAAGTGAAGGCTGCGGCGGCTGAGGGCCAACCACCCATGCCTACAACCCACTCGAGTGCCCCCCCAAAACCTCTAGATCTCAGTCTGACCTCTGCAAGTGCCCCAGCCTCCCGGGTGGTGAGGATAGCAGGCAGGAAGAGCTGTTGACCCATCTCCCCCCGCAGCTAAGCGCTCCCCACTTCCTGCTCTATCAGACGGGAAGGCTTAGGGTGCAGCCTCCCCAAGCTGGGGCAGGAGGCCTGGGCGGGGGTGGGGGGACAAGGGCCGGATGTGGGGACCCTCTTCCTCTAGTACTGTAAAGTAAAGCTAGCTTCCACAAACACGCCTGTTTCCCCGTGGCCCCTTGAGGTCGTCGTGGTTGTTAAGAGGAGGGGAGTGGCTCGCTGGATGAAGGGAGGATAGGAAACGGAGGGCGGGGACTCTCAGGGAGCAGCCCCCAGCCGCACCCGCCGTCCCACTCCGCCTGCGGGCCGACACAGCGCGGGCGCCCAGGTTTCCATTGCGCCGCTCTCTTCGGCTCTCCCGCCGCTCTGCCTGAATCCTGGAGGCGGCGCCGAATAGGGGCCCGCCCCGCGGCCCCGCCCGCCCCGCGCCCGCTAGCGCCCAGAACCGGCCGGAGACCCGGCCCGACCGGGCCATGTCCGCTGAGCCTGAGCTCATTGAATTGCGGGAACTGGCACCCGAACGGTGCGCCGCCCCGGGGCGCACCCGGCTCGAGCGTGCCAATGCATTGCGCATCGCGCCGGGCACAGCGCGCAACGCCGCAAGGCAGCAGGTCCCGGGCCGGGGCCACCGCTTCCAGCCCGCGGGGCCCGCTACGCACACGTGGTGTGACCTGTGTGGCGACTTCATCTGGGGCGTCGTGCGCAAGGGTCTGCAGTGCGCGCGTGAGTAGCGGACCCAAGAGCTGGCGGGAGCGAAATGGGCAGCCAAGGGACAGCCCCGTCGCTGAGGGCCAAGTTGCAATGGAGGGGGTCAGGGGGGACAGTCCCCATGGACCAGGTCCGTTACCTTTGCCCCATAGCACAAGAGAGTGCGGGCTGATAGTTTATAACCTTGCCAAGCTCCACCTGCCTCTGACACAGGCAAACGCGCTTGTCTGTAAACAAGGTACTACTTTCAAGTTTAACCAGTGCCTTGGCCCTTCTTGAGAAAGGCTTGTGCCTGTCAGTCTCTGGACTCACATTCTTACACTTACCCGTTTGGAAAGATTCACTTGCCAGGTCCCCCAGGAGAATCCCTGTGTTGAAGGGAACTTACCTATGGGAGAAGGCCTGGAAATTGAAACTTGGGCACAGGGCTGCAAGCAGGAGTTTTGAGTCTGTCTTTAGCAAATACCTATTGCAGGTTCAGGCAACCAGCTGCTAAAACATGAAACACAGCCACACGCCAGTTGGTGCTTCTACCATCCCAGAAATCACCAGCAAGCTGAGGTTGCTGTCTCACTGGCCATACACCATCTAGAAACACTTGGGATGCTTTTATAGCCCTCCAAACCTCTACCCTTGGATCTTACTGCAGACCTGTTGAATCAGTCAGGTCACTGAGAGTGTACCAGCGATTTTTAAAAACAGGTCATTCTAATGTGTAGCCTGGGTTGAGAATCACTGCTCTGGCCCATTTAGGAACTTAGGGAAGATGTCCCAAGCCTGTGTGTGATGGAGACCCTCTCATCTAGTACAGGAGTTTGTCTTTATTCAGCTAGGCCGAGAATGGGACTTGTGGCAGCATACAAAGCATGAACAAGGGCTGGGAGATAGCAGTGTTCCCAAGGAGAAATAAAGTGGCCATGGGAATGAAAAACAGGACAATTTGGGTCTGTGTCAGAAGCAGAAACAAGAGAAGCATCAAGGATGAGTTGGGGTGGTTTGGTCTGGTTTTTGTTTTTTTGCTGAGTTGAGGAACTCAGGCAAGGGCAAGGGTGAGGAGAATTGAAGAATTAAAAGGAGTAGGAAAGTGAGTTAAATGTTGGCCATGTCTGGTTGAAATGTTTATTGGACAGCCAAATGAAGATACTGACACACAGAATTGGATCTCAAGGAGGTCAGATGGAAGCCTTGGATCTAAGGTAGGTCAGTGTACACAGAGAAGAAAAGCGATCAGGACTGGGCCTCGGACACTCCACCATTAGATCTGGAAGCTGAAACAGAACTGAAGCCCCCTGAGCAGGGGCTACAGTGACGTGGGAGGAAAACCGCGGTAGTGAGGGCCCCCGGGGGAATCCGGAGAGCTAGCATCAGACGATGCTGAAGAGGTGAAGAAGGGACCACCGCATTCCGCGGTGCGGTCTCCGAGTTTCCTGGAGGGAGGGGAGCAAGACTGACTGGAATGGGTAGAGGGATGAAGGCGAGGAATTAAGAGACCAGTGTTGGTAAGTTTTGAGTGTAAGGGGAATAGAGAAAAATAACACGAAGAGGCACCGAGTTAAAAGTTTTTTGTTTCCCCGTCCAGTAAATGGGAGGAGGGAGGGACGCTGATAATGAGGAAGGGGAAGTTCTGCCCTAGGCGCTAGAAATCCAACTGTTGAGCAGGCCAGGATCCCTAAACAGTTAGCTTGAAGTCTTCCCTGCCAGTTTCCAGGCGCGCGGGGAGGGGGGTGGGGGGAAGCGCGGCGGCGGGGGAGACTAAAATCTGAGTGGCAGTGGGTGTTAACGGGGACTGAGATAAGGCCAGCCATGGAGAACACGACGAGCAACGGCCTTCATCCCGGGGCTTCGCTTCTTTCCCCGGGACGCTCCTCCGAGCTGGTGCTGGGGTTCCTCCACCTTACGGCCAGGCCTCTCTGCAGATTGCAAGTTCACCTGCCACTACCGCTGCCGCGCGCTCGTCTCCCTAGACTGCTGCGGGCCCCGGGACCTGGGCTGGGAACCGGCGCTGGAGCGGGACACGAATGTGGTGAGCGCGGGACCGGGGAGCTTACGGGCAAGGCAGGGATGCGTGGACAAGCGGGCCACATTGCAGGCGTTCCCTAGGGCCGCCCGGCGCTACGCGCAATAAACGTTTTGATAGCCGACTTCCCGGCGGCAGAGAGTGGCTAATTCTGCGCGCGGGCTCCAAGGGGTGCCGGGGGGTGCTGACTCGGCCCTAATCGCCCGGAGCCGCCCAGACTACACGCAAGTGCAACTTCCGCACCTTCCCGCAGCTGCATCCGGCCTCGAGGCCACGCTGGTGCACACGCGCACAAGACCCACAGTGTCCCTTGNGTGTGGAGACGTGTCAACACTTGTGTTCACCTTCTTTCAATCATATCTGTTTCTGTGTTTCTATACTACATGTATCCAAGGTGTCCTATAAGTAAGTTCCATTCTGTGAATCAAGTTTGAATGTCCACAAATGTGCTTTATCAAGTGACACGTTGCTTTTCACATAAACAAATGTGCTTTTCCTCAAGTGTAACCATGATCCCTTTGTTTGGAATATTTCTCCCACTTTTCTCGACCAGGCAAACATACATATTTTTTAAAGGAACATGATATACCCTTAAGTCATCCAAAAGCCTTCATTTACTCGACAAACATTTGTCACTAATGTACTCTGTCTCAGTAACACAATTAAATTTTATAGTTCATGCCTTCAGGGTGTCTGCATCACAATAGTGGAATGACAGAAAGTAACTGTGGTACAGCAGAGAGTGCAAATTCAGAGCACAATGCAGGGACAAATTATATTTGAACAGGGTAGTTATTCACTGGGAGGAAGCATTCAGGGGAAACCTGGGGTTTTGAGAGAGGAATAGTAGTTTGCAAAGATAACGCCAAAAATGAAACATTCCAGGAAGATGAAATGGCTTCAGCAAAGGCTTGCAAGCTTTATTCTCCACCTCTTCCTCAGCTGTCCTAAAACAGCATAACTTCTGTTTAACCTTACAGAATTTTTTTCCCCCTCTTAATGTTTCTATGCTTCTTGTCCTATTGCTTAAAGAAGTAGTAAGAATACATACTATATTATAGCTGCATTAAAGATTCAATACAAATAAAAGATATTCAGCACAATGCTCAGTGAACTCAGCACAATGCCTGGTAAATTTAGCATAATGCCTAGTAAATACTCTACAAATTATAAATATCATTATTCCTCACCATTTACTAAAGATGTGTGAAACTTATCCACATACTATGTATGTTGATTTTATTTTNCGGCTGAGGGCCAACCACCCATGCCTACAACCCACTCGAGTGCCCCCCCAAAACCTCTAGATCTCAGTCTGACCTCTGCAAGTGCCCCAGCCTCCCGGGTGGTGAGGATAGCAGGCAGGAAGAGCTGTTGACCCATCTCCCCCCGCAGCTAAGCGCTCCCCACTTCCTGCTCTATCAGACGGGAAGGCTTAGGGTGCAGCCTCCCCAAGCTGGGGCAGGAGGCCTGGGCGGGGGTGGGGGGACAAGGGCCGGATGTGGGGACCCTCTTCCTCTAGTACTGTAAAGTAAAGCTAGCTTCCACAAACACGCCTGTTTCCCCGTGGCCCCTTGAGGTCGTCGTGGTTGTTAAGAGGAGGGGAGTGGCTCGCTGGATGAAGGGAGGATAGGAAACGGAGGGCGGGGACTCTCAGGGAGCAGCCCCCAGCCGCACCCGCCGTCCCACTCCGCCTGCGGGCCGACACAGCGCGGGCGCCCAGGTTTCCATTGCGCCGCTCTCTTCGGCTCTCCCGCCGCTCTGCCTGAATCCTGGAGGCGGCGCCGAATAGGGGCCCGCCCCGCGGCCCCGCCCGCCCCGCGCCCGCTAGCGCCCAGAACCGGCCGGAGACCCGGCCCGACCGGGCCATGTCCGCTGAGCCTGAGCTCATTGAATTGCGGGAACTGGCACCCGAACGGTGCGCCGCCCCGGGGCGCACCCGGCTCGAGCGTGCCAATGCATTGCGCATCGCGCCGGGCACAGCGCGCAACGCCGCAAGGCAGCAGGTCCCGGGCCGGGGCCACCGCTTCCAGCCCGCGGGGCCCGCTACGCACACGTGGTGTGACCTGTGTGGCGACTTCATCTGGGGCGTCGTGCGCAAGGGTCTGCAGTGCGCGCGTGAGTAGCGGACCCAAGAGCTGGCGGGAGCGAAATGGGCAGCCAAGGGACAGCCCCGTCGCTGAGGGCCAAGTTGCAATGGAGGGGGTCAGGGGGGACAGTCCCCATGGACCAGGTCCGTTACCTTTGCCCCATAGCACAAGAGAGTGCGGGCTGATAGTTTATAACCTTGCCAAGCTCCACCTGCCTCTGACACAGGCAAACGCGCTTGTCTGTAAACAAGGTACTACTTTCAAGTTTAACCAGTGCCTTGGCCCTTCTTGAGAAAGGCTTGTGCCTGTCAGTCTCTGGACTCACATTCTTACACTTACCCGTTTGGAAAGATTCACTTGCCAGGTCCCCCAGGAGAATCCCTGTGTTGAAGGGAACTTACCTATGGGAGAAGGCCTGGAAATTGAAACTTGGGCACAGGGCTGCAAGCAGGAGTTTTGAGTCTGTCTTTAGCAAATACCTATTGCAGGTTCAGGCAACCAGCTGCTAAAACATGAAACACAGCCACACGCCAGTTGGTGCTTCTACCATCCCAGAAATCACCAGCAAGCTGAGGTTGCTGTCTCACTGGCCATACACCATCTAGAAACATTTGGGATGCTTTTATAGCCCTCCAAACCTCTACCCTTGGATCTTACTGCAGACCTGTTGAATCAGTCAGGTCACTGAGAGTGTACCAGCGATTTTTAAAAACAGGTCATTCTAATGTGTAGCCTGGGTTGAGAATCACTGCTCTGGCCCATTTAGGAACTTAGGGAAGATGTCCCAAGCCTGTGTGTGATGGAGACCCTCTCATCTAGTACAGGAGTTTGTCTTTATTCAGCTAGGCCGAGAATGGGACTTGTGGCAGCATACAAAGCATGAACAAGGGCTGGGAGATAGCAGTGTTCCCAAGGAGAAATAAAGTGGCCATGGGAATGAAAAACAGGACAATTTGGGTCTGTGTCAGAAGCAGAAACAAGAGAAGCATCAAGGATGAGTTGGGGTGGTTTGGTCTGGTTTTTGTTTTTTTGCTGAGTTGAGGAACTCAGGCAAGGGCAAGGGTGAGGAGAATTGAAGAATTAAAAGGAGTAGGAAAGTGAGTTAAATGTTGGCCATGTCTGGTTGAAATGTTTATTGGACAGCCAAATGAAGATACTGACACACAGAATTTGATCTCAAGGAGGTCAGATGGAAGCCTTGGATCTAAGGTAGGTCAGTGTACACAGAGAAGAAAAGCGATCAGGACTGGGCCTCGGACACTCCACCATTAGATCTGGAAGCTGAAACAGAACTGAAGCCCCCTGAGCAGGGGCTACAGTGACGTGGGAGGAAAACCGCGGTAGTGAGGGCCCCCGGGGGAATCCGGAGAGCTAGCATCAGACGATGCTGAAGAGGTGAAGAAGGGACCACCGCATTCCGCGGTGCGGTCTCCGAGTTTCCTGGAGGGAGGGGAGCAAGACTGACTGGAATGGGTAGAGGGATGAAGGCGAGGAATTAAGAGACCAGTGTTGGTAAGTTTTGAGTGTAAGGGGAATAGAGAAAAATAACACGAAGAGGCACCGAGTTAAAAGTTTTTTGTTTCCCCGTCCAGTAAATGGGAGGAGGGAGGGACGCTGATAATGAGGAAGGGGAAGTTCTGCCCTAGGCGCTAGAAATCCAACTGTTGAGCAGGCCAGGATCCCTAAACAGTTAGCTTGAAGTCTTCCCTGCCAGTTTCCAGGCGCGCGGGGAGGGGGGTGGGGGGAAGCGCGGCGGCGGGGGAGACTAAAATCTGAGTGGCAGTGGGTGTTAACGGGGACTGAGATAAGGCCAGCCATGGAGAACACGACGAGCAACGGCCTTCATCCCGGGGCTTCGCTTCTTTCCCCGGGACGCTCCTCCGAGCTGGTGCTGGGGTTCCTCCACCTTACGGCCAGGCCTCTCTGCAGATTGCAAGTTCACCTGCCACTACCGCTGCCGCGCGCTCGTCTCCCTAGACTGCTGCGGGCCCCGGGACCTGGGCTGGGAACCGGCGCTGGAGCGGGACACGAATGTGGTGAGCGCGGGACCGGGGAGCTTACGGGCAAGGCAGGGATGCGTGGACAAGCGGGCCACATTGCAGGCGTTCCCTAGGGCCGCCCGGCGCTACGCGCAATAAACGTTTTGATAGCCGACTTCCCGGCGGCAGAGAGTGGCTAATTCTGCGCGCGGGCTCCAAGGGGTGCCGGGGGGTGCTGACTCGGCCCTAATCGCCCGGAGCCGCCCAGACTACACGCAAGTGCAACTTCCGCACCTTCCCGCAGCTGCATCCGGCCTCGAGGCCACGCTGGTGCACACGCGCACAAGACCCACAGTGTCCCTTGGGAGGCGGGGCCTGCGAGACGGCGCTGAACTGAGCTGCCCCAGGGCTGAGATCATTCTTGGAGGCGAGGCGTGTGTGACCCCGCCCTTCGACATCCCTCCTCCAATGAGACGGCAGCTAGATACTGGCTGTCTACGTTTCACTGTTAACGGTTGCGGCTCGGACACTGGTTCCGGCGCACGCACACTCATATACGGGCGCGCACGCGCACACGCGCTTGGGGCGGTGGTGGGAGTCTACCGGTGCACTGGAGCTGGCGGGCTGGCTGGCGCTGCGATGGGTGAGGCGGACGCGGGAACGCCTTCCTTCGAGATGACTTGGAACAGCACGACAAGCAGTGGCTACTGCAGCCAGGAGGACTCGGACTCAGAGCTCGAGCAGTACTTCACTGCGCGTACCTCGCTGGCGCGCAGGCCGCGTCGGGACCAGGTGGGGACCGGGGGTTGAGGGAGGCGGGCGGGGGCGATCGCTGGGATCCCGCCCCTCCACGGTACGTCGCAGTCTCGAGAGTTTGTGGGCCGCTCCACCCTCCTGTCAGCGTGGATCTCGAATCGGACCGGGGCCAGCCCTCGGAACCGTGTGTCGGGCTTTCAGCACATCGGTACTGGGTGCCGAGCCCTTGCTGTTTCTGTCACAGACCGGTTGAGCCAGGGGAAGCAGCTGAGTGGCTTGGGGTAGACCAGGGACAGGCATTATCCACCCCTTACTAAGGCTGACTGTGCAGTCTAGACTAGCACCTCGATTTCCGCGTGTGGGCGCTCCCACCCTTTCTCTGGGGGACCTGGAGGAAGTGGATGGGGAGGAGTCCTCGCCGGGAATTGAGAAGTGTGTTTAGGAGAGAGGCAAAGGAAGGTCCAGGCCCCTCCATTTCCACTCCTGGATGGAGCTAGCTTGGTCCCCACCTCTTGCCGGTCCCGGCCTGTCACCAGCTGCTGGAATGTGGAAGATTCGCAGTCTCCTCTCCTCTTCGGTGGACCAGGAGTACTCGCTTGGGCAGCATACATAGAAAAATCAGAGCAGACCAGGGGATCTGGGAATGATCTGGAAGGAAGCCTTGTTTGGGACTGTCAGTATTCAGGAGCACTTTACTCACGAAAGGTGGGAAAGGCTAGATTGTAAAATGCCCTGAGCGGGATCAAGAGATAGGGGTTACTAATCTAGGACTATAAGGTGCGGTACTGGAGCAGCTGTGCCTCTGAGAGCCTCCCAGATGTCCCCATTATCAGAGACCTCTGTGCTGTGTACCATGAGTGTGGCCATCAGGCTCAGAGCTGGTACACTTCAGCAGAGCAGGAAAGAGAGATGGGGGCCATGAAGTGAAATTCAGTATACCTGGCAGCAGTGGGCAGAGTTCCTTACATGAGCCAAGAGAAAGGAGTTATGGGTGATTGTTTAGATGAAAAGTCTATACCTTGAAAGCTCAGTCTGGAGTTTGGGTACAAGGTTTGAGGGTGGATCCCTGGGAATGTCCCTGTCCCTGTGTCACTCAGCCCTGAGCCATTTTCCATCATGGAAAGGTGAGAAAAACCACAAGACACTAACCAATTGAAAAGCAGGCTGTGGAGTCCCAAGATACATACATATCTTGTATGTAAGATATGTATACCTATGGCTGATTCATGTTGATCTATGGCAGAAACCAACATGATATTATAAAGCAATTATCCTTCAGTTAAAAATAAGTTAAAAAAACAAACCATCAGTCACTCTGAACAGTGGCAGAGTAGAGGGTGAGTGGCTAGAGTGCAGCAGAAGGGAAATTCCAAGGTCCTGTTGTATGTCCCTCTGGGACAACTTGTGGAATTCTCCTCCAGTAGTCAGTTTTAGAAAATGAAAAATGAAACTTTCTCCTCTAGAATCCTGGCAGGACGGTGCAGTACCTCCAGTCCCAAGTCCTTGAGGGAGGTTCACCTGGAGAAGGGAAGGGGCTGGAACTGAGGTCACTGCATCCCAGTCTGCTCTTGGACAACCCAGGAAGGGAAGAGGGAGGACCCAGGCTAGAGCTCAAAGCCATCATAAGGAAGGGGAATAAGTGAGTAGCATCCCGTTGATCACCCTGTTCTGTAAACAGAATTCTCTTCCTTCTTGCCCTGGTACTAGATTCTGCTCAGCTTTCCTCTTGCCCCTAGCACCTCTTCCATCCTGACACTCCTTTCCGCTGGGGCATGCCTTGTCCAAAATCCTCTCCTTGGATGGAACAAACACATCCGTGCTTTATTCCCAGCCCCTCTAGCCATCATTTTATCCCCCCCCACATCTCTCATTTTCCAGGATCCAGACCATTTGTTCTTACCAGTCCTACAAGATTTCCAACTGTCTCCAACAAGGTTTCTGCTAGAGTTTTTCACTTCTCAATGCTCTTTTCTATCTACGAGACTTGGAAGCTTGGGGAAGCAAATAGGCTTTGGTTCCCACCCCTCCTCCACAGCCTCAGTCCTCAATGTCAACAGCTTGCTGACAGCTGAACACCTGCAGGTACTAGGTGAAGAGCATATTGCTAAAAGGCTGTGAATGTGAACTCTACCCTACCCCTCATCTGTCCTTCCTATTGTTCACATGAGATGGTGTAAGCTTGAAAGTGAAAGTATTAGACCGAGGCAAGAATGCTGGAGTGGGTAGCCATTTCCTTCTCCAGAGGATCTTCCCCACCCAGGGATCGAACCCAGGTGTCCTGTATTGCAGGCAGATTCTTTACCATCGGAGCTATCAGATGGTTTAAGCTTAGGGGGGCTCCAAAGCAGAAGTCAGGAAGAAGTCTGGCTGTCCTGGGCTCAAAGCTGAGCGCAAGATTAGGGTTATTCTGCAGAAGACCTTCTGATGAGAACTTCTCTGGGACAGCGCATTGGTCAGTGATGATCTCAGCAGAGTTTGTGACACTCCCATTCCTACTAGGGCCTGTCTGACGGCAACAGGAAGTAAGGCTGATGCAATGAAACAAGAGAGTTTGGCTGAAGCCCTGGCCCATACGCCACCCTTCTGATAAGAATCCAGTCCCTGGAAGAACAAGGGGAAGGGCTGAGTGGTGGAGCTAAAATCTTTGGGCTGAACCCTCTAGACAGCAGGGAGGAGGTGCATAAGCTTCCCTGTTTGGCCCTTGTGGGACAGGCTCTACTAGAAGGCTGCCCGTGTCCACCTCTGGCAGATTGGAGCCTGGCCTGAAGCTGCCTTTTATGCAACTTGGGTCAAGATCAAATGACATGTCATAGTGGTTTTCTCACTGTGTCTGAGACATGTAGGCCTGGCCCAAGTCCCCCACCAAGAAGTGTTAAGGTTGTAGCAGTTGCCCCTCTCCTCTTGCCCCCTGGTGGCTGCTCTCCTGATATGCACCAATCCCTGTACCTCTCCCCCTGCAGTGAGTCATGGTCAAGGCAGAGGCAAAGTGAACTGCCTTCTCCAGGATACACCTTGACCCCACCCAACTAGGGTGCTGAGATCAAGCTGTTCCTTCTTAGAGTCTCTGATCTTATCCTGGCTTTGATTTCAAGGTGTCCTTAGAACCTTACCCAGGGCTGAGGAGGCTCCAGGCCAGCAGCAGAGAAGCCAAATGATTCTGCCTTGGCTGTCTCCATAGAATGCAGAACGGGGAGCTGTGATGGTTTCCTTTCATCAGGCCATGAACTGCGTTGTCAGTTTCCAAAGGCTGCCCACAGGCCATTTTACAGGGTGGTCCACCCGGAGTTTATCGTCTTGCCTGTGACATGCATTGCAGAGGAATGGCTTCTGTGAGGGCCCTCTCTCCATTCCTGCTCATCTTTCAGGACGAGCCTGTGGAGTGGGAGACACCTGACCTTTCTCAAGCTGAGATTGAGCAGAAGATCAAGGAGTACAATGGCCAGATCAACAGCAACTTGTTCATGAGCCTGGTGAGTTGACAGCCTGTTCTGGAGAGAGATGGGAACCCAGCCACGTGCCTGATGCCCAGAAGGTCAGAGTTGAGGTATTCTTGGGAAGGCCCGAGCAGTGATTTATTCACACCCACCCTAGCCCCAAGTGGACAGGTAATGTCCAGTCCTGTTCCATCTCACCTGGCACCTAATCACAGTTGGGTTTTTCCTCTTTAGAACAAGGATGGCTCCTACACAGGCTTCATCAAGGTTCAGCTGAAGCTGGTGCGCCCTGTCTCAGTTCCCTCCAGCAAGAAGCCACCCTCCCTGCAGGAAGCCCGGCGAGGCCCAGGGCGGGGCACAGCTGTGAAACGCCGCACCTCCTTCTACCTGCCCAAGGATGCTGTCAAGCACCTGCACGTGTTGTCACGCACGCGGGCACGTGAGGTCATCGAGGCCCTGTTGCGCAAATTCCTGGTGGTGGATGACCCTCGCAAGTTTGCACTGTTTGAGCGGGCTGAGCGCCATGGCCAAGGTGTGCTTCCCACCCCGTCCCACCATGTGTGAGGGTATATATACATGCAGGAGCATGTGCTCCTGTGCATGCAGGAGCTGAGGGGGCTGTGCCTGGCTCTAATTAAACCCTCCCTTCCCTCTGCCTGGCCCACAGTGTACCTCCGGAAGCTGTCTGATGATGAGCAGCCCCTACGCCTCCGGCTCCTTGCAGGGCCCAGTGAGAAGGCCCTAAGCTTTGTGCTGAAGGAGAATGACTCTGGGGAGGTGAACGTGAGTAACAGCTCTCCTTAGTTTCTTGGGTGTGACTGGGCAGGACTGCAGGGTTGCAGCTACCGTAAGACTTGAAGGAGCAACAGGGCTGCGGACAAGCCCTGCAAAGCCTCTGCAGAAGTGTGTGAGCCTTGCTGCTAAAGTGGAGGTTTCCAGGAAATTCATGCCAAGGTCTAGGGCTTGTCTCAGGAAACCAGGAAGAACTGTCTTGATGCACTGCTGTTTCCTGTCGTGGGAAGTCCTCAGGAGATGCAGGAGTCCATCTGATGGCGTGGTGATCTCAGGCCAGGTCAGAGCCACACAGATAGGCACAGGACAAGGTGGAGGTGCCCATCTTTCAGCATTAGAACTTTTTACCGGGGAGCTCTCCAGCTCCACGATAGTGCCTCTGCAGAGTGAGATTAAACTCAGAGAAAGGAGGCATGACCTGTCCACAGGTAGCTAAGGAACATTGATTTGGTCGCCTGTTTGCGAGATCACTGCCCTACTTTGTGGGACCCATCTTCTCTATGTATTGTTGTTGGGAACCTTAACACAGACTGTGCAGGCAAGAACCTGACACTGGAAAGCACCATCCTAGCTGCATGATCGTGATAAAGTCGTCTTCTTTTGGGAGAGCCTGCCAGCTTAGTAGTGCCTGCTGTAGCTTGTGTCTCCCTTCTCCCCCTCCAGTGGGACGCTTTCAGCATGCCTGAGCTACACAACTTTCTGCGCATCCTGCAGCGGGAGGAAGAGGAACATCTCCGCCAGATCTTGCAGAAGTACTCCTATTGTCGCCAGAAGATCCAGGAAGCCCTGCACGCCTGCCCCCTGGGGTGACCTCTTGTACCCTGGGGTGGAAGGAGGAGAGTAGGCGGTGCCAAGGGTGTGCCGTGTGAGTGTGCAAAGGCCCCTGTGGCCTGAGGAATGAGTGTGCATGGAGGCCCTCTCTTGCTGGGGGAATGAGCCCAGAGAACAGTGAAGGAGCTGGCCCCCTGTGTCCACCAGTGGGTGGAGCAGAGCATGGCTCTTCACCCTTCTGCCTGTCGCGTACTGGGTCATGGTGGGCCAGGGTTGCCCTTGGAAGCTGCTCCAGGCTTGCAGCATGGGTAAAGGAGACAGAAGTCTCTTTAAAATTTGTCTCAGATATGAGAATCTTGGAGACCCTACAAACAGAATAGGGTCGTTTGCAGGGATGAGGGCCCTTGTCTATGCAGAATGGTTGTGTGATTTGGGTCTTGGATGGGGGAGGGGGGGTGTCTCAGGATAGCCCTATCAGAACCAAGGGTGAGTGTTCAAGATAAGACAGGCATCAAGGAAGAGTTTAGGGTTCCCTCTCCAGCACCCTCTGACTCCTCACACACCTTCAGGTCAGGGAGTGCTGGCTAAGGGTGCAGCAATAGTGCCTCTGCCTCCTCCAAGGAGGATGTCCCTGGGTTAGGCTCTCTGACAATGCGGGTACTGGCCCACGCGTCTGTGCCTTGTTTGCCAGTCAAAGCCAGGGTCTTTCCCTTGGGTATTTTTGATGATGTATGCGAATGTATGTACTATTTTGTGGCCTCAGCTGAATGCCTCCTGTGGGGAAAGAGGTGGGGGTGATAGTCATCAGAGCCTGGGGTCTGAGAGAATTGGCTAAATAAAGATTTAAGAATTCTCCTGCTTTTGGATTCTTTATTATGGGCCCTCATCTGTAGCTGCCCCACATGCCAGTGGCTGCCAAGATTGATGGACAGGCTCACAGTAACTATGGGACAAATCTGTGAAGGATGTGGTATATGGATATGTACTCGGTCATCACTCAAACCCTGTGGCTAAGGTAGTGGGCTTAAGAACATCAACTGCCAGAGCTTAGAGAAACCACACACTCCATGCTGTGGAAGGCGCTTCACCAAATATTGAGATACTATTGTGGACCAGACACTGGTCATGGTACCAAAGGTACAGATGTTAATGTCCATAAACCTTCATAAAGCAGGCTTCTGGTGGGTTTGGAAAGAACACTGAATTTGAAGTTCTTTGGCCCGAAATGTAGATATACAACCATTGGCCAATTCCTTAATTTTATTTAGGTTCAGTTTCTCCTCCACATGCCACAATTGGGGATGGCAAAAAAGGTATGGGGATAGAAGCCAGATGGGCACTGACCAATCTGGCCTGGAGTGAGGCCCTAAAGTGCTGGTTTTGGGGAGGTACCCGGTGGTTGCCTGGAGAATCCCATGGACGGAGGAGCCTGGTGGGCTACAATCCATGGGGTCGCAAAGAGTCGGACACGACTGAGCGACTTCACTTCACTTCACCGGGTGGTTGGGCAGGTCCGCTGAGCCTGACTCTAGGGGTCGGGGACATAAGAGCCGCCATACAAGCTAAAGAAACCAGGCAGAGGACAGCCACCACTTTCCCGGGTGGGAGCTGCCCGAGCTGGAGAGAGCGTGGCCTGCTGGGAGCCGACGTCTTGCGGTGCATGCTGGGGTACCTAGCATCTGAGGGCGCCTGTTGGTCCCGCCCTGCGGACCGACGAGAGAAGCAGCCAATCAGAGGGGGCAGCATGGGGCGCATTCGGAAGCGGAAGTGAGGTTTCCGTGGAGACAGCGGAGCCTGCGGAAGGCGGCGGCAGCAGCGGCGGCGGCGGCATCTGCGGCATCTGCGAGCCAAGGCCCAGGCAGGGTATGATGGCGCCGACGGCCTTGTAAGAGCGAAGTTACTGCGGGGCCCGCCATGCGCCGGCGGCCCTGACATGGGCGCCAGCGGCTCCAAAGCTCGGGGCCTGTGGCCCTTCACCTCGGCGGCGGGGGGCGGCGGCCCAGAGGCGGCGGTCGCTGAGCAAGCTTTGGTGCGACCGCGAGGCCGAGTCGTGCCCCCCTTCGTATTCACGCGCCGCGGGTAAGGGCGCGGGGTTCCGCCCCCGGGAGGACAGACGGGCGGCTGGGCGTCTCGCGACATGGGGCGCTCCCGCCGCTGTACCCCCTACACCCGAGTCAGGACGACTCCCATATTTTCAGGTCCCCATAGGAACAAGGAGTGGGGAAAGCCGAACAGGCGGTTCCTGGTGGCCTGGCTGCTCTGAAGGTCTCCCTAGGAGAAGAGTGGGCCTGAGGCTTGTCCCTGGGCAGGTCCTCCGTACGATAAAGCTAAGATAGGGTCTCCCCGAGACTCCAGAACCTCTTCCTTTCATCCCTTCCATCCCAGCCTGCTAGCCGAAGGCGCCTATTCTCCCTCACCCCCAGTTCTCCCTAGAAAAGAATGACCCTCTGTTTTGTCTGTTTCGGTTCCCCCCAGTGGTAGAGTTGGACCTTTCTGGGTAGTGGCTGGGAGAGTAGGACTGGGCCCTAGCGTTGAGGCAGGAACCTGGGGAAAAAGATCCTCATCCCAGGTATGTTTTCCCAGATCTGGGGGCACTGACCTCTCCCCTCCCCCAAGGGGCCCAGATAGGAGCACTAGATGGGCCTGGTTCTGATGGGCCCTGGGGACTGCTGCTCAGGTATTTCTGGAATTTGGATGTAGAATCTAGGGGGACCCCAACAATGGCAGTTTGGTTGCATCAGCCACCTGGACCGGGGAGGGTTCAGCCTTTTTTCTTCAGGCTCGCTCCTAGCTCAGGCATCTGCTATCTCAGGCTTTGGCCTTGGGCCAGCAGTGTCTTCTGGAGTGAGACCAGCATGACCAGGCCACCATCCTTCTCACTCTAGAAGTCCTGGGTGAAGGCAAGGGCCTGATGGAATGGCTACTCTCGCTGAGCAAACCAGTGTCGTTTTGGTATGGCCTCTCTTTTTAGGGTCTGACAGAGTGGCACTGGCCGCCATCCTACTCCCCACTTTCTAGTGGACCCCAGATCCTAAGCGAAAGAATCTCCGGACATACTACCTCCCTTTCTCCCACCGAGGTTGTTCTTCCCCACTGGGGGGAGGGCATACTTCCCTGTGGTCTATGGCATTTGCCATGACTAGCGTGGGGCTCCAGCCCAGCCTGTTCCCCTCTCCCTCTGCACAGCTCCATGTTCTATGACGAGGATGGGGATCTGGCTCACGAATTCTATGAGGAGACAATCGTCACCAAGA
>SJYX01023111.1:0-54112 GCA_006410675.1 Oreotragus oreotragus
GATGTTAAAGCTGAAACTCCAGTGCTTTGGCCACCTCATGAGAAGAGTTGACTCATTGGAAAAGACTCTGATACTGGGAGGGATTGGAGGCAGGAGGAGAGGGGGATGACCGAGGACAAGATGGCTGGATGGCATCACGGACTCGATGGACGTGAGTCTGAGTGAACTCTGAGAGATGGTGATGGACAGGGAGGCCTGACATGCTGCGATTCATGGGATCGCAAAGAGTCGGACACGACTGAGTGACTGAACTGAACTGAACTGAATGGATATGAAGTGGTATCACTTTGTGGTTTTCATTTGTATTTCCCAATCTGGCTGTTTAAATTAAAGAATACACTTTAAATGTTTTTCTAGAGGTCATTCACCTGATAATCTTAATGGTGAAGAACATACTGCATGGAACATACTGCAGCAAAAGGATTTCCAAATCTGTAAGAGTAGTCATACACCACACACCCTCTGCATGAAAGCCTGGTACTTTGTCCCCAGATTTCTCATATAGCGAATAACTAACTCTTATTTAACATTCATGATTATGTAGTCCAGAAAAGAGCTGGACAGTCCACCATGGCAGATACTGTGGCAAGAAGGGAAGTTACAGTAGAAGTGACAATTAACACTGTGCTACTGAAAGAGAACTATAATACTTCCCAGGACATTTATAACCCCAACAGAGGTCCAATTATGCTCAGTACTTTTTAAGAAGACAAAGCTACATGTAATATGTTTTGGAAATATTTCCAGAAGAATGACTTAGAGAAACACGCTTTGCTCTTAAATGGACAAGCTTGGATTTTCTGTATATTTAATTTCCTAATGGTATCTGAAAAATCAGGTGAATGTAAAGATAAACCAAAAATTCACAATCTGTAAAATTTCTGAAGAAACTGTTTAAAAACGTAAACGAGTCCAAAAGACTGTTCTATACATCTGTGTCTCTTTTACTGTCTTGCATACAGGGTTATCACATTGAAACATGTATAATATCATTTAGGAAACAAATCACCAGTCTAGGTTTGATGCATGATACTGGATGCTTGGGGCTGGTGAACTGGGACGACCCAGAGGGATGGTATGGGGAGGGAGGAGGGAGGGGGATTCAGGATGGGGAATATGTGTACGTCTGTGGCGGATTCATGTTGATGTATGGAAAAACCAATACAATATTGTAAAGTAATTAACCTCTAATTAAAATAAATAAATTTATATTTTTAAAAAGTAAACGAAATATTTTGAAGAACTTTCATACTGCTTTTTCGATGGGTTAACAATTAGTTGATTTGTCTGCTACTCAGAGCTTACTTCGGCTTTGAAAGATCCCAGTTCCTGGGAATCGTTGCTGGTTGACAGTGGGTTGAAGAGCAAACCCTAAAACTGCACAGTATTGAATGTATGACCAGTGTATGGAGCAGTGCGTCCTGTCGCACTTATTTGTCCACACTGAAACTTGCCTCTGATTTTCTCACTATCCCTTCATAAAGACTGAGAACTAATAGAGCATACACAGAAAAAACTAAATCCAGCATCATTTCTAGGGTTTCTTTCTTGAAGCACATTTTACATTTCAGTCTTTCCCCTACCTCATTTGCCGTGGGCCTCCAGCTAGTTATGTCATGACTGTTTCATGTGATCATCAACAATTACTTTTCAAGTGCACACTGTCCTCTTTCTGATTTCTGGATTCTGAGATCAGAACAAGCCTTCAACCAGACCATAGTAAAGCCAGTTTAATGGTAGGCCTTTGGTATCCTCTAAAAGCGGGAGACACACAGGTGTCTAAAGGTGCATAAAGGGTTGTCACGTCAGGGTCTGGCATTTTCTGTGCAATGGTACCCCAAATGAATTTCTGCCCCCAAACAGATCAAAATGCAACAGTCTTTTTTTTCTTTTTAATTGGGCTGTTGCCAAGTCTTATATTTCAACAGTAAGTCAAAGAGGTGGCTTTCTTTTGCTATGTAGAATTCTACACTGGGAAATGGCCTTCTTACTGACAACCGCTGACTATGCTATGCTGCACCATCAGTATGTAGATGAATGCCGTGTGTGCTTAGTTGCTCAGTCGTGTCCGACTCTTTGCCACCCTATGGGCTATAACCCACCAGGCTCCTCTGTCCATGGGATTCTCCAGCCAGTAATACTGGAGTGGGTTACCATTTCCTCCTCCAGGGGATCTTCCTGACCCGGGGATTGAACCTGCGTCTCCTGTGGCTCCTGCATTGCAGGCAGTTTCTTTACTGCTGAGTGACTGGGGAAGCCCCATTATCTAGATGCTTCTTGTTTTAAAGAGGTTATGTTACTGCTTTTCCAAATCTAGAGTTTAAAACAAAAGCATTGTGTTATATTAGCTAATTTTAATTTATTTTATTTTTGCAGGTTTCTGGAAAGTGCCTTTTCTGAAAACGCTGCAGCTTGGATTCCACCTCAGAGCTGTCTCTTTCTAAACCCCTCTCCCTACCATCATCACTGCCACCTCTCCCCACCCTGCACCCCACCAAATTTTCTCAATTTTCATAGTCATTTTTTCTCCTCCTGATTTTGCAACCAAAAGAAAAATCTTGCAGTTGTAACATCCTACCAATCTTAATCTTTAAATCCAAGATATAGGGAGAAAACCTTTTCTCCCCTTGATCTGAGACCATTCCACAAATTGACGGGCAGCCAGCAGCATATGCTCTTTTGTAAGAATAATTGAAAACATCAACTGGAGAGCACAGAATCCTTTTGAAATTCTGCCAGTTATTTGAATTAACTTTGGCAGAGGAAAAACAAAACACTCAATATCTTAACGTTGACAGTTGCCTTCTTAGGAATTGGTCTCCAATTTGATTTTTAGTTATTCTGATACAACTTTTATTTTACGGTGGGCTTTTTGTTTGACCAAATTTGACTTAAATTCAACCCTAAGTGCTAACAAAGAAGCATTTCACCAAAGCAACCTGTTAGCTCTTCACATTTAGCTTGAATTTATTTTTAACCTTTCAACAACAGCACTAATAGTGCTCTAGAGAGGGTGTACTTGATTTTAAGTTTGCTTTCAATATGACGGCTGTCAGTATTGCCCTGGTTCGTGATGCCAAGTGGCTGACTTTGGAAGTGTGTAGAGAATTTCAGAGAGGAACCTGCTCTCGAGCTGATGCAGATTGCAAGTTTGCCCATCCGCCAACAATTTGCCATGTGGAAAATGGTCGCGTGGTGGCTTGCTTTGATTCTCTAAAGGTGAGTCTCATCTAAATGCACATCATTTAAAATAGACACTTGTTGATTTCTGGGCATTTTGAAATATGTTGTACTTTGAAATTTGTCAAGTTAATATGAAAGTGATGTTTGTTTTTTAAGGCAGGATGGAGACTTTGTAGAACTAGGCCAGACTAAAGCACACCTATCAAACTCACTGACCAAGATAGGTAGAGGAAAAAGTTAAAGAATTTTTGTAGGAGAAACTGTAGCCTTGCTTTACTTTACTTCTGTGTTTATTATTTAGATTTTTATGCAGTGATTATAATCCTCAGATTAACTTAAAGAAGTCCTTACTGAAATAGCTTATTATCTATGTTACCAAAAGATACTTGGCAGGGGCCAATCAGAGGGTAAATAAAGTCAGATGGAGAGAGTAAAATGTGAAAATCTCATCATCTAGGAGGAAAATGATGGCATTTGAATTTTCTTAGTCAAAGTCTATTTTGAACCTTTAACTTGAACTTATTGCTACAATACTAGGTTCATATCATTTTCTTCCTGAACAGCTGATTGACCAATTTCAGATTTATGAGCACATTATATAAGGAAAGTTTTATTGCCAAGGTTATCAAACCTGAATATTATGTAGTAGAGTAGAAACAAAATATGAGGGAGGAATAGAACATATATGATTACAGAACAAAAAAATACTGATTTCCATGTTTTATTCATGGTTATCCTTACATTAAGGGTAAACATGTACAAATTAAAGCATAGGAGTTAAAAATGGTAGTAGATTCCTGGTTTAACTAATAAGATTTGCTATGATACATTTGAGATTTTTTTTCAAAATGTTAAAATGAATTAATATGAATAAGAACCTTTTCAATTTCTTAATACTGTTTTACTTCATCAAGACCAATTTTATCTCATTAACATTTTTATTTATGGCTGCATTGGCTAATAGAGATGTATTCTTTTGTATGATCACTTACTCAGAAAACATTTTATCATGATATCCTATTTAAGTAGTTACTTTTGCTTATGTTTTGATTGCTAGTTTTTGTTTCAAACCATTTCAGTTCAAGAATGGGCACTAGTTATAAAGATAATGGCAACTCCTAACATTGAAAATGTCTGAATTGCTCTTTTTTGTAGCAGATATTCTGACTAAAAGGCTTATTCTGTTTTCTTCATTTTATTTTCATTCAAGTTTCATCTATAATTATTTTACATATTATTTAAATCATTTATGTATTATTTAAATCAAGGTCTGGGCATTGCCTTGAATAGAAAAGAGCACTGGACTAGTTTGGGGGTAGGGGGGAAGGACATGTCTTTTAGCCAGTCCATATAGAGGGTCTACCACTGCACTAGGTACTTTACGTATCTTGTTTCAGAAGTTCCAGCCCCACTACTGTTTCTGACAAAGCTTGAGTTGCTTCATTTCTAATGCATGGATAATTCTTCTCTCCCTAACTTCCATGATTATTGCTGAGATTCCAATAAGTTGACATAAACGAAAAACCATGTATCACTATAAAAATGAATTAGGGACTTCCATGGCGGTCCAGTGGTTAGGACCTGGTGCTTTCATGTCATGGCCCCAGATTCAGTCCCTGCTCAGCGAAGATCCCACTAGCCAAGTGGCATCCCTCCTCCTCCCCAAAAAAGTGAATTAAGTGAAAAGTTACCTTCTTACTATTAACTAAACTGTTGTTTTAGGAGTTCTTCAAAACAGTTATTTATTTAAGGATCTATTATTTAAAACTACACATTCATGTTTCAAAGGGACATGCTTGTATCCTCAAGCAAAGTATCACTGTCTTTATGGCTTGCTCTTACAAATAGAGTTCCTTGTAGGCTTTGTAAATTCTATCTTTTCAGACATCTGTCAGGAAGAGATGTGTGATCTTACTAATCATTGATATAGTTCACATCAATTTTCCCATTTAAAGGCAAAAGAATGCCATAATGGAAACATTTTGAAGAAAAGTAATACAGAGCATGATTGTTAACAAAATGCAATACTGCACTACCACTTTAAAGCTTGGAAAATGTTTAGCTCAAAAACTACATAGATACTGGCCAATGAATACTAATAAGCCACTTAATTATTTAAATACACTGTTTACTCACTTTATCCAGTGTTTTTAAAATAATTTTTGATATGTTAAAATCTTGATGACCAGACACACAGGAATAAAGATGATTTGCATAATCTGTACATTCTCAAATTTTAATGAAAATTTTAGAATTTCAAATATACAATGCCTTTAAACAAATTAATTTGCCATTTAGATAGTACATGCATTACAGCTCCATATCTGCACAAAAGCTTTGTAGTCCTGTTGTATTATTTCTTATCCATGATATACACAAAATCCATACCATGATATGCATGAAAACGGTTGACAAAGTGGGTTGTACTACTACCCTATCTACAATATACAAATAACATACCTTGATGGTTACTGCAGCATTCACTACCCACTTTGAGTTTCTGTGATTGAAACACTTTTGAAATGTATCTGTGTACTGTTTATTCTTCCATGAGTGGTTAAATAACTGAAGCAATCACTTGATGAGTTTTGGGTGACTGCTTTTGGTTTTTGGTTTTTATAAGGATTCCATTAGCACTAAGTACTCTACCAGATGATGATGGTTCTTTGCCTTCATAATAGGCATAGTAGTTAACAATATCCTATACTCATCTCATAATGAGGGAATATTAGGAAAATAAGGAGGTTAAGCTTGATGGCTAATTGTGCATTGTGCTGAAGTGCTGGGCCTATCACTCTATGAATGTTGAGTATTCAGTGATGAAGCTTGCACCATCTTCAGTTAGAGATCTAGACATCACAGCCCCTAGATTAATTTCCAGCTACATAACAGTCTCATTTCATGTTGATATGTAGCTGTTTTTCTTATAACTCAGTTTCCTAGTCCACTTGGCACAATTGATTTCAGAAAGTATTGCTTAACCCATTCTGTGCCAAATTCTTGATATTACAGTTCACAATTAATCTAGGTTAGTATTTTTAGTGACTGTCCCTTGACTTTAACAAAAGATCGTCACTGAAAATACCAACCCCAAATCTGTGATTGTTTTCATCACTAATACTATCTTCCTCCGTACTTGCTGTTGCTGCTGCTGAGTCGCTTCAGTCGTGTCCGACTCTGTGCGACCCCATAGATGGCAGCCCACCAGGCTCCCCCATCCCTGGGTTTCTCTAGGCAAGAATACTGGAGTGGGTTGCCATTTCCTTCTCCAGTGCATCAAAGTGAAAAGTGAAAGTGAAGTCACTCAGTCATGTCTGAAACTTCGCGACCCCATGGACTGCAGCCTACCAGGCTCCTCCATCCATGGGATTTTCCAGGCAAGAGTACTGGAGTGGGGTGCCATTGCCTTCTCCATCCTCCATACTTGAAGCAGTGTGATATCTGCCACTTGTTATCCAGGAAGGATATAAATGCTGTCATTATCTAATTATGAAAGGTCAACATACATCACATCTGCCCACCCCACTTACACCTTGTGTATTTTTTTAACAAAAATTTCCTGGCAGGGGCCTTAGCAGCCTGCATAGTTCACAGGACAGCCATGTCAACCTATATACATTCCTAGAAGATGGGAACTGAGCAAGGAAAAACAGAAAACAGTGCCACACTGTCTTCAAATATTGCATATGATCACAAGCATAATAATAATATTTTGGCAAGTGAAACCAGTTGTATAGGTATATGGATGTGAATATATCCTTGTAGGTCCTGAGTTAACTTTGTCCTGAGTTACCAGTATATTCTGTGCAACTATCACTAGTCACAGCAGTTTCCATCAATTTAAAATTTGATTATTTTTGACTGAATATTTACATCATCCCTGTTTGTTCAGGGAAAACTTAGCAGGAACAGAAGACTCTAGCAACATAATCCCAAGGGTTTCTGGATTATGCAAGTTTTAGAACCTTTTATAAGCCAGATCAGAGAGGTCTGCCTGCACTGGAAAGAATACATAGACACCACCTGACATCCTGAGACCCAAGGAAAGTAACATTTTACTTAAGGATCTTCTTACATTACTGACGTTAAAAAGGAAGTATCTTTGACCAGTAAGAGTCAATGCTATTTTGGACATTTCAAAAATCTCTCTTGAAAGAAAAATGGAATTAAAATCAGCATCCAAGTAAATACATATAGATGGCTCAGCCTCACTTTAAAGTTTTTATTTTGAAGTAATTTTAGGCTTACAGAAAAGTTTCAAAAATAGCATAAGGAGTTCCTGCATATCCTTCACCCAGCTTCCTGTAATGTCAACAACTTACATACCATACATAGCACAGTTATCAAAACCAGGAAATAACTCTAGTTCGATACTATTAAGTAAATTAGAGATGTTATTTGAATTTCACAAATTTCCCTCCTAATGACCTTTCTGGGCTCCAGAATTCAGTCCAGGACCCCACATTCTATTTGGTGATCACGTCTCCTTAGTCTTCTCCAGTTTGTGACAGTTCCTCAGTCTTTCCACATGACCTTGGCACTTTGGCTGAATACTGGTCACTCATCTCGTAGAATGCCTCTCAATTTGGGTTTGTCGAATGCAATGTCATGATTTGATTGAGGTCGTGCATTTTTTTGGCAAGAAAACCATAGAAATGATGTGCATTTCATATTTGAGGGTACTTGATGTATCTCCTTTCTCATGGTAACTGTTATCACCTGCTAAAGATGGTGTCTGCTGGCTTCTCTGCTGTAAAGTGATCAGTTCTCCTTTTGTAAAAATCGATAAATATCTTCATTTATTCACCATCTCCTCAACATACCATTGACTGAAGGGTCACCCAGTATCCAAGCTGTCAAAATGTGGAAAAGTATCCATCTTAGAAGTCTCTACTTACAGAGGAGAAAATGGACCATAAGAGAGAAACAGCAGCAACTGGCCACCAGAAAGACAGAACCCTGGAGAATGGGAAGCCCTAGACATTTTGTGATGTGCTCGACCTTGTCACCTGCTCCTATGGGGTGGCCCCTGTGCTGGAGTCAGCGCCACCGCCCCCCCACCTAGCACCTCTAACTTCTGCATCAGGAAACAGACTTTCTGCCTTTTGTTTTCATGATAAATAAGTTTCCCCCAATTTTGAAAATTATTCATCTTTATGAAGGGAAGGAAAAATACAAAAGAAATTTAAAAATCATATACAAGAAGATAAAAATAGAAATAAAGTGTAATTAACTGTAATAAAATGTCATCCCAAGTACCACTACCAACATTATCCATTTCCTTTCACTCTTTATAGAATTGTATGTATGCTGCGTAAACCTTGCCTTACCTTCTGCCTTCTTATAGCCCTCTTTCCCTCTCTTACTCCCACTTGCTGATTCCTGCAAAGTCAACCTCTCCCTCCCTTTATCCTTCCTGTCAGCTTCAGATTTTCCCCAGAGTATCAAAATATATCTAAATACTGCCTGATCTTCTCCCATGATAGACTTTTAAAAAATATACCAATTATCATGGTTATTTTTTTCTGATTAAAAAATATGCTTTCTAGAAAACTGTAATATGGAGACAAAAATTCTTATGAAACCTAACCTGTAATTCCATTACCCAATGAAACCCTTCCCATGTTGGTATATGTCCTTTGAATATTTAATGAAAACTGTTTCTTTAAAAAAAAAAGTTTCACTTGTTCCATGCAATGCAAAAGGCTTTTAAAACTTAGGAAGGAATGATATTTTATAAATATATTTAAATTAAAATATATTATTTTTCAAATTCTATTAGGCCATCAGAAATTATGTTTATGAGAACCATGTAATAATAATAATAGTAATAAACTCTACCTTCAATTGACTGGGGCTTGCTTCCCTGATGGCTCAGATGGTAAAGCATCCACCTGCAATGTGGGAGACCTGGGTTCGATCCCTGGGTTGGGAAGATCCCCTGGAGAAGGAAATGGCAACCCACTCCAGTATTCTTGCCTTGGAAATCCCATGGACAGAGGAGCCTGGTGGGCTATAGTCCATGGGGTTCCAAAGAGTCAGACACGACTGAGCGACTTCACTTTCACTTTCTATTGACCACTGTGTTCCAGAAACTTCATGTGCCAACTCTATTCCTTAACCCTGTTTAGGCTTTTCCACCAATGGGTCAGGTTTCACCAGCTGTGTGGCCTTGCATAAGTACCCACCCTGCCTGTTCCAAGATTTCCTCCCCTGTGAAAACAATGTTTCTATTAGCACCCACCTCCTGAGTTCCTGAGCATTCAGATGTGGTGGTGGCTCAGAAGGTAAAGAATTCGCCATGCAGTTCAATCCCTGGATTGGGGAGGATTCCCTGGAGAAGGGAATGGCTGCCCACTCTAGTATTCTTGCCTGGAGGATCCCATAGACAGAAGAGCCTGGCGGGCTACAGTCCATGGGGATTGCAGAGTCAGACACAGCTGTGTGACTAACACCTGAGTTCCTAAGCATTCAAGTGTGATGATCCACCTAAGGCACTTGGAATAGAACCTGGCACATCACAAGCATTCCAGACATGTCTTTTCACCAAATAAATTCCATTCTCCATTAAAGGAACCAGGGAATCCTCGGAGTAATGCCTGATGCTGGACTGAGGCAGGAAAAATATGAGTCTGTGACATCTAGTGTTTCCAGAAAGTAAGGAAGTGCTTGGAAAAGGAAGGGGCCTGATAGCAGGACCCTGGAGCCAACCTGAAGAAGCAGCCAGCGAGCAAAGTGTCAAGCTCATGGAAGAGAAGGAAAGACTGAGAAGCTGTCAGAGAGTGGGGATTAAATAAACATGACAGACAAATACGATGTGGGATCCTGGATTGGATCCTGGAGCAGAGAGAGCACATCAGGGGGGAAATTGGTGAAATTCAAATAAGGTCTTACTTAATAGAATTACAGTAAAGTTAATTTCCTGGTTTTGATAACTATGGTATGTATGATGGATGTATAAGTCATTGACATTATAGGAATCTGAGTTAAGGGTCTCCAGGGGTATTCTGTACTATTTTTGCAATTTCTCTGTAAGTATAAAATTATTTCAAAGTCAGATGTTTTAAAAAGAACTTTCTTAGTCTTGCACACGCACCTTCTGTTTTCTGGTGCTGAGAAATACAATGGAGTATTAGGGTTTTTTTGCTTTCCTTTTTTTTTAAAACTCTGGGTGTGGTAATGAGAAAGCTCTGAAATCCATGCAATGGCTGATCTGAAACTCACCTCAACTAGCTAGATGAGTCAGATAATTGAAATAGTTAACGAGAGCACTCATACCCATAACAGCGCTTCACAAACCTAGTAAATCAAAAAGTGTGAATGTAGAATATTCAGTTGAGATTGTTAAAATTTACAGATAGGAAACTAGAGATCTAGTGAAGGGGAGAGTCCCTTGCCCAGTCACATAAGCAGTAATCAAAAGAACCTGAAAACTGCAGTGTTCTTCCAGTCATTTCAGTCTTTTTTCCCATGAAGAAGAAGGAGGTAAGAGAAAACATCATTTGGGATTATTGTGTTTTGTTTCTGTTTTTGACCTTTGCAGCATTCATCTAATTCTGAGGGGAAACATAGAAACATACTGCTCAAAAATATGGAACGCTTCACAGATTTTCATGTCATCCTTGTGCGAGAGCCATGCTAATCGTCTCTGTATCTTTCCAATTTTAGACTATGTGCTGTCAAAGCAAGCATTGGGCTATTGTTTTACTAAACCAAAAGCATCCAGCGCTTATGGTTAGACTGTCCCATGTGACATTGGGATGCCCTGCTTTCGACGTTGTGTGGTTCTCCTTTACTTTTTGTTACTTTAGAAAGGGGGAAAAGTCATCTTTCCCTTTCCTAATATCTCCCTCATTTGTTGTTTCACAATATAGTGTTTAGATGAAGACTTTAAAGTTCTTTTATTTATTTCTTTGACAATCATTTTGGCTGTTAATTTTGAAAACAAGAAGGAAGAAGGGCCAGGGTGTTTTATTTTTAGAGCAAGTTATCTAACTTAGTGATACTGTGCTTTTTTTAATCACTAAGAGTCAGAACACTGAGCTGTCTCTATTCACTTGCCCATCCTTCTCTCCCAACCCTGCAGCACTGAGTTAGCTAGCCAGAATCGGGGATTGTAATGGGCTGTGGATCATGTATAGCTTCACTGCAAGAAACTCTTTGATGTCTGATGCCATTGTAGATATACTCATTAGTACAAAGTCCTGGCCAGGTAGGGACTGGCCAGCTAGGGACCTGTCACAGATCAGCTGAAAATATTGCAGTAGCAGGTCAGCCTTGTTATGGGTCAAATACAGTTTTGTAAAGGAACATAGAATCTAATCCAATGAATTTAAAATGTTGTTTTATGGAAGCATAGCTCAAGATCATTTTTCACTACCCCTTGCAGCCAAGGCTGCAGTTGGCTGCATAGTAAGAAAGGAGTTGTGATATAGCCAGGAAGGTATTTTTCAACCACAACTTGATACCATTAAGATGGACGTTTTGTCCCAGGAACCCCATTTAGTATGAGAGATCTGAAGTTTGAGCACTGTCTACTGTTTGTCAACTCATGTGTGGAAGAAGCTCTTTATATGTTAGGGACATAGATGGCTGATTTTACTTTATCATTTAATATTTCTCTCATGTCACATAGTTGTATAATCATTACAAAAACTTTTTCTCTATTTCACGTTTTTGTGAAATGTGGATACAAGATACTTTTGTGCATCTGGAAATAGCAATTAGTTCTTCTAGGAACATGACTTTTCTCATATAACATCATTTACTCACTGCTGTTTTTGCCCTTACAGATTAGTTTTCTGATTGTAACATCCCCAAGGTTGCCTTGTTTTCCTCTGTCTCAGCCTGCCACTTGATTGTGGACCTACAGGGTTATATATTCCAGAGGAATTTTAGCTGGCTGTTCTTTCCTCATTATTTCTAAATAATCTTTTCATTTTTTTCTATATTTCCTCCACTGTATAATAAGTCTTTGGTTTCTTAAATTTCTGTTTTTTGTTCCTGTTACTGTCTAATCCAGATTTGCAGCCCTGCTTAGGTTTTCAGTGTTTTTATTACTGTGCATTCAGTTATCACCACAGGGTCCAGTTTTACTGCTAGATGTAATGAGAAGTTTAACTCATGCTTTTTCCTATCTTTCTTGATACTGTTTTCTTAAAAGTCAGTAAACAGTTCCATTTGTTCTACAACCTTTTATTTTGTAAATCATCTCCACCATTTAGATTAACCGTGTTGTTTAGAGTTCAAGTAAATTATTTTTCCAATATTATTCATGATGAGTTTGTATAATATGGCTTAGTGTTGCTTAGTTGCTAAGTCACGCCCACCTCTTTTGCAACTCCATAGACTGTAGCTCACCAGGCTCCTCTGTCTGTGGAATTCTCCAGGCAAGAATACTGGAGTGGATTGCTATTCCCTTCTCCAGAGAATCTTCCTGACCCAGGGATCGAACCCGGGTCTCCTGCATTGCAGGCAGATTCTTTACTGTCTGAGCCACCAGGGCTTAGTGAGGGCTTAGTGTCATGCCTAATCTGTTTAGTGAAGTAGATGTAACAATAGGATCCGTCGATTTTTGCAGCTGTTATTTTTCATAAGCATGTCAGTATATGCTTTCAGTTGGATTTTTTTCTAAGTGGACATTTATTGTGGTTGAAACTCAAATTTTTCTTTACACAGTGGGAATTGGTAGAAAAGAGATATGCCTTTTGCTCCTGCCCATGTTCTTGTGGGTACACAGTAGACAGTGAAGGCAGTTTCCACACTGAAAACCATCCAGTGGCTTGAAAACATGGAGTCCACAGTGATAGAACGAATTTCCTGAACTAAGACATAACCTGTGTGTTAGGCATGATTTGCCTGCTAAGTAGTTAAAACTAAGGTTCTGGTTTCTGTCTTTAGCATGCAGAAATGCAAACAGAAAACCTTTTTTCTCTGTGACTTTAAACTTCACCCATCTTTTATATGTGTCTGTATACAGTGAGTAGGCAGCATTGTAGTATCGATCATCTCTTATTCCATTCCAAATACATTTTGGAGATTATATTTTTAAGATGAAATTGTTTGAAGGTCACGTACTGTCTTAAAATTTTTGTTCATCCTACTTATGAAAAAAAAAATAGTAACCCTGAAGTAATCATTTGAGAAGTTTGAATATTTAAAAACTCTATGTGGTTTGAAAACATTTGCTAAATACCTCTCCCAGAAGTTGTTTTTCTGTTGTTAATGTTTATACTTATCACATGCTTTGGTAAACAAACTTAAATCTTTTACCAACGTTTGTAAAATCATAATCTCTAGAACTTTTTTTTTTTTTCAGTTTCCTGGTTATTTCACTTTTTCTCTTAGCCAGAAAAGCATTCTATATGGACACAAATTCAATTTTAACTTCCAAGCAACTTAAAAAATTTTTTGTTTATTTTTATTCTGCTAGCACTACAACAAACAAAGGATTTTTCAAGCTTTATTGAGATATAATTGACCTATAACATTGGTTAAATTTAAGGTATAAAACATGATTTGATACAACTATATATTGGGAAATGATTACCACAATATGCTTAGTTAACACCTCTGTCACCTCATATAATTACTCTTTTGTAGAACGTTTCAAGACTTACTCTCTTAGCAACTATCAAGTATATAATACAGTTTTGTTCACTATGGGCTTCCCTGGTGGCTCAGATGGTAAAGAATCTGCCTGAAATTCAGGAGACCTGGGTTCGATCCCCGGGTTGGGAAGATCTCCTCAGGAGGAAATGGCAGCTCACTCCAGTATTTTTGCCTAGAGAATCCTGTGGTCAGAGGAGCCTGGAAGACTATAGTTCATGGGGTCACAAAAGAGTCAGACATGACTGAGTGACTAACACTTTCTCTGTTCACTATGATGCTGTACATTATATCCACAGAACATATTCATCTTATAACTGGAAGTTTGTACCCTTAGATCATATCTCCCTATTTTCCCTACTCCCCTGTCCCTGGTAACTTCCATTCTACTCTATTTCTATGGGTTTGGGTTTTTTCAGATTCTTCATGTCAATGAAATGATACAGTATTTGTCTTTCTGTGTCTAGTTGTCAAGGTACATGCATGTTGCCAAAAAAGGATTTCCTTCTTTATCATGGCTGAATAATATTCCATTGTATATGGTTTGGAATATTGTCTTGTCTTTCAAAGATGCCTTAGAGGTAGTCTTCATAAATACCTCTTTCTTCAGTGAACCACAGATGTAACCATGGAAATGTTTGATGTGAATCATGGTATCAGCAATGGAATAAACATAGAAAATGCTGCCTTGTAATAATAGCTCTAAAAAGGGCTCCTGGCCTTGAACAAGTCATGAGAATCTTACTGCCCCTGTTTCTCTTCATACAAAAGCATGGAGCAGCACTCAATTTGGAGGATTATTGATTATGGTTTACTACAAGGATTTTAAATGTTAGGGATCATTTGATGCTGAAAGTCCTGTTAAATCCATTAAGAGTTCTATATACACTCAGTTCCTCAAAGAAATTATTCATTCAGCAAATATTTATTGAAGCCTACTACTTGTTAGGCAAGGACTGTGCGGAATACAAAGTTGTGGAAGATGGGGTCCCTGCCTGACCTCCTAGTAGGAAGCTGCTTGTGTTACGTGCCATAAGCCAGGTAAAAACTAATCATGAAAAGAATCCAAGGGGGAAGGCGGGGGGCTGGAATTACACCTAGCTGCAATGGTTAAAGAAATAGTCATGAAAGTGGTACCATATGAGATATTCTTGGAAGGAAGGATAGGAAGAGATTCTAGGCAGAAAGGATAACCTCAGCAAAGATGGAGGAATAACTGTAGCATGGATTTGGGGAGTTGAGTGTTAAGTCAACCTCTGAAGTATAGATCTTATATTGGTAGAGGAGTAGCCTTAAAAGGAAGTGAGGAGTTTGAACTTGATTTTGTAGCTGAGGAATCTGACAGTTTTTAAGTAGAGAAATGGCATCACCAACCTATGTAAGATGAGTGGATAGAGCCAAAGAGACTGGCGACAGGGGAACCACTCAGAAAGCTCCTATTGAAGCTAGAAACCTTCATATTGATGGAATGAAATGATAAGAACTTGAATTAGCAGGAAGGAAAAGCCACTGATGGGTTTGAGATGGTGTTCAAGTCAACATGGTTAAGTAAGAGGGGGTTAAAATGTTACTTCTGCCTACTGCTGTTGTGTTCACCTCAATATCCGATTTCATCACATTTGAAGTGAAGATTTCTCAGACTTTTTTGGGGGATTTCACATTAGATGATATCATTTACCACCACAGCTTTTGTGCCTAGCACACATAGTACATACTAGGAACTTGAAAAGTGTTCATTTATTAAACATTCCCCTATTTTGTTGCCTCAGTTTGACAGAGGAAGAACCAATATGGGCTCCCCTGCAAGGTGCCAAGTCATCTCTCCACGTGTGTCTATACTTCTACTCCCAGTTCAGTTTTTACCTGAATATGAATGAAAATTGTGTACACTCATGTATCAACATTCCTTACTCAGCCACATTTTAACCTAGATTTGATGGCCTACCAATTGCTGATTTCTGTGAATTTCTGTCCCTTAGCATTATAGAAATGTTCCTTGGCCAAGCACATTGGATGCTCTCCAAATGTTGCATTTTGAGTGTTTTTACCCTCTATATGGATTTAAAAAAAAAAAAATTGCAGAGTGGCCACTGTAACATATTGGCATTTTTTGGTGGCTCAGATGGTAAAGAAACTGCCTGTAGTGCAGGAGACCTGGATTCAATCCCTGAGTTGGGAAGATCCCCTGGAGAAGGAAATGGCAATCCACTCCAGTATTCTTGCCTGGAGAATCNAAAAAAAATTGCAGAGTGGCCACTGTAACATATTGGCATTTTTTGGTGGCTCAGATGGTAAAGAAACTGCCTGTAGTGCAGGAGACCTGGATTCAATCCCTGAGTTGGGAAGATCCCCTGGAGAAGGAAATGGCAATCCACTCCAGTATTCTTGCCTGGAGAATCACCATGGACAGAGGAGCCTGGTGGGCTGCAGTCCATGGGGTTGCAAAGAGTTGGACACGGTTGAGCAACTAAGCACTGTAACATATTAATATCTTAAAATAATTAGTGTGATAAGCTAGTAATATTCAAGCATCATTTTTGCCTTTAAATGTTTGAAATTTAATTTCACAGCAAATGGCTACCTTGCAAATAAAGGTATTCTTGGAAGCACAATTAGCGCTAATAAGGTCATTCTGAGTCACGTACAAGGTCAAAATCTGCAGGAAATTGTTTTGTGTAAAAGGTAACTGCCTATTCCAATAAAACTATATATTTAAAGTCTAATCAATAAAGACTGTTCCGAATGTACAGTGATCTTTTAAAAATCCAAAGAGTTTGAACATGGAAAGGCAAAGAAAAATTCTTAGAGAGCCCATGTATTGACATTCTAAAATAAATGTACCAAGCAATCTGCTTTTTCAAAGAAATGGGGAAATAATAAGAAATGTGAAAGTAATTTCAAGATGGAATTGTAAAAAGGGATGTCTAGGCTTATGTGCGGGGAAGGCAATGGCACCCCACCCCAGTACTCTTGCCTGGAGAATCCAATGGACAGAGTAGCCTGGTGGGCTGCAGTCCATGGGGTCGCTAACAGTCGGACAGACTGAGCGACTTCACTTTCACTTTTCTCTTTCATGCATTGGAGAAGGAAATGGCAACCCACTCCAGTATTCTTGCCTGGAGANCCAGTACTCTTGCCTGGAAAATCCAATGGACAGAGTAGCCTGGTGGGCTGCAGTCCATGGGGTTGCTAACAGTCGGACAGACTGAGCGACTTCACTTTCACTTTTCTCTTTCATGCATTGGAGAAGGAAATGGCAACCCACTCCAGTATTCTTGCCTGGAGAATCCCAGGGATGGGGGAGCCTGGTGGACTGCCGTCTATGGGGTCACACAGAGTCGGACACGACTGAAGTGACTTAGCAGCAGCAGCAGCAGGCTTATGTGCTGTACCTTGATATTTGTACAGTCAGTTCAATCTCTTATACCATCTCCATCTTCATCTCCATTTCACATAGTGATTTCAGTTTTTCAGGACAGACATCCTGAGGCCTTGGGTGAAGCAAGACATGATTCAGGGTTAGGCAACTACTCTAGTTCAAAAATAAGAAAAGTACCTGGGACATTTTTAGTAAAAGGTTTCAAGAATGAAGAAAACTTAAGATGGTTTTAAGTATTTAGCAGCATTCAGCTGATGTCATTAATAGTTTATAATAATGTTCATAATGGTAACTCACATATTTGAATAAGCAACTGACAGCTAAGATGAAGCCAAGACTCTCTTTCACTCTTCCCAACTTCTAAAGGTGTCACTCTGGTGGCACATGACATTTACTCCATCTCTGAAATATTCATGATAAAATTTAATCATCACATTTCATTATTCCTCCCTCAAATCTCCTATTCTACCGCTAGAGAAACACATAAGAAAAAAAAAAAAATAACATTACTTTCTAGCCAGAGACTGTAGAGAAAAAAAGAGAGAAAGAAATTTGGAGACATCTATCTATCGCTTCCCTGGTGGCTCAGACGGTAAAGCATCTGCTTGCAATGCTCGAGACCCGGATTTGATCCCTGGGTTGAGAAGATCCCCTGGAGAAGGAAATGGCAACCCACTCCAGTACTCTTGCCTGGAAAATTTCCATGGACTGAGGAGCCTGGTAGGCTACAGTCCATGCGGGTCATAAAGAGTTGGACACGACTGAGCAATTTCACTTTCTTCTTTTCTCTCATCTATTGAGAGAGGCTTTTCATTCTGAGATACTTCAGCTCCAATAATAATGTATTTGAAACAAAACCAGAATGAAAGTGTAATGAATAAAATAACATGCTAATGAAAGAGGGGGTGATATAGAAAGGGAGACTCCCCCAGAGAGAGAATTATTTGTGCCAATTTTATCACAGATTATAAACTCCATTATCAGTTCCTTGGCTTTCCTTGAAGCAAAAATGAAGAACTGTGATTAATTATGGCTCAGAGACGTCTTGTTCTCCCCACCAGATTTCTCCTCCTCAATAGCATCTGTAGACCCCTATTTTAGCCACCTATCCCATACTGTCAAGTGCTAGAGCCCCTCAGCAACAGTCTCCAGTTCAGTTCAGTCGTTCAGTCATGTCCGACTCTTTGTGACCCCATAAACCGCAGCACGCCAGGCCTCCCTGTCCGTCACCAATTCCCGGAGTTCACGCAAACTCACGTCTGTCGAGTCAGTGATGCCATCCAGCCATCTCATCCTCGGTCGTCCCCTTCTCCTCCTGCCCCCCAATCCCTCTCAGCATCAGAGTCTTTTCCAATGAGTCAACTCTTCGCATGAGGTGGCCAAAGTACTGGAGTTTCAGCTTTAGCATCATTCCTTCCAAAGAAATCCCAGGGCTAATCTTCAGAATGGACAGGTTGGATCTCCTTGCAGTCCAAGGGACTCTCAAGAATCTTCTCCAATGCCACAGTTCAAAAGCATCAATTCTTTGGCCCTCAGCCTTGTTCACAGTCCAACTCTCACATCCATACATGACCACAGGAAAAACCATAGCCTTGACCAGACGGACCTTTGTTGGCAAAGTAATGTCTCTGCTTTTGAATATGCTATCTAGGTTGGTCATAACTTTTCTTCCAAGGAGTAAGCGTCTGTTAATTTCATGGCTGCAGTCACCATCTGCAGTGATTTTGGAGCCCCCCAAAATAAAGTCTGACACTGTTTCCACTGTTTCCCCATCTATTTCCCATGAAGTGATGGGACCAGATGCCATGATCTTCGTTTTCTGAATGTTGAGCTTTAAGCCAACTTTTTCACTCTCCTCTTTCACTTTCATCAAGAGGCTTTTTAGTTCCTCTTCACTTTCTGCCATAAGGGTGGTGTCATCTGCATATCTGAGGTGATTGATATTTCTCCCGGCAATCTTGATTCCAGCTTGTGTTTCTTCCAGTCCAGCGTTTCTCATGATGTACTCTGCATATAAGTTAAATAAGCAGGGTGACAATATACAGCCTTGACGTACTCCTTTTCCTATTTGGAACCAGTCTGTTGTTCCATGTCCAGTTCTAACTGTTGCTTCCTGACCTGCATACAGATTTCTCAAGAGGCAGGTTAGGTGGTCTGGTATTCCCATCTCTTTCAGAATTTTCCACAGTTTATTGTGATCCACACAGTCAAAGGCTTTGGCATAGTCAATAAAGCAGAAATAGATGTTTTTCTGGAACTCTCTTGCTTTTTCCATGATCCAGCGGATGTTGGCAATTTGATCTCTGGTTCCTCTGCCTTTTCTAAAACCAGCTTGAACATCAGGGAGTTCACGGTTCACATATTGCTGAAGCCTGGCTTGGAGAATTTTGAGCATTACTTTACTAGCGTGTGAGATGAGTGCAATTGTGCGGTAGTTTGAGCATTCTTTGGCATTGCCTTTCTTTGGAATTGGAATGAAAACTGACCTTTTCCAGTCCTGTGGCCACTGCTGAGTTTTCCAAATTTGCTGGCATATTGAGTGCAGCACTTTCACAGCATCATCTTCCAGGATTTGAAACAGCTCAACTGGAATTCCATCACCTCCACTAGCTTTGTTCTTAGTGATGCTTTCTAAGGCCCACTTGACTTCACATTCCAAGATGTCTGGCTCTAGATTAGTGATCACATCCTCATGATTATCTGGGTCGTGAAGATCTTTTCTGTACAGTTCTTCTGTGTATTCTTGCCACCTCTTCTTAATATCTTCTGCTTCTGTTAGGTCCATACCATTTCTATCCTTTATCGAGCCCATCTTTGCATGAAATGTTCCCTTGGTATCTCCAATTCTCTTGAAGAGATCTCTAGTCTTTCCCATTCTGTTGTTTTCCTCTATCTCTTTGCATTGATTGCTGAAGAAGGCTTTCTTATCTCTTCTTGCTATTCTTTGGAACTCTGCATTCAGATGCTTATATCTTTTCTTTTCTCCTTTGCTTTTCGCCTCTCTTCTTTTCAGTGCTATTTGTAAGGCTTCTCCAGACAGCCATTTTGCTTTTTTGCATTTCTTTTCCATGGGGATGGTCTTGATCCCTGTCTCCTGTACAATGTCACGAACCTCATTCCATAGTTCATCAGGAACTCTGTCTATCAGATCTAGGCCCTTAAATCTATTTCTCACTTCCACTGTATAATCATAAGGGATTTGATTTAGGTCATACCTGAATGGTCTAGCGGTTTTCCCTACTTTCTTCAATTTAAGTCTGAATTTGGAAATAAGGAGTTCATGATCTGAGCCACAGTCAGCTCCTGGTCTTGTTTTTGTTGACTGTATAGAGCTTCTCCATCTTTGGCTGCAAAGAATATAATCAATCTGATTTCGGTGTTGACCATCTGGTGATGTCCATGTGTAGAGTCTTCTCTTGTGTTGCTGGAAGAGGGTGTTTGCTATGACCAGTGCATTTTCTTGGCAAAACTCTATTAGTCTTTGCCCTGCTTCATTCCGCATTCCAAGGCCAAATTTGCCTGTTACTCCAGGTGTTTCTTGACTTCCTACTTTAGCATTCCAGTCCCCTATAATGAAAAGGACATCTTTTTTGGGTGTTAGTTCTACAAGGTCTTGTAGGTCTTCATAAAACCGTTCAACTTCAGCTTCTTCAGCATTACTGGTTGGGGCATAGACTTGGATAACTGTGATATTGAATGGTTTGCCTTGGAAACGAACAGAGATCATTCTGTCGTTTTTGAGATTGCATCCAAGTACTGCATTTCGGACTCTTTTGTTGACCATGATGGCTACTCCATTTCTTCTGAGGGATTCCTGCCCGCAGTAGTAGATATAATGGTCATCTGAGTTAAATTCACCCATTCCAGTCCATTTTAGTTCGCTGATTCCTAGAATGTCGACGTTCACCCTTGCCATCTCTTGTTTGACCACTTCCAATTTGCCTTGATTCATGGACCTGACATTCCAGGTTCCTATGCAATATTGTTCTTTACAGCATCGGATCTTGCTTCTATCACCAGTCACATGCACAACTGGGTATTGTTTTTGCTTTGGCTCCATCCCTTCATTCTTTCTGGAGTTATTTCTCCACTGATCTCCAGTAGCATATTGGGCACCTAACGACCTGGGGAGATTCTCTTTTGATATCCTATCATTTTGCCTTTTCATACTGTTCATGGGGTTCTCAAGGCAAGAATACTGATGTGGTTTGCCATTCCCTTCTCCAGTGGACCACATTATGCCAGACCTCTCCACCATGACCTGCCCGTCTTGGGTTGCCCCACGGGCATGGGTTAGTTTCCTTGAGTTAGACAAGGCTGTGGTCCTATTGTGATTAGAGTGACTAGTTTTCTGTGAGTATGGTTTCAGTGTGTCTGCCCTCTGATGCCCTCTTGCAACACCTACCATCTTACTTGGGTTTCTCTTACCTTGGGCATGGGGTATCTCTTCATGGCTGCTCCAGCAAAGTGCAGCCGCCAGTCCCCAGGCCTTCGCAACTGCAGGAGAGATAAGATATATAAACTGCTTGTAGGCAGGTTCCCTGCCTTACTCTTTGTGTCTTCCATAGTATCCAGCAGTCTTTTTACAGAGAGGTGCTTATTAACCAGTGTACTTTCTTTTATCGAGCAATAAGAACAATGCAGTTCAATACATTTTCCTCTTTACAGTAGTTATCAGAAAGCTCAGAGCTACCCTTAGGGCCCAGCTGAAGCGATTAACCTTATCTAGCTTTTTGAAGTTTTTGATGTAATTGCCACCACCTTTCCCATTATATCACTCTGATTCTTTAGGCCCATGATAATGGTGTTTTTGGAAATGTGTCCTTCTTAAAAGTTATTTCCAAGCCTTTTTGGGAGAATGTAGTTGTATAACTGGTGAGAGGGCAAGGGAAGAGGTTAATTCTATTTCCAAATTTCTTATTTGCAGCTTATTAAGCTGTTTGAGTGTTTTTTATTTTTGACATGTCAATGTATTACAAGCATTACGGTATTGCAAACTGGGGGCTTCAGTTTAAATAAGCTCCCAGTGATACTGCGTGCTGCTGAGACTACTCTTAATCAGAAGGGAAAGAATAGCGAATACTTGGAACTCCTTAGCAAGGTGTTTGTTTTCTTCACAATGAAAAGAAGAACGTGTCCTATGGGATGTCCTGTTTCCTTACTGCATCACTGCAGGGTACAACCGATGAACTTTGGTGCTTGCTTTGAGGTTTGGGAGTCTATCAGTACTTCACCTTTTGGTTATCCATGTTGAAATGCTGTGGTCAACATTGGGTTGTTTGCTGGTTTGATGTGAAAAGTATTTCCTTCCTTTGAGCTTATGTTTTTTTTCCAAATACCTTTTCTGGGAGTGAAGAGAAGAAGTAGTGCTTTCAAATGAGTGTGGTTTCTGCAGTGTAGTAAAGGTATTAATTTATTGGAGAGCCAAGGAGAATTTACTAGAAAATCTTCTGTCTGCTTAAATTTGGGTACCTAGCAAACATTTCAAAAGCACACCCTGGGGAGATTTGTAGAGCAAATGTAGGCAACGTAGGACAGAGCTCTGAAGTACTTATCTCCATAGCTAATTGCACTACGTTTGTAAACAGAAAATGAATGTGTTAGTAGTACAATCGAATTTTGAGAGGTCCAGTCCTTGTTTTTGCATGACCTGGACTGGCCTCCTTTTATGTGACTGCTAACATCGTTACTGAGGTCAGAGATGTGGAATTAAGATATCAAAAGCCCTTTGATATGACCTTTTAGAAACTGAATTATCAGCGACATAAGAAAATGCTCAGTAAATGGCTCAATCTATTGTTGGATAAGACAGCTGTGTTCCCAGTGTTGGGAAAGTGTTGGCTGACTGGCAGCACCACCTTCACCTGGGAACTTGGTAGAAATGTAAATTCTTGGGCCCCACCCAGAACTGCTGAATCACAAACTTTGAAGGTGAATCTCACAGTCTGTTTCAAAAGGCCCTCCTGAACACTCGAATTTGAGGACCACTGGTTTAGAGAAACCATTGGCTCAGTTGATAAAGAATCTGCCTGCAATGCTGGAGACCTGGATTCGATCCCTAGGTTGGGAAGATTCCCTGGAGAAGGAAATGACAACCCACCCCAGTATTCTTACCTGCAGAATTCCATGGACAGAGAAGCTGGGCAGGCTACAGTCCTTGGGATTGCAAAGAGTAGGACACGACTGTGTGACTAGCTTTCACTTTCACTGTCTAACAGTCCAAGAGAGTATCAACTAAGAATAATGTATCTCAGTTTCAGAATTTTCAGCACTTATTATTCCTTAAATGCTTTTCCTTTTTTTCCACTTTTTTTTTTTTTCAAATGGCCTCATCTTTGGCTTATTGTTTATATTCAGATCTGGTGGAAAGAAAATGACACATGTTCTGGAAGACATATATCTTTGGGAAAGTTATATTCTCCCCAGGGAGCAACACAGTGCTTATTAGCTGAGAGAAGACATATTGCATGAGAAGCACTGCACGAAAGAGCAGTTTACTTTTGTTGCTGTTCAGTTGCTCAGTTGTGTCCAACTCTGTTACACTCAGCATTTCACAAAAAACATTTCACCACAGAACCCTCTTTTTGTGGAGCACATGGAAACTTTCCGTGGAACATCTCATCACAGGTAGTTCGGCAAAAATACCATTGGTATGTAAATTTATGAAACCGAAAAGAAAAAGATGCTTTTAATCATTTGTCTATTGTAACCCTTTGGAAGGATTAGTGACTTTTTTATACTCCAAAAGCTCTAATGTAGGTGTCGCTAGCTGCCACAAGTGGACTTTCAAAATTTTATATGCAGCAAGTGTGGGGACAAAAAGGGTCTAGATATGTATATGGTATATATAATATGCATTTGTATATAATATTCTTTATAATAGAAATATATTCAATATAGTATTCAGTATTATGAGAATATTCAATAAATGAATAAATATGTTCAAATGTGTTTTTATGTGAGTTGCTCTTGGCTTCTAAGCAGTTGGCCTATTGAGAAGAAAGACAAGAAAAATGAAAAACTAGTTCAAATATTTAGAAACAGTTTTATAATGAGATTCATTTTTATTATTTTACCAACTTAGATGAATCATATTCAAAATCCCTTTGTGATAATTAATTATGTATTAGTATTTTAAGCACCATTAATATCTTTTACTGCCTTTTATTTGTTTTGCTTTATCCTCCTAACTTTCTAGGAAAAAATGACTTGCCTGATTTTTTTTTATTATTTTAATATGTGTTATAAATAAGATAGAGATGGCCCCAGTGGCTCAGTGGTAAAGAATCTGCCTGCAATGCAGGAGCCACGGAAGACATGGGTTCAGTCCCTGGGTTGGGAAGATCGCCTGGAGGAGGAAATGGCAACCCACTCCAGTATTCTTGCCTGCAGAATCCCATGGACAGAGGAGCCTTGTGGAGGACAGCCCATGGGGTCGTAAAGAGTCAGACACTACTGAAGCGACTTAGCACAGCATAAATAAAATATAACAGCTGCCTTGGCAAAAATAAAATATAAAAAGTACCAACCAAAAAAAGTAATACTCCAAACTTTTTTATATGATAGAAATTACTTTGAATGTTTTATTCACTATAATTCTATAGTAAATTTGTGTTATGTGAGATCTTAAAGTAAGAAGCTTGTAATAGTAGAAAAGTGCCTCTTGACTAGATAAACTTGTCTTCTAAGTAGGCACTGGCTTATTGCCAGTTGTAAAGGGAGCAATAATTCCTTTCTCTTTTCAGTTATTTCCAAGAATAAGATTAAAGCCTGGATCTGCTGCTTTACCCTCTGCTCTTTCACCTACCATTACCAGTGAGCTGGGGGACAGCAACTGTATTACAGTCTCCAATTCTAAGAAGAGAAATGTCCTTGGTTTTTTAACACTGTATATAAATTCCCTCCCTAGGCACAAGATAAGTTGTATTACAAAATCAAAGATTCCTCATATAATGATGCATTATTTTTTGTGGGGAAATAAAATGGTAAAAGTTTGTAATCTATCAAATTTGAAAAAATTCATAGCAACAGTTTTAGTTCTGCTGTAATGAACTAATGAAGAAAATAAATATAATTTTTTTTATGGATTTGACATCCAAAACATACTAAACTTGACTTTCCCTTTGTCCTTTCAAAGTAGTTATGAAGTGTGTAGGAGCAGGAGTTATTCCTAGAAAAACTAATTAACAGATTTGGAAAATAATTTAGTCGTGATCTAAAGGTAATTAGAATCCAGGACACTTAAATCCCAGTTTAGCCCTCTTCCTAATAAAATACTACATTCACACTTAGTAAAGTACTACATTCATATTAAAAATTTAGGTTTATTCCTGCTTGCCTTGGAATAAATGCATTAGAAGTCAGAGTGTGAACTGCCGGTGACCTGATTCCAAACAGTAGATTCATTTCACCATTGATTTTATTTATCATGATTATTTTCCCCATCAAATTGTCTTTGAAAATATGAATACCCTTTTGGACTCTACATGTTCAATTGTGTAGTCACTTATTATAAGATCTAGATTCCCTACTATATATATCATCAGCAAATATCTAGAGCATTTTGACTTCTAAAAGCTGTGGAAAAACCTAAATGATAAGTTAGATTGAATAGAATTCATATGTTCACACCATATGTATATGTTTACCTGATGTATCCCCATGTTGATTTGCATTTGAAGTCTTCAGTCTTATTTTGTGAATAGTGTTTACTTAACCAAAAATCAGTTGACCATATAGAAAAGAAAATAAACATGACTCTTGCTAACAGGCCAAGTGGAAGCACTGAAAACATCAAATCCTAGTTGCCAGGTTCACGTATCATCACCCCATGTAGCACTATCTCGAAGTTTATACTTTCTCTGGTCATTAAAATCGGGTCCCCACTAAAACTGAGCCTTTGGTGGCATGTCTTTTGTGAGGTGTGTGTGAATTCTTATTTGTCTGTGTTCTTTGTGGAATGAAATGCTTCAGAAGAACACTTTGTACTTCTTCGCAATAAATTGACTCTTCTGTCATTGTTGGGGATTTTCTCTGCTTTGTCATAGTGTTGAACCTATAGCACTCGGCACTTTTTGTAGTCTGAGTAAACCTGCTTCTAAATGGCCCTGCCGTGTTTTTGTTTTTGGTTCTTCTTTTAGGGTGGCAATAATAATAGTCCCCAAAGGCACACAACCAAACCTTTCACCGAGCCCCACTTCTACCCATTCTCTATGTCCATGGGGTTTTCAGGACTGTTCCTTTTGTCAGACCGTGGTCATTTGTGCTTAAGTTTTCATAACCCAGCTCCTGATTCCAGGACACTGCTTCTTCCAGACCAACTGGCAACATTCCTACTGTGTATTTACTAAAAAGCTGTGCTAAGAGATGAGATATCTGTACTAATTGTTCTGCTTTGGTTAGGATAAAAGACTTAATAACGCGTTTAAAGCCATTTAACAGTGCCCAGCACATGGTAAATACACAGTAAAGTTATTCAGGTGGATGTGGTGTAAAAAAAAAACACTGAACATTCAGTTACCTTGTCTTATTCATTCTCAAGTCACCCAAGATGCCCAGGTACTTAACAAAACAGGCCACTTGGCGTACGTTTCCCTATTGAATAGTTTTCGGATATAGCTGACAGCCAGTTGGTATGTAATCTTTATTATAATCTTAGAGGGGAAAATAGTGACCCAAACATTGGAAATATTTGAACAAGCTCATTCTTCAGTTTAGCACACTGAGATGATGGGAAGCGCTCGTGTACTTGTTCAAATTCCAGCTCTGCTGCCTTACTTCTGTTACCTTGTGCGTGTTCTTTCACCTCTCTGTGCCTCAGTTCTTCAGTAGAGCACTGACTTCTAGGGTTATATTGTGAAGATGACGGGAGGAAATACACCGACAGCACTTTGAACAGTGTCTGCTGCTGCTGCTAAGTCGCTTCAGTCGTGTCCGACTCTGTGTGACCCCATAGACGGCAGCCCACCAGGCTCCCCCATCCCTGGGATTCTCCAGGCAAGAACACTGGAGTGGGTTGCCATTTCCTTCGCCAATGCATGAAAGAGAAAAGTGAAAGTGAAGTCGCTCAGTCTGTCCGACTGTTAGCGACCCCATGGACTGCAGCCCACCAGGCTACTCCGTCCATCGGATTTTCCAGGCAAGAGTACTGGGGCGGGGTGCCATTGCCTTCCCCGGAACAGTGTCTGACATATGGTAAATATACTACAAAGTTAGCTGGTATTCAAGTGGACATGATGTGGAAAAGATGCAAACCCAAACAGCATTCAGTAAAGCCTGCAAATGAGTTATGCTATTGTGACTACTTTCATGAAATTAATAGAAAATATAATTTTACAAGGGCCCCAACCTGGTCTCTAAATGTGTGTCAATAATCATCACATGCCAAGGAACATGAGCTAAACCTGTAGATACCATTACTCTGTAGCCCACTCATAAAAGGTCAGAATTAGTTCACATCTGAAGGGGGTTATTTGACCTCATATGCCGGAGTCTAATATATATAAAATCAATGTTAAACATAAAACGTTAAATGCTCCAGTTATCTTCAGGAGAAAAATAAGTGTGAAATATTAGCACACTGATTTTTTTTTTAATATGGCCTCGTTTACTTCGTTGTATCACTTGATCAAATATTCTTCTAGAATGAAATCTGGTTTACCTTGTATAAGAGCCACATTAACTGGACTCTTTTTTGGCAAGACACCTTTTCTGAAGTTTTCTAATTTTATTCTGATTTTCAGGAAAGGCACAACGAAGCTAGAGTAGATTTAACTTTTCCCTCACCAGAATAAGGATTCTTCTAATTAAAAGGCAGAGACTAGACCTCAGAAACCTTGTTGTGCTCTAGAGGGTTTATGTTTTTAAGAAATACTGCATCCTTACAAGCGTTCTGTTCTCCCCATAATTCTTGTTCTAACTGCTTAAACTGACTTGTGGAATACAATTAATAGATTTTTAAAAACTAATTAACTTTAGGTGTCCTTTGCTTCACTTTGTTTTAGATGTGGAGATAGGCATTCTCTGGCAGAGGTCTTATTTCAACTCCTCTGTAAAGCTATGAGACTTTTATAGTTGAGGGATTGATTTATTTTAAAACATAAAACTTCCAGTTATCATTTTATCTTCTTTAAACAAGCCCATTTCTATTACATTGTTTGTGGATGGCCTTGTTTAGTTCTTTAAATACCAGGAACAGTTTCATCATCATCAAATATTAACTGCTCACTGAAAGCAAAAGGTGAGTTTAACAAGGTTGCCATATTTACCAAGTGAAACTGAGAGATCATTTTAAAACATTTCTTTTAAAAAAGTCTCAGTAGTTTCATCGAGAGGTTATCTAATTCTGTTCACATCTCTGAAATACATTTTGGATGACACAGTATATTTGGTAGATATTCAGGCCAGGCAGAATAGATCTTTATTTTTAAAGAGAAAGAATTTATATCAATAAACTGCTTGTTTTTATGTTAGAACAAAAACAGCAACTTGGCCTAATAAAGAATCACTTGGCAAAAAAAAAAAAAAAAGCCNCCCACTGATGCGGGGAGGAGGACAGACAGGCTGACCACTCCGGCTGGGGCGGGGGGTGGTCTGCGGACGGAGGAGGAGCCCTGAGCGGGCGGCGTGGGGGCGGGGCGAGACGGCCCTCCGGGGGCGGGGCCTGGCCCGAGGCGGCGCCCCCGGGCTCGGCCCAGTTTTCCGGGTGGGGCGCGTGGGGCGGCCGCGGAGGCGGGGCCTAGAGTGCGGAGCCTCGCTCTCCGCCCGAGCCTGGCGGGAGCCACCGCCGCTGCAGCCAGAGCCGCCGGGAGCCGGAGCCGCAGCGCAGGCCCTGCCGGAGCCGAGCTGAGCCGAACTCGCCGCCTGACACTGGCCGGAGCGCGGGGCCGGCGCGTCTGCCCGCCGCTGGGCCTGGGCAGTGTCGGACGCAGCGAGCCGGAGCCACCGGCACCAACCCGGCGCGGGAACCCGGATCGCCCCCGACCAGGCCTGGCGTGAACTAGCCGGAGGACCCGGAGACTGGACCGAAGAGAAGAGGGATGGAGGATTCCGTCTAAGCGTAGCGCGGGCATTCGGGCGGGAGGAGCGTGGAGACTTCGCCTGGCACGCGCAGAGGGGCCCGGCGCTCACTAGGCCAGGCTCGAGCGCCAGAGAGCCTGGCATCCCAGCTGAAGCGACCTGGGCTCTGGTCTCCCCGCGCCGAGGACACCACACAGCTCCTGGACCTCCGCTGCCGCAGGCTGGGCGCCAGAGGCTGTGCCCGCACCTGCCTGAGACGGGGCGGGTCCGAGGTGGGGCTCTCTGGTGGCCCAGAGCTGGTCACCGGGGAGCCGGCCTCTTGCCGCGGCCCCACGGGTACCCATGTGCCGTTGCCCGCCGGAGCACCATGACGGCAGGATGACCTCCGCCGAGGCAGTGGCGGTGGCTGGCGGCGCTCGGTGGGCCGGGTCCGCCGAGTGGCCCCCTGACACCCCGCAGGCCCTTCGGCGGCCTGGCCGGGCCCGGGTGGCCGTGGCCGCGCTGGTGTGGCTACTGGCGGGAGCCAGCATGTCGAGCCTCAACAAGTGGATTTTCACGGTGCACGGCTTCGGGCGGCCCCTGCTGCTGTCGGCGCTGCACATGCTGGCGGCCGCGGGGGCCTGCCACCGGGGGGCGCGGCGCCCCTTGCCCGGGCAGACCCGCCGCCAGGTGCTGCTGCTCAGCCTCACCTTCGGCGCCTCGATGGCTTGCGGCAACGTGGGCCTGAGCGCCGTGCCCCTGGACCTGGCGCAGCTGGCCACCACCACCACGCCGCTCATCACGCTGGCCCTGTCCGCGCTGCTGCTCGGCCGGCGCCACCACCCGCTGCAGTTTGCGGCCATGGGTCCGCTCTGCCTGGGGGCCGCTTGCAGCCTGGCGGGAGAACTCCGGACGCCCCCGGCTGGCTGCGGTTTCCTGCTGGCGGCCACCTGCCTCCGTGGCCTCAAGTCCATTCAGCAGAGTGAGTAACCTAAGTCACTGGTTGAGGAGGTGGGGACCCGGGTGGGACTGTGGGAATGTGGCCTGGGGAACCCTGTGAAGGGGTATGGGTGCTATCCCATTTTACTGATGACCAAACTGAGGCATGTGGCTTTGGAAGAGGCAGGAACTGAGGCTCAGAAAGGGCCAATTTGCTCAGTGATTTCCAGGCCTCAAACTTAGGCTCTAGAGGCCCAGCTGGTTTTGTCCCCATTTGACACGTAGAGGGGCCTGCCCTGGGCCATGTAAGCAGCCGAGGCAAGATTTGAACCCAGTCAGACTGTAAAGAATCTGCCTCCAATACAAGAGACCCAGGGCCAATCCCTGGGTGGGGAAGATCCCCTGCAGAAGGGCACGGCAACCCACTCCAGTATTCTTGCTTGGAAAGTCCCGTGGACGGAGGATCCTGGTGGGCTACAGTCCATGGGGGTTCCAGAGAGTCGGGCACAACTGAGCGACTTTCACTTCACTCAGGCAGAGTCCATGCTGATGTGGCATAAGACTGGACCCAGAGGGAGGCTTGACAGTGGGAACTGGTGGGAGAGAAAGAGGGCAAGATGGTAAACCGGGATTTGGAAGTGGGGCGGAGGGTGGGGCTTGCTAAGTCTGGGAAGGGGTGGTGTCTTCTGGGAACTGCAGTGTAACAGGCCCTATGCTAGGTGTTTACTTTGAGTTGTCATGGCAACCACTACTTTCATCCCCATTTTACAGATGATGGAACTGAGACCCAGAGAAATTCATGATTTGCCCAGAGTCACACAGCTCCAAAGGACCAGAATCCTGGTCCATGTGACTCTGGACCTTAGCTCTGGTGGAAGGGGGTTGGGAGATCTGGGCAGAGGGTAGGGTGGAGACTCCAAATCCAGACCCTGCGAAATCACTCTGCTGGAGGGAGGCGATCACTTTCCTGCTTGTCCTGCTGAGGGTTCTTTGAGTCACAGCCCCCACCCTGTCTCTGTGCCTACTCAGGGTAGCGAGGCCTGCGTTCCAGCCACATGTGGGCTCATAATTCCTGGGTGACCTGGGGCGGATCTGGATCTTGTCTGGGCCTCAGTCTGCCTATCTGTTTGGTGGAGGAGGTCAGAGTTGATAGAGTTCCAGGACTTTCTTGCTCTCCCTCCCTTGCGGCTCTGAGATCCTATGACCCAGGCCTGGAAGAGGGAAAGGGTTGCTCCAAGGGCACTGGGCTGGGGTTAGGGCAGCCTGCAGCCAGGAAAAGTTGAAGTCAGAGCTCAGGCCTGCCCTGGAATCAGGACCCAGAGGCCCTGTCCTCATCTTCCAGGGCCCTGAGGCAGGGCCAAAGCCCGGTTCTATTTTTGCCTTCAGGTTACTTGAGAGCTGGGGCCTGAGTTCTGGGCATGAGTCAGTGGGAAACTTGACCTTGTGCCCCGCCCTGAGCAGGGCCAGAAGGCCAGGAAGGCCCCCACCACACCTGCTGAGACCCAGCCTCCTCACCCGAGAAGAGCCCCGGCCAGCAGGACAGGCTGTGGCCAGCCAGGCCTCGGGCACACGGACAGGGCCTGGCAGGTGCCTGGCATCAGGCATCTTAGCCTCCTCAGCTCTGCCAGCTCCCTCCTTGTTGCCTGCCTGCCCCTGAGGCAGGTTGGATGCTGGCTCCGGGCTCCCACAGGGCCCTCTGTATCCCCCATCAGGACTCCATGTGCCTTGTATTGATAGTATAGCCACTTGGTTACCTGTCTGCCTCCCACCAGGCAGGAGCTGGGCATGGTTTAGCTTTGGGGCAGCTCCATGTCCCCAGCCCTTGACTTGGGGCCTGGCGCAGGTAGGGTACCACTTAAATGGTGAATTTATTAATGGTCTGATGGAAGAATTGGTAGGCTGCTTAAGCTACTTGGCTCAGGATGCTAAGGAGAGAGCTTAGGAGGCTGGAGGTCCCACTAACAGAGATGGGAGCCCAGCACAGAGGTGGATCAGAGCAGACTGGAGGCAAGGGATGAGGTGGGTTTTGGACAAGAGGTTACTACTCACAGACTTTCCAAGAAAGTCACCAGGGCCAGTTTGGACTAGAATGTGAGTGACTGACACCAGCTCCTTTCCTGATGGCAGATTCCAAGGGAGCAGAGGATGAAAGTCCAGGTCGAGGAGTGCCCAGCAGCTTCCCTCCTTCCTGGGCCAGTTGCAGGCCTGGGGGGACCACACGTGGAGAGGAGTGATGCTACCTCTCCCCTCACAGAAAGGCTGGGAGATGGGGTGCCAGCGTGCTGAGACTCGTCCTCAGCCACACCCACCTGCATCAGGTTGACCCCATTCCCATCCGCTGAGCGCTCAGGCTGATGGGGAGATACCCTCAGAAGGAGCGATCACAAAGCAGGGAAGAAGTGCTGGAGACAAGGTGGGCACAGCTGTGATTGGATGGCTGCTTCTCGGGGAGACCAGAGAAGGCTGCCTGGGGGAGGAGGCAGGCAGTGATGGTGACAGCCGCGCCCTGATATGGGTCCAGGCTGCGCCCCGCTCTTCACACGGCCAGAGCAGGAAAGGGCATTCTGGGAGCGGGACGCAAGCCCTGCCAGGGCGCGGGTGTCAGCCAGCGGGGTTGCACGTAGGGGGTCATGACCGCCACCATGGGCAGCAGTTGCCCCTGGGCACAGGTCCTGCGCTCAGCACCCCACACGCCCCCGTGAGGGCATGTTGTTACTCTGCCCGTGCTCCTGCGAGGGGACAGGCATAGAGAGAGGGTGACCTGTGTGACATCATAGCTCGTGATGGAGCAGAGGTAGGATAAGCCCAAAGCCAACACAACGGCGTCCGGAGGGTGTTAGTCTGCATGTGGCTGAAATGTGGCGTGTTCAGATGATGAAACGGAAATGCCTTTGGAGCAGAAGTTGAAAAGCAGGGTTTGGGGTAAGCAGGCAGGGGAGGGGTCGCTGAGGAGGCCGGATGACAGGTCGGTGGGGTAACTGGCTCTTTTCCTGGGCTGGAGGGGACAGTGTGTGGGGGGAGGGGGAGGGCTGGCTGGATTACAGAACGGGCACGGGGCCGAGCGGGGAAGTTAGGGCCTGCCTGCCTGGCTCTCAGAGAGTGAAATTCGCTAAAGGTGAAGTTCCCCTGCAGTCCTGACCACCTGCCAGATTGCACCTTGAACACGAAGGCCACAGGCGGCTCGTAATGGTGCTAAATTTGGAGCAGCCGAATAGGAGGCATTCCAGTTATCTGTTCATTTCTAGAAATGCTTAACAGAGGGACTGTTGCCTAGAGAACAAAGCCAAAACATCAAAATGAAATCGAGAGAGAAATAAGATTTCCTAAGCATAGCCTCTGAGTAAGCGCCTCTGTGGTTCTTTGAAAAGTGAGTGTCAGAAAACGCATAGAGGCTGGGAGAGCCCTGGGAGGGGCTGGGGAGAACTTACTCATCTCTCTCCACGAAAACGGAGAAGGCTCAAAGCCGCCGTTGCCTCTGTGCAAGTACCATCATTTCAGCTCAGCCACGTGAGCTTTTATGATGGGCCCTGCTTCCTTTGTGAACCAAGTGGGTGGTAACGTGCACACACACACAGGCAGACATGTGCAAGATGCTAGGATGCCCTCCTTCCTTGCAAAGCCCAAGGTTTCCTCTGTGTCCTGGGTTTGTCTTGACAAGCTCCAGCGTCCGTAGCGAAAGGTTCTAACTATCTGCGGTAAACCGTGAGTGACAGGGATTTGCCCTGGCAGTCCAGTGGTTAAGACTTCATCTTCCAATGCACGGGGTGCAGGTTCGATCCCTTGTCGGGGAACTAAGATCCCACGTGCCTCTTGGCCAAGAAATCAAAACGTAAAACAGAAGCAATATTGAAACAAATTCAATAAAGACTTTAAAAATGGTCCACATTAAAAAAAAAAAAAATCTTAACAAAACAAAACACACCCAGACTCACGCAGTGAGTGACAGCTGGGCCCAACAATGACCTCGTTGTTTTGTGTCTGTCATCCCAGTGGTCACAAGTGATTGAACATGTGACTCAGATGGTTTTGAATATTTTCAGACTCTCTCTCTCGTAACGTAAAGGCCCACATAGCTAGTACGTGGCAGAGTTGTGAGTACTGGAGGGAGCAGCGTGGGAGACACACTGGGGCTGGGAGTGCCAGAATGGCCCAAGCCAGGAAAGTACACTTGGGGTCCCTTTTGATTCAAAACTGGTTACGCGTCCAGGATGCTTTTCTCCAGGGCCTGGGAAGCCCCTGAAGACTTTTTCTCCCCACATTTATTGATCAGGGGATATCACAGATTATTGTTTCAGCTTGTGGGAGGAGTCAGTGATAACAGGCTTATTTCTCCTGTCTTTTTATGCTTACTGACAAGCTTACCTGATAAGGGCTTTATGTACATTATTTTAATCTGCATATTTAAGGTTTTACTGGGGCTTCCCAGGTGGCGATAGTGGTAAAGAACCCGACTGCCGATGCAGGGGACACGGGAGAGACTTGGGTTCGATCCCTGGGTTGGGAAGATCCCCTGGAGAAGGGCATGGCAGCCCACTCCAGTCTTCTTGCCTAGAGAATCCCAGGGAAGAGCCTAGCAGGTCACAAAGAGTCGGACACGACTGAAGCGACATAGCATGCACGAGATTTTATTATCCCTGGACTCTGCAGATGAGGAAACCTAGGCTCCAGAGGTGAAGGGCCAGGTCACCACCCAGGTGGTCTGACCTTCCCTTTACAGAGCGGGAGCCCCTCGTCCTGCCGGAGGGGCTGGGGCAGGCTTCCTGGAGGTCGGGGCAGGCCGGCCTCGCGGGGGGCCGTCTGGTGCCCGGTGCTGACGGCTGTTGCCCTGGCTGCAGGTGCCCTGCTGCAGGAACAGCGGCTGGACGCGGTGACCCTGCTGTACGCCACCTCGCTGCCCAGCTTCTGCCTGCTGGCCGGCGCCGCCCTGGTGCTGGAGGCCGGCGTGGCGCCGCCGCCCGCCCCCACCGACTCCCGCCTCTGGGCCTGTGTCCTGCTCAGCTGCCTCCTGTCCGTGCTCTACAACCTGGCCAGCTTCTCCCTGCTGGCCCTCACCTCGGCCCTCACGGTCCACGTCCTGGGCAACCTCACTGTCGTGGGCAACCTCATCCTGTCCCGGCTGCTGTTCGGCAGCCGCCTCAGCACCCTCAGCTACGTGGGCGTGGCGCTCACCCTTTCTGGAATGTTCCTTTACCACAACTGCGAGTTCGTGGCCTCCTGGGCTACCCGCCGGGGCTTCCGGCGGAGGGACCAGCCTGGCAAGGGACTCTGAGACCTGAGGGAGCACAGGGACACCCGGGACCGCCCCGGCCTGAATCCAGCCTTGGCCCATGGCCACGGGAGAGCGGGCAGCTGCTGGGGCCGTCGGGGGAGACGGATCTTCCTGCAGGGTCGCCGTGGAGGCTGCAGTGGGGTCTCCTAGAGTGCCCCGGCTCCTGTCCCTGCCTGCCTCTCCTCATCACAGACCCCACTCACCACTGGATGGTGGGTCCAGGCACAGTTGCTGTGCTTGTCAGAGTACTTATGACGATTAGGGTCAAGGTACTGCACTGAAGATTGCTGGCTAAGCTTGGAAAACCTCACCAACCTTCTCACGGTGATGGTGGTGATGATGACGATGATTCTTGGCGGTCGCACAATCCTTCCTCCAGGAAGTGGGGGAGGCAGCTAGGGCGCCCAGGGAAGGGCAGCTTTGCTACTGGGCTTCCCTAGGGAGCTGGGGGTCGTCTGTGCCAACTCCAGGCAGCTGCTGTGGCCTCAGCCCTGGGCCCCCCAATGTTGGGTCTTCCGTCCTCAAATAAACTATTTTTGCTTGTACACCTGTGTCATTCCTCGGGGTAGCGGCCAAGGAAACACAGGCGCACCAGCCACCCACCCAGAAACAAGGACCTGCTCCCGCCCTCACTGGGGCCTGGCCAGCCCCCTCATTGGCCCAGATCACTGCTCTGACCCCTCAGGCCATCTTCCCACAGCCTCGAGGGGAATCTCTTAAAGCACATGGTTTCTGTGGCTCCATGCTGCTCGTGGGACAAGGTCAGGCCCAGCCCCGTGGCCTCCCCTTCTCCCCTCCTCTGCTGTCGCTGTTAAGTTGCTAAGTCGTATCCGACTCTTCGCGACCCCATGGACTGCAGCACGCCAGGCTCCTCCGTCCTCCACTGTCTCCCGGAGCTTGCTCAAACCCATCCACTGAATCGATGATGCCATCCAACCATCTCATCTGTCAACCCTGCCCTCAGCCTTTCCCAGCATCAGTGCCACCCCGACCCACACCTGCTTCCGTCAGGCACCCCGTGACGCCCAGCCGCCCACTGGAGTTTCCGCACAGGCTGGTGCCCGGTCTGTGGTCCTCCTACGTCAGCTTCTCCCTTCTCACGGCTAAACCCTTGCCGGGGGGTGAGAACCCAAACTGCACAACTCTCCTCTGAAAGAAAAGCCAGAAAAGAAGCTTGAGGAAGGAAAGGCCTGGGTGAGGGGCCGTGTCCAGGGCTGTGAGCACAGGGGGCCAGGAATGGGGTGGTCCCATGGCAGGAGGAGCACTGGGGGTGGGGGGTGGAGCGTCTGGGGAGCTGCCTCGCTTCCCATCCTTCCCTTGACTGTAGGCATTTAACTCCAGCCACCCACCTGTCTCCACTGCAGGCCCCCTGTTAAAAACCATAAGGTCCCTGCCTTGGTTAGAGACTCTGGGGACCTAATCCCCCTCTGTCCGCCTCACTGTGCCTGGGGCAGGTACCTCCCCTCTCTGAGCCTCGGTTTCCAGATCTGCAAAATGGGCTGGTGATCCCCAGGGAGAGGATTTCCAGCGAGGACCTGGTGGGCAGGGCCAGGGGTGGAGAGGGGACAATGGGGCCAGTGAGCTTGGTCCCTAGTGTGAGCTAGTCACCCACTCTCTCTGAGGCTTTAGGCACATCTGGAAAATGGGAGGATGGGGTCTGGATCTTGGCCAGGCCGGGGCTGGGGTCTAGGGTGCCTGGGACTCAGAGAAGATTCCTTAATTCCTTCATGTGGCCGGAATTCGTGGTGAGGGCTACACGGAGGGTCAGGCCCAGGCTGGGGTGGGGTCAATGAGGGCCTGGGGAGCGCCTGGCACAGGCAGGACTGGCACAGAGTTGCTTGCCCTGGCCTCTGTGCAGGCGGGTCTAGCGGAGGGGAAGTGGGCCTCGGCTGAGTCACTGGACACCCGCCCTCCGCGTGAGTCAGAGGAGCCACCCGCCCAGCCCTGTCCTGGTGCAGCCTGGACACCTCCGGGCTCCACCCTGAGGCTTGGCCGGATCGGACAGAGGATGGATCGTTTCCGGCGGGTGGGGCCCTGGTCCTCAGGACCCTTCCCCTTTCAAGGGGCCTCCTGCAGCGCCCTGGGCCCCGGGGAATGCTTGGCTTCAGAGTGAGCCTCCTGTCTGATCAAAGCCAGCCCCTGGTGGGGTAGGGGGGCAGGGGGGAGTTGGAGCCGTGCTTGACCTGGGGACCACCCAGCATTGAGGTGTTTCCTTCAAAGCCAGAGGTACACCGCTCCTAATTGCTCCCTACTGGAGTGGGCACAGTGAACGCTGGCCTGGGAGCCTGGGGTTGTGTCCTGGTCCACTTTCTCGCCGTCTGACCTGCTTGGTCTCCCCTGGCTCCACAGAGAACCTCACAGTGAGGGGCTTGGGAGGTGAGTCCCAGGGACAGCCCTCTAGGCTCTGCTTCTAACTTGTCCTGTTGCCTCCGGTGAGTCACTTGACCTCCCCAGCCTCCCTCTTTGTGCCCAGTCTTGGCTGGGAAGCCTTCTCGGGATGACAGATGTCACCTTCCTTGGGGGCGGTTCCCTACCCCACCCTTCCCCACCCCACGCCAGTCTGGGTTGACAGCCACAGTCGAAGGTCACCCCAGCTCCCTGCACCTCTCCAGGCAGGGCTGCCAGCACATTCCGCTCTCAGAACGGGTTTGTCACCGAGACGTCTGCTCACCGCCGTCTCCCCAGCATCAGCACATAACGTGGCGTGGATGGAGTAGGCGGGACATAACACCAGTCAAAAGCAGGGGTCGGACCTGGGTTCGAACCCCAGCCCTGGCATGTCTGAGCTGTGTGACCCTGGGCAGGGGTTTTCTCCTCCTGTGCCTCTTATGTGTTAAGTGGGAGGATGGCGGGGGCAGAGCCTCACGAGCCTGTCTGGCTCTGGGAGTCTGCAGGGGCTAATATGGGGCAAGTGCTTAGCGATAGCAGAGAAGGCAATGGCATCCCACTCCAGTACTCTTGCCTGGAAACTCCCATGGATGGAGGAGCCTGGTAGGCTGCAGTCCATGGGGTCGCTGAGTCAGACACGACTGAGCGACTTCCCTTTCACTTTTCTCTTTCATGCATTGGAGAAGGAAATGGCAACCCACTCCAGTGTTCTTGCCTGGAGAATCCCAGGGACGGGGGAGCCTGGTGGGCTGCCGTCTATGGGGTCACACAGAGTCGGACACAACTGAAGTGACTTAGCAGCAGCAGCAGCAGCAGCAGCAGCTTAGCGATAGTGGCTGAGACTGGATGAAAAATGAACCAGTCGATCTAAGAAAGAAATGAGAGGTTTTATTTGCACTGAGTTTGAAGACTGTAACCTGGGAAGAGCATCTCAGAAAGCTCTGAGAATTGTTCTGCCCGTTAGGAGTAGGGTAACAGTTATGTAAGTATTTTTGAGACGGAGGGCTGTACATCAAATGACAGTTTACGCAATCCAGGTCTAAGCGTCGCCGTGGTGGACCATGTGAGCCCCTTCCAAGTTTCAAGAAGGAGCATTATCTTTGGAGGCGTTGTCTCGATGCTGGGAGAAACGTTGCTCTTCGTGGTTGGGCAGGTGTTCCTGCTGGTGGGGTGTTCTGGCCGATGCGTGCATGCAGATGCAGAATGCAGTGTGGGGAGGGGGGAGGTCGAAAGGCAGAGAAGAGTTTGCTGTGTTGAGCTTTTTCCTGTCTTAACATAAGGCATGAATTTTGTTTCACAAACTTACTAGGTCCTTGAGCCATGTGAGCAGACTGGCTCACTCCCGGCGCCTCTCCCGTGCTATGCGCTCCCGCCTCGCAGGCTTCCCCTGCTCACCCAGGGCCCCAGGGCATGCCCTCGGCCCGGCTCCCACCCCCTTTCCCTGCCTTGGAGGAAGCTGGCTCTGTGCTGGGCATCCTGCCATTGTAGATTCAGAACAAAGCGGCTGCCTTGTCTCAGCCCCAGCTGCCAGGGGGCCCCTGCCCAGCCTCCCCAGGGGGGCCTTGGATTCTCATTCCAGGGGGCCAGGGCAAACGAGGACTCTTGCTCCCGAATCAGCTCAGGGATGCCAGGAACCGACCATCATCACACTGTTCCTGCTCAGTGGTAAATACTTCCAGGAAACGACACAGAATATCGCGGTGTGCCACGGGAGGTTCCGATCGGGCAAGGACCACGATGGAACAAAAAACACTTCTGGTAATGGCCTCCCGGGATCTCAGCTTCCATCTGTGCCCTCCTGACCGCCATGGCCACCACGCGCCTCCTGCCTCCTCTGAACACCACCAGGCAGCTCTTGTTGCCTGGGCGGGGCACGTCTCTTTACACGCTGAAACTTTCTTTGGCGGAAGGACCCTTGTCCACGCTTCTTATGCTGTAGCCCAGCTGAAGCGAGCTTGCCAGTAGGTGAACCAGCAACCCTTCTCACCTCTGCTGTCGCCCAGGTGGTCCAGTTCAGCCCTTATACATATAGCAAACGGAAGCCCCAGGAGACAGCCGCAGTCCAAAGCGAAATGCCGTGGACAGGCGGCTTGTGAACAACAGAAATGTGTTGCTCCCAGTTCTGGAGGCTGGAAATCTGAGACCAGGGTGTCAGCACGGTCGGGTGAGGGCCTGCTCCTGGGCCACAAGCTTCATTTATAAAGGTAATAATCCCATTCATGAGGGCTCCACTCTCATGACCTCATTGCCTAATTACCCCCCGAAGGCCCCACCTCCCATCGTCAACATGTGAATTTCAGGAAGACACTTTCAGGTTATAGCAACCATCCTGCACAGAGATGGAAGAGCAGGGTGCGGTCTTCACCTCCTAATTCTTGGGGTTCTGCCACTCCTTGCTCCCCAGTCTGCTGTGAACCACGGAGCCAGGGTGTGAGGTTATAGGGGTGCCTGGGGTCTGCCCGATTCATGTGAGGTGTCTGCTGGGTGTTCCCCAACTCCATCAGCAAAACATTTTCTTCTTCGGGGAAAAGGCATTACTGCTATTTTGCCAAAGGAAGTCTAGAAAGATTTGTGGGCTTGGACCCTCTCGGGACCTCTCAACCTCAACTTAGGATGTGAAATCCTTCCTGCCGTATCCCATCCTCAATATTAAAAGAATAACTTTAAAAAAGAGCTTCCAAAATTGTATCTTCTCAATGATGAGTAAAAATTATATAGAAAGAAGGAAATACACCACAATACCAAAGTGCTGACTTGAGGATCGTATTGTAGATACACTGTATTTATTTTCCTTTTTCCACAAACAGACCTTTATTTTTAAACACACATTTCTGAGGGTTCCAGTTCTAAGACTGAGTAAGTATAGTCCGTCCTTCCCCTGAATGCAACTAACAGCCCAGGATGGAATGCAGGAAGCAGCTCTCTGAGGACTCTTGAAAAGAAGTAGCAGGTGGACTAGGAGAGGAAACCAGAATTTGGGATATAAAAGTCTGTTGACGAGTCTCCTGTCTTGCTTTTTGCCCTGGTATCTGCTGGCCCGGGCTCTGAGGCAGCGTGAATCCTGGGGCTGTGCAGTGGACGTGGAAAGAAAGGCCTCCAAGAGCAGCCTTGTCTTCCTGGTCTGAATGGGGAGGGAGGACTCTTCAGGACAGAAACCCCCTTTCTCGTCCATTTTTTCCCCTTATATAGTCCCGTCCCCAGGCAAGCCTCACGTGAAGTGGAGACCCGGCGGTGGAAGCCAGAGCTCAGGGGTCTCCTTCTGACCCAGAGAGCTGTGGTTTGAAGGTGTGTGGTGGGGGGAGGCCCCTTGCCTTTTTTCCTGTCTTCATCCTGTCACCTGGCCCCAGAGCAGAGACTCGGTCACAGGACGCACGCAGCAGGGCAGGGAGACTAAAAGCCCCAGTTTCTAGCTGGAGGACCAGGGGAAAGGCAGCCTTGAAAACTGGAGAGCCTGGAGAAATCACGGAGAGTATGAGGCTTGAGAAGTGGATCCCACAGGTTCACGTGTGTGGATCTGACCCCAAACGGCATCCCAGTGACTTTGACACTACTGGGCAGACCACTCAGATTTCAGGCTGGCCCCTGGGTGGCACCAGCTTAGGAGAGATTTGACCTAACATTGCAAAAGTTCAGAAAACCGACCATCGAACTCTGGCACTGTTTAAAAAAAAAAATTCAGAAGAGTAAGTTTTTAAAACCTTGTTGGCTTTATTCAGTGATTCATGAATTGAGAAGCATCCATCTAGCAAATAGAAGGGGCCCCGAGGCCCCTTCTGAGGGACTTTTACGGGCAGGAGGGAGCAGGCACGATGAAGCTCTTCCAGGCAGAAAATGGCTTTGGTTTATTGCAAGTAAACTTTCCTTAGGGGATGGCCAGAGTCTATCAGGCCGATTACCTAACTTGTGCTGTTCATGTGATTCCTGATTGACTGGTTTAATATTCCATTTCTGGAAGAACTGAAACTGTAGCTAAGTCTCAGTTTGGGGATGTGGGTTTTAGCATTAAGTGACTCCACTTAATGCTGTTCTCTTGTTTTTAATGGCCCATGCGAGACAGACCAGAACTGATCCTAAATGGATCAACTGCATCCTAAAACAAAGACTCAACATTTTCCATTGGGTTTAACCAAGACCTATTCAAAATGCCCAGGACACAATCCAAAGCTACTCTACATACAAAGAACCAGGAGAGTAAACACTGAGATGACCCCAGTGTTGGACTTATCAGAAAAGGACCTTAGAAATAAAAAGACAGAAAGTCTCAGCAGAGAAATAGGAGATACAGAAAATCACCAATTAAAAAATTTTCAACTAAGACAATACATCAATCAAAAATTGAAAATATACTGGATGGTCCTAGTAGCAGAATAACAGAGGAAAATCTGTGAACTTGAAGACAGGTCAGTAGAAAATTAGCTACAATCAGCAGGATATCCACCTCTGCCAAATGCCCGATTGCCTGGAAAATGTGAACATTACTTTACATGAGAGAAGAGATTCTGCAGATGTAATTGAGGTTATGGACTTTAAAATCCAGACTGTCTGGGTTATTGAGCAGGCCTAGTCTAATCAACATGAATCCTTAAAGGCAGAGATTTCTGTCTGATAAGCTTGGAAGAAGAATCTTTCCCCAGAGCCTCCAGTTAAAAAAAAAAGAAAAACCAAAATACACCAGGTTTCAGCCTGACAAAACACCTTGATTTTGGCCTTGTGAACCCAAAGCAGAAGACTCGAGCTTCCCCAGTGGCTCAGGGTAAACAATCTACCTGTCGGGCAGGAGGCGCAGATTCAATCCCCCAGTCAGGAAGATCTCCTGGAGGAGGAAATGGCAACCCAATCCAGTATTGAGAGGGTAACAGGCAGGAAGGCCAGGGGTCTCCAAACGGAGGAAATATGCTGCAAGTGTCAGACATTTATCTCTCAAACAGCAGGAGGAAACAAGCTCATGTTACATTTTTTCCCTTCTCTATACAAATTTAACAAGGTTTCTCTTAAAATTCTGTGTGGCCATAATAAGATTATGGCTCCACCGGAACTTAACTTTTCTCAAACCTCGAGCTAACCAATGCATTTTTCTTGTGGAAATGTTTGCCTTAAGCTATATTAATGTGCTATGCATTTACCCCGGACTCTGTTTTCAAGTCGGTTTGCCTAAAGTCTCAGAACCGACTTGACAAACCAGTATGTTATACTCATTCATTGTTCTCCTAATCTGTTAATGAAACTATTTATTTGTGTGGGAATCTGCCTCTCTTCAAGAATCATGTCAATCGTTTTATGGCCCAGGATGACTCATCTGGTGCCAAGATGATCTCAAAATGCATCTTGTGGGTGAGGGGCCTGGTGCCATTTTCCGAGTTTTGAGACATTTCTCCCCCTCCTTTTTTTTTTTTAAATTAGCAGACTGCTAGTAGCTATATAACATCCAGCTAAAGACTAGCGCGGGGGTATTCTTTCCGCCCCCTTCTGATGTCTATGTCTTTCTCTATCTCTTTTATACTTTAATACAACTTTATTACACAAAAGCTCTGCGCGATCAAGCCTCGTCTCTGGCCCCGGCTTGAATTCTTCTCCTCCGGAGGCCAAGAATCCCGGCCTCTTTCGTGTTTCAGCAACAACCTTTCCGTATTCTTGCCTTGGGAGTCCCATGGACGGAGGAGCCTGGAGGGCTACAGACCATAGAGTTGCAGAGTCGGGCACGGCTCTGCACAGGTGCGAGCAGAGCACTCAGTTAAGCCCAGCCAGACTTGTGCCCTCCGTAAATCATGAAGTAACAAACAGGTACTGCTTGTAGCCTCTAAGTTTGTGGTAAACTTGTTATGATGGCAAGAGAAAACTAAGACACTATCCAATATGAATGCCAGTGAGAAGGAGTAAGATACTAATTTAGGTAGATTACAAAAAGGTAAGTATGTATGTTAAAATCTCTAGTGCAACCTCTGGAAAAAACTATGCAAAATTAAAGTGGAATAACTTTAAAACCCTGGTAATCCAAAAGAAGGCATGAAGAGGGGAGAGGAATAAAAAAACAGAAAGGATAAACAGAAAATAAAATGGTAGACCTAAAGCCAAATGTCAATAATTTGGGCCTAAACACACCAACTAAGAGACAAACTGAAGACATAAATTTAAAAAAGACCCAACCAAATGCTGTCTACAGGAAACACACTTCAGGTTAAAAGTAAAAGGATCTGAAAAGATCTGTCACGCGAGTGTATGTTCCTCGACTCTTTGTCTCGTCACAACAGAGATTTGAACAGAGATTTGGAGGGATGGGCATTAAAGGCCCCTCTGCGTGTTGCAGCTCTCAGGTCTTGGATAGACCGTGTTATAGCTCTCAGGTCTCAAATGGACCGTGTTACAGCTCTTAGACAAATCAGGGTTCCAGCTCAGTGTTACAGCTCAATGTTATTTAGAAGATGGCAGGAACATCCATCTTCAAGGTGTAAGGACACGTCGATCTAAAGACACAGGAGAAGAGCGGCCCAGCGCGCGGGAGGGGAGAGGCGAGCTGGCTCCGGCTCCTCTGTTTAGAGGTTTCTCTCTCCCTGGGCCTGTCCTATGTAAACTGGGCCAGCCAGGAGTGTTGTTTGTTTACCTGAGGTCCTCACTCTGGTCCTCGGACCTTCTTTTGTTTCATTTTCGCGGGCTTAAGCCATTGCCATTGTGGACTCCTTTTCTCTGTTCTACCTCCCTAACAGATATATAATGCAAATACCACTTAAAGCTGGAGTGGTTTTATTAATGTCAGACAACAGACTTCAGAACATGAAGAAGGAAAAGAGACACTGTGTGTTGATACAAGGGTCAGTTCACCTGAGAACAACACCTCAAATACAGGAAACAAAAATTAATAGAAGTGAACGGAGATGCACACAAACCCACAATCTCAGGTGGACACGTCAGCATGCCTCTCTCAGTAATCAATACAACAAGGAAACAGAAAACCACCATCCATCAGCTGGTCCCAACTGACTCTTACTGAACACTCTATCCCAAATAACCATTTCCCCCTCTCCAAGTGCATAGGAAACATTCACCAAGACAGCCCATATCATTAACAAATTTAGAAGGAATGAAATCATACAATATTATGGTCACTGACCTAGATGGTATTTAAAATTAGAAATCAACAACAGAGATGGTGGTAAAATTTCCAAATACTTACAAGTTAAACTACACACTTCTAAATAATACACGGGCTAAGGAGGACATTGCAAGGAAAACTAAAAAAATGTTTTGAAATGAACAAAAATGAAAATGCAGCTTATAAAACTTTGCGGGATGCAGCTCTCGAATCCACAATCTAAGTGTCCACCTTAGGAAATCAGAAAAAAAGAGAAAGATAAACTCAAAGTAAGAAGTACTATGAAAACAACAAATGACAGCAATCAGTCAAATAGAAAAGGGAAGAACAATAGAGAAAATTAAACAAAGACACAAGGTAGGTTATTCTCTAAAAAGATTCTTTAAATTGATAGACATCTAGCTACAGACTAACAAAGAAACAGAGAAGGCAAATTATCAGTTTGGAGAATGAAAATGTGACGTCACCCTGCAGACACTAAGGATATTAAGGTGATATTGTAAACAACCCCACGCGCAGAAACTGGGTCCATTAGATGAAATGGATCTAGTCCTTGAAAACCACGAACTACTGAAACACACCAAAGATGAAACGGACAGTTTGATTAATCCTTTAGTTATTAATGGAATTGACTTCACTGTTAACCCTTTTGAAAAAAAAAAAAAATCTACAGGCCCAAACAGTTTCACTGCAGGCTACCAAACATTTAAAAGAAACACCAATCCATATATCTCTTCCAGAAAACAGAAGAGAAGACTTCCCAACTCTTCTTTAATCTAATAAAGGGCAACCACAAAAACGCCTATAGCTAACATCACAGTGAACGGTAAAATAACGGACACTTCTCAGGACACTTAGAGACTCGCTCTAAAGGTTACAATCATCAAGGTAATGTGGTATTGGTGGAGACAGAGAGAGACACGTATATCAGGCTGAATGAAGAGCATAAAAACAGACCCTGTAAAGGCAGCTCAGTGGAGGAGAAAGGACAGCCTTCAACAAACAGAGCTGAAACCATCAGACACCCGTATGAAAAAATATGAACCTCAAACTAAACCTCACACCTTATACAAAAGGATCACGGAAATAAGGAGAGAATGTCAACCCTCCAACACTAGAGAGAATCTTTGTGATCGGAGGTTACGCAGAGCTCTTAGATGTGGCGGCAAAACAACGATCCATACAGGAAAATCTGGAAAGTAGCATTTCAGCCACACAGAACACTTCTGCTCCGCTCTTTTAAAAGAGCCACTTTAAAGAGCAGCATGAAAAGAAGGCTAGATTGGGGGGGAATACTTACAGATCCATATCTGACAAAGGGCTTGTATCCAGAAGACTCTTGAGAGTCCCTTGGATTGCAGGATCAAACCAGTCAATCCTAAACGAAATCAACCCTGAATATTCGTTGGAAGGGCTAATGCTGAAGCTGAAGCTTCAATACTCTGGCCACCTGATGCAAAGAGACAACTCTCTTGGAAAAGACCCTGATGCTGGGAAAGATTGAGGGCAGGAGGAGAAGGGGGTGACAGAGGATGAGATGGCTGGATGGCACCACCGACTCAGTGGACATGAGTCTGAGCAAACTTCAGGAGAAGCCTGCTGTGCTGCAGTCCGTGGGGTCGCAAAGAGTCAGACTCGACTTAGTGACTGAACAACAATCCAGAATAAACAAAGAACTTCTCAACATTCACTGGTGAGACAACAACTCAGTTTAAAGACACTCCACCAAAGAGGCAACATGGAAGGCAATCAAACACACAACAGGCTTCATATCATTAACCACATGGGAAGTGCAAATCAAAATCACAAGGAGCTAACACCACACACCTATCAGAATGGCTAAAATTAAAAATATTGACAGTTCCAAACACCGGAGAGAAACCGGATCTCTCATCGTGGAAGGCAAAAAGGCAGAGATACTCTGGAAATTTGGTGGGGTTTTTTTTTTAAAGTTAAACCTTTAACTATTTGACTGAGCAATCTCACTCCTAGGTACATACCTTAGATAATTTTCTGTTCATATAGAAACCTAAACACAAATATTTGTAGCAGTTTTATTCAAAATTGCCCAAAACTGGAAACAAGCCAAATGTCCTTCAGTGGTTTGTGACAGTGAAACAGTGGCACACCCATGCAACGGAACAGCACACGGCCATGAAAGGCAACACGCGCGAGCCTCACACACACTGAGAGAGGCCGGTCTCCAGAGGCCACACTGGCTGTGATCTATGTCTGCGACCTTCTGGAAAAGGCAAATCTATAGGGATGGAGAACGGGTTTGCCAGAGGCTGGGGTGGGGCAAAGGGGCAGCGTAAGGGAATTCTGAGGTGACGGAACTGCTCTGCATCCTGACTGTGGAGGTAGTGACACCAATGTGTTAAAACACTTAGAACCTTACATAGGAGACAGTTACCTTTATGGTACGTTAATTTAACCATTTTAGAACCTGAAACAAAATATATCCAAATAAACTTCTCTTAAAAAAAAAAAAAAAAAGCTTTCAAAGAAATTTCCCACCTGGGTTTCTTTCACATGGGTTTCTTCTGCTTTGTGGGGGCCTCGCCACACCAGCCCTGGCATTTGTGGGTCCATTTATTCATGGAGAAAATGAGCCCGGTCTCCCCTGACCCTAACATGACGCCCGTGGGCAGGCTCTTTGTGAAAGCAGGGCAGGGGTGGGTGTGGAGAGAAGGCGTGTTTGGCCTCCACCGGGCTCTGGACCCAGATGGAGCAGTTGCCCTTCGGTCTGAAAACCTCTGGGTTAGACTAGCCGGTCTTGACCCAGATCCTTGCACACCTTGGACCCACCCTGGATTTCAGGACCTTCAGGCGGGGCTCGCTCATCCACCCCTTTGGCACACGCCCCCGCGGACCCCAGCGGCCAGCGGGGCCAGGGTTGTCGCTCATGGCCGGTGACCTAAACAAGGCCCTTTGAGAGAAGCTGGATATGTGCTCCTTCTTCCAGGACTCCCAAGTGACACAGGGGTTAAAGACGGTGGGAACCTGAAAAGGCTCTGAGATCTAGGCCTCCTGCAAGGCAGGAGTGCGTGAAGACTGAAACCGTTTTATCCCCATGCAGGACAACTTTTGGAAAGAGCACTTTCTGAGCAATAAGGGGCTGTGCACAGATGCGGGGAGCTGCTGTTGGGAGGATGACTCTCAGACCCGGGCCAGCGGGGCCAGTGCATCATTCGTGCAGAGAGCGGCTGGTCACACCAAGCACCTATCACGCGCTGGGACACCATGCTAAAGAAGCACTGATCTTCACGACGACCCTAGGAGGAAAGGGCTGTCATCACTGGGATGAGGAAATTCAGGCTCCAAGAGGCCACCGGTCACATGAGCAGGAGGTGACAAGGCTGCGTGTCAGTTCACAGCTCCAACCTTTTGGGCTGAGGCCTGATGTCAGGCCTGCTCTCCACACGTGCCCCGAGATAGAGACTAATGCCACCTTTCATCAAAAGCTGGAGAAGAGCTTGCCATGCAGAGCAGTGCTCAAAAAAAAAAAAAAAGTTAAAAAAAATTTTTACACAACACAACGATTCCTTTGAAAACAATCTTATGTGTAAGTCCAATCAATCCAGAAAACCAGAGTTGGGCAATGGTGGCTCAAGGTGAAAGCAGGGCTGCCTTGGGGCTCCCAGAGTTTCTGGAATACTGCTTGAAGGCTACTCATCCAGTAGGTTGGCACCTCAACTGTGAGAAGCACAGGAGGTGCCATGATGCTTAAGGCTGGCTTTGGGTTCGAAAGAATGAGGTGGGATTGTGAAAGACTCATTCCTGGGTTAGTCGGCCCATCAAGCTTGCCACGTGCACTGGGCGCTGGTCCACTTGACCTGGGTACCGCCTGGTTCACCCTCCCCTCTGGTCAGCAGCCATGACCTGTCACTCCCTGGGGAGAAAACTTATCTTCACCATCTTACATGTAGTAAGCTGACTCTTTAAAGATGTGAATGAGATTAAGAGCTTACAGCACCCTTCCTTTTTCCTTGCCCTTATAAAAGGCGTCACCTGGTTTTCCTGTATTGACAAAAGGAGGGTGTCTGAGCACAGATCTTGGTGTAAGATCAGTGACCCTGGGGCACGTCCTGGCCGAATGGCTCAGAGTGGAATCATCAGACGGACCTCCTTCTCGTAGATGTCAGGGATNGCCCTTATAAAAGGCGTCACCTGGTTTTCCTGTATTGACAAAAGGAGGGTGTCTGAGCACAGATCTTGGTGTAAGATCAGTGACCCTGGGGCACGTCCTGGCCGAATGGCTCAGAGTGGAATCATCAGACGGACCTCCTTCTCGTAGATGTCAGGGATCATGCCCATGGGGGAGCTGACCATGCGCACGGTGTTCCTGCCAAATAGCTGGAACTCATAGTGGATGAGCTGCTCCCAAAAGCCGTTGTTGGGCCGGATGATGGGCCGGCAGGACTTGGTCCACGTGTGGGCATCCAGCAGGGACATGGCGTGGTACTTCATGAGATAGGCGAGGCAGAGGGCAGCCGAGCGGCTCACGCCGGCGGCGCAGTGCATCAGTGTGCGGCCCTGCTTCATCTCCACGCTGTGGATGTGGTCTGCGATGGGGTCGAAGAAGTCACAGAGCCGCGAGGCGGGCGTGTCGGCCACGGGCACCTGCACGTAGTGGATGTCCTCGTACAAGGCGTTCACCACCTCCACTGAGACGTTGATGATCGTGCTGATGCGGTTGCTGGACAGCATGAGCCTGTCGTTGGCGGCCACCCCGCTGCTGATATACAGGCTGCTGGTGATCTGTGAGAGGCCGCTGACCGAGGGCTGCCGGAAGGGAAGCGGGAAGGCACGTGGGGATGCTGTCATCGGGCCGGTGGGTCATGAAGGCGGCCTCTCCCTGCTAGGCTGAGTCCGTGGAAAACTGCAAGGAGGGAGGGGAGACAGATAAGGAGCCCCAGTTCAGGGCCCCCTGCTTCATACAACTCAGGGGGGCCCCTCAGCGTGGCTGTCAAGGTCACCTGTGGCCTGGCCCCCGCCCACCTCTCCACCCCGCCTTTAACCTTTCTCATGTCCTGAAGGGCCTCGGCTGGGCTGAGTCATGTTCTATTCCACATGGACACTGGTCCTCTCTGGCCCAGGGCCCTTCCTGCTCTCAGGCCAGAACCCCCTTTCCTTACAAGCCTAAGTCCGAGTCTGTCCCATTCAGCAGAGATCTGTTGAGCACTGGGATCCTGGCCAAGGGCCACTTCCTGAGGGAAACTTTCTGGGACTATACCCCTCCCCTACACAAGACCTTTTAGAACTAACACCCAAAAAAGATGTCCTTCTCATTATAGGGGACTGGAATGCAAACGTAGGAAGTCAAGAAACACCTGGAGTAACAGGCAAATTTGGCCTTGGAATGTGGAATGAAGCAGGGCAAAGGCTAATAGAGTTTTGCCAAGAAAATGCACTGGTCATAGCAAACACCCTCTTCCAGCAACACAAGAGAAGACTCTACACATGGACATCACCAGATGGTCAACACCGAAATCAGATTGATTATATTCTTTGCAACCAAAGATGGAGAAGCTCTATACAGTCAACAAAAACAAGACCAGGAGCTGACTGTGGCTCAGATCATGAACTCCTTATTACCAAATTCAGACTCAAATTGAAGAAAGTAGGGAAAACCGCTAGACCATTCAGGTATGACCTAAATCAAATCCCTTATGATTATACAGTGGAAGTGAGAAATAGATTTAAGGGCCTAGATCTGATAGATAGAGNGAGGTTTAAGTTGAGATTTATTTTTTTTTTTTCATTTGGTTGTCCAATTATTGTAGTACCACTTGTTGAAGAAGTATCTTTTCTCCCTCAAATAATATTTGCATCTTTATCATCTCTCAGTCAGTCATACTTTTGAAAGTCTACTCTGCCATGATTCCACACAGTATTAATATGGATAACTGTAGTTATATAGAAAGTCTTAAAGTTCCTCTAACTTTATCCTTATTTTTCAGAATTATTTTGGCTAGTATAGTTTCTTTGCCTTTCCTTATACATTTCAAATAAAATTGTCTGAACAAACAATCCTCCTGAAATTTTGATAAGAATTGCACTAAGGTTATAAGATAAATTTTGAAAAAATTGACAATTTTACTATGATGAGTCTTCTGATCCAAAACCACATGATTAATTAAGATCTTGTTTGATTTTCTTCATCTGTTTTTAGTAGTTTTCAGCATCAGGATCCTGTTTACTCCCTAATACCAGAATGAGACAAAGACATTGCAAGAAAGGAAAAATACAGATGAGTATCTTTCATAACATATATTGCCTTGTTTTTCAACAAAATTTTCAACAAAAGATTCACAAATAAAATACAAAAATGTATAATAGAATTAAATACCACGACCAAATGAGATTTATTCCACATGCAAAAGGCTCACTCATCATTTAAAAATCAATTAATGTACATTGTGAAATAATTAACATGATCATGTTAATGCATTCATCACCTCACATAGTTAAGTCTTTTTTTGTGTGTGGTAAGAATGCTTAAGATCTACTCTCACCAAATTTCAAACATATAATATTTATTATTAATTATAATAGCCATGCTAAATATTAGGTGCTCAAAACTTAGTCACCTTACACTGAAAGTTTGTACCTATTAAGCTTGTTGTTCAATCATGTCTGACTCTTTCCAATCCCATGGACTGCAGCACGCCAGGCTTCCCTGTCCTTACCATCTCCCACAGCTTGCTTAAAGTCATGTCCACTGAGTCAGTGATACCATCCAACCATCTTATTCTCTGTCAGCCCCTTCTCCTCCTGCTTGCAATTTTTCCCAGCATCAGGGTCTTTTCTAATGAGTCACCACTTCACATCAGGTGGCCAAATATTGGAGTTTCAGCTTCAGCATCAATCCTTCTAATGAATATTCAGGATGATTTCCTTTAGGATTGACTGGTTTGATCTCCTTACAGTCCAAGGGACTCTCAAGAGTACTACAACACCACAGTTCAAAAGCATCAATTCTTCGATGTTCAGCCTTCTTTATGGTAGAACTGTCAAATCCATACATTACTACTGGAAAAACCATAGCCTTGACTAGATGGACCTTAGTCAGCAAAGTAATGTCTCAACCTATTAAGCTTGTTGTTCAATCATGTCTGACTCTTTCCAATCCCATGGACTGCAGCACGCCAGGCTTCCCTGTCCTTACCATCTCCCACAGCTTGCTTAAAGTCATGTCCACTGAGTCAGTGATACCATCCAACCATCTTATTCTCTGTCAGCCCCTTCTCCTCCTGCTTGCAATTTTTCCCAGCATCAGGGTCTTTTCTAATGAGTCACCACTTCACATCAGGTGGCCAAATATTGGAGTTTCAGCTTCAGCATCAATCCTTCTAATGAATATTCAGGATGATTTCCTTTAGGATTGACTGGTTTGATCTCCTTACAGTCCAAGGGACTCTCAAGAGTACTACAACACCACAGTTCAAAAGCATCAATTCTTCGATGTTCAGCCTTCTTTATGGTAGAACTGTCAAATCCATACATTACTACTGGAAAAACCATAGCCTTGACTAGATGGACCTTAGTCAGCAAAGTAATGTCTCTGCCTTTTAATAATCTGTCTAGGTAGGTCATAACTTTTCTTCCAAGGAGCAAGGGTCTTTTAATTTCATGGCTGCAGTTACCATCTGCAGTAATTTTGGAAAAAAAAGAAAATAAAGTCTGTCACTGTTTCCAATGTTTCCCCATCTATTTGCCATGAATTGATGGGACCAGATGCCATGATCTTAGTTTTCTGAATGTTGAGCTTCAAGCCAGCTTTTTCACTCTCCTCTTTCACCTTTATCAAGAGACTCTTCAGTTCCTCTTTGCCTTCTGCCACAAAGGTGATGTCATCTGCATATCTGAGATTATTGATATTTCTCCCGGCAATCTTGATTCCAGCTTGTGCTTCATCCAGCCCAGCATTTTGCATGATGTACCCTGCGTATTGTAGCTCAGCTAGTAAAGAATCCATCTGCAATGTGGGAGACCTGGGTTCGACTCCTGGGTTTGGAAGATCCCCTTGAGAAGAGAAAGGCTACCCACTCTAGTATTCTGGCCTAGAGAATTTCATGGACTGTATAGTCCATGGGGTCACAAAGAGAGAGGACTGAATGACTTTCACTCACCCTGCATATAAGTTAAATTAGCAGGGTGACAATATACAGCCTTGATATACTCCTTTCCCAAATTTGGACTAGTTCATTGTTCCATGTCTGGTTCTGTTGTTTCCTGACATACAAGTTTCTCAAGTGGTCTGATATTCCTATCTCTTTAAGAATTTTCCACAGTTTGTTGTTATTCACACAGTCAAAGGCTTTGGCACTATCAATAACGCAGAAGTAGATTTTTTTGGAACTCTCTTGCTTTTTGGATGACCCAACAGATGTTGACAATTTTATTTACGGTTCCTCTGCCTTTTCTAAATCCAGCTTGAACATCTGGAAGTTCTCGGTTCGCATACTGTTGAAGCTCAGCTTGGAGAATGTTGAGCATTACTTTGCTAGCATGTGAGATGAGTGCAATTGTGTGGTAGTTTGAAAATTGTTTGGCACTGCCTTTCTTTGGGACTGGAATAAAAACTGACCTTTACCACTAAGGCCACTGTGGCCTGTGGCCACTGTTCAGTTTTCTAAATTTGCTGGCATATTGAGTGCTGCACTTTCACAGCATCATCTTTTGGGATTTGAAATAGCTCGGCTGGAATTTCATCACCTCCACTAGCTTTGTTCATAGTGATGCTTCCTAAGGCCCCCTTGACTTCACATTCCAGGATGTCTGGCTCTAGGTGAGTCATCACACCATCATGGTTATCTGGGTCATGAAGATCTTTTTTGTATAGTTCTTCTGCGTATTCTTGCCTCCTCTTCTTAATATCTTTTACCTCTATTAGGTCTATTCCATTTCTGTCCTTTACTGTGACCATCTTTGTGTGAAATGTTCCCCTGGTATCTCTAATTTTCTTGAAGAGATCTCTAGTCTTTCCCATTCTATTGTTTTTCTCTTTCTTTGCACTGTTCACTTAGGAAGCCTTTATTTTTTTTTCCTTGCTTTTCTTTGGAACTCTACATTCAGAAGGGTATATCTTTCTCTTACTCCTTTGCCTTTTGCTTCTCTTCTTTTCTCAGCTATTGGTAAGCCCTGCTCAGACAATCATTTTGCCTTTTTGCCACTTTTCCTCTGCCCCATTTTACTCTTTATTATTATGATATTGTTTTATTGTTTAAACATTTTATTTTTGTTTGGAGAATAATTG
>SJYX01023111.1:82858-119705 GCA_006410675.1 Oreotragus oreotragus
ATAATTTTATCTAAGGAATGCCTTGGTACGATGAATCTTTGCTAACAATGAGTTCAATTTCAGGTTGAGTCCTTAAGATGAATTCCTGAAAGTAGCCACATTATATTGATATTGCTTAAGCCAAAGTCACTACATTTCTGCCAGAATTTCTGTCTCACTATGCCTACATTTATTAACTACATATTCATGGATTTTGAATAAATAATGCTGATTTGTTAGGGAAAAAATGGTAACTTGACTCTTGTGATTTATATTTCTTTCATTGCCAATTAGATTGAAAGTTTTCATATGCAATTCTTAAATATTTTTTATATAACAAAAGTAGTAAAAACTCAGTGTCAGAAATATGCAAACTTGAAGATTATAAATAAAAATCTTTTGTAATCTCACAGCTAAGAACTTGCACTCAATAATATTGCTTGTATTGTTCAAGTTTTATTCCAATGAGAATTTATGTATACATATTTTATGTATGTTTGGATTATATAATATATATAATTTAGAGGGATGGGCTTCCCTGGTGGCTCAGATGGTAAAGCATTGCCTGCAATGCAGGAGACCCATGCTCGATTCCTGGGTCGGGAAGATCCCCTGGAGAAGGAAATGGCAATCCGCTCCAGCACTCTTGCCTGGAAAACCCCATGGACGGAGGAGCCTGATAGGCTACAGTCCTTCATTTATACGATTTTTCCTGTCTCAAAACTTCAATGCATTATCATTTATTTAAGCATTATCATTCTGTTAAGCATCTGGTTATGAAATTTTATTATAAATAATTGTATTTTCTTGTTTTAAGTGGCATATATTTGATTAAAAATAAGATTGAATTTCAAAACACTTATTGACTGCTGTACTTCTTCTACAGGTTATCAGTTTATATCCCTCCCCTCATTTTAGGCGTGCTGCGATTCATGGGGTCGCAAAGAGTTGGACACGACTGAGCGACTGAACTGAACTGAATGCCTATATTATATGTGTATCTAAATATACACATGTGTGATATGATATACCTGAGATTAAATATATCATATAAATCAAATATATAATAAAATACATGTGACAAATGCAGTACATATTATATATGTAGTATAAACAGTATTATATACTGTTTATTGTCTATTATATAATATATATAAGGTGAAGGTGAAGTCGCTCAGTTGTGTCCGACTCTTTGCGACCCCGAGGACTGTAATAATACACATGTGTGATATGATATACCTGAGATTAAATATATCATATAAATCAAATATATAATAAAATACATGTGACAAATGCAGTACATATTATATATGTAGTATAAACAGTATTATATACTGTTTATTGTCTATTATATAATATATATAAGGTGAAGGTGAAGTCGCTCAGTTGTGTCTGACTCTTTGCGACCCCGAGGACTGTAATCTACTACCCTTCTCCATCCATGGGATTCTCCAGGCAAGAATACTGGAGTGGATTGCCATTTCCTTCTCCAGGGGATCTTCCCGACCCAGGGATCGAACCCAGGTCTCCTGCATTGGAGGCAGACGCCTTAACCTCTGAGCCACCAGGGAAATATATATTATAAAATATATACCATGTTATATATTATGTATATACAATATTATTGATTTCATAAAACATATTTTATATTGTGTATAGATGTTATTTATAGTAGTATATATTTTATATGCTATACAGTCTAAATCATATATGATATAAACAACATCTTTTCTGTGGTGTAGAAATTTTTATGTAAGTCCTTGGCTTGGGGAGATCCCCTGAAGAAGGATATGGCAACACAGTCAAATATTCTTGCCTGGAGAATACCATAGACAGACGAGTGTGGAGGGCTACATTCCATAGGGTCGCACAGAGTCTGACACTACTGAAGTGACTTAGCATGCATGATTTATAAATAAATATATATATATAAATATACACAAACACATACATAGCACATCTTCTTTATCAATTCATCTATTGTTGACTACTTGGGTCAATTATGTATCTTGTTTATTGTAAATAGTGATGTGAAGATTGGGGTCATGTATCTTTTTGAATTACTAGTTTTGTTTTTTCCTGATATATACCTGGGGGTAGAACTGCTGGAGAGCCAACTGTAATAGTGAACACTGTATGAGTAGGGAGGGACATCTTTCCTTTCTACTCATTTTTCCTTTAAATCTAAAATTACTTTAAAAATAAATATCATTTAAAAATATTTATGTATTGTTAAATTTATCTATATATATTTCATTTTGTTTGGGTGATCATAAATTGAATTTTGTTTTAAATTTCAGTTTCTAGTTGTTCATTGCCAGTATATAGAAATATGCCTGATTTTTGCATGTTGATCTTATATCACACAATTGTGCTAAACTTATTTGTTGTACAAGTTATTTTCTTGAGTTTTCTTGGAATTTTTCTACATAGATAATCAGTTTGATTATAAACAGGGATCATTTTATTTCTCTGTTTCAAATCTGTATGCACAGGCACACACGCACACAGATACACAATCAGTTCTTAGCGGACTTTGCAGGAATGTATATCTTTCATTAAATGATGAATATTCGAATGTTTGGATGTTATCTGCATAATGTACTTTTGTCACTATGAATTCCCTTCGTATTTTTTAATGGCAGTTTATGGATACATCAAGAAAATAATGTCATCTTTGGTGAATGTCTGCAATACTCCAAATACTTGAGGACACATCTATAAAACCTATGTAACTATCTAATAAAAATAATTGTTTTTGCTCATGTTCTGCAGACTTCCTGCAAAAGTCTTCAAATAGTGTAAACACAAGTTCCTGATAAATTCACCTCAGAAAGGTTACTAAGTCATTTTGAATGGAATTAAAACAGCATAGTAATTTAACTGAATTGGAAACAAACAAACAAGATACATTCTTACCTTGTTTTCTTCATTTACACCAAAGGAAGCAATAGCCCATCCTCTAACAACTGTCAAGATATCCGTTACAATAACAATTCTGCATCTGATTAGAGTTCCCAATAGACTTCTAAATAGAGAACAATCATGAGGAAGAAAATATTCAAGTAACCAGTATTCTTAAGAGTAAAACCTACACTACCCAATAACCTGTGAGAGATAATACATAGAATTCTTTGTGTTCTTGTTTTGAAACTATTTTATAGAGTCATATTTTGCATATCATATAATTTTCCTTTGTCATGTATACAATTCAATGATCTTTTGGGGAAATTTACCAAGTTTGCTAAAATTACCTAAGCCATCACCATATCAATTTTATAACACTTTTGTCACCATAATATGAAACTTTCTGCACATTCATAGTTCCTGGGACTAGTCCCATTTTTTTCACCACCACACTAGGTAAATACTAACCTCCTTTCTATTTTCACCTTTGCCTTTTTGAGGGTATTTTATACAAAGGGGATAGTAAAATCTATGGTCTTTTTTGTCTGGCTTCTTTCACTAAGTTTCTGAGGTGTGGTAGCATGTTTTCATTTTTAATGGCTAAATAATATTCCATTGGATGGATATATCATTTTTGTTTAGTCATTCATAAGTTGATGGCCATTTCGGTTATTTACGCCTTTTGGTTACTATGAATAATTTTGCTGTGAACCTTTGTATACAAGTTTTTGGGTGCAATATATTTTCATTTTATTGGGTATATACATAGGAGTGGAATTCCTGGGTATATGGTAACACTATGTCTAACTTTTTGAGGAACTGCTAATTTTTTTCCAAATAAACTGTGCAGTTTTATAACCCCACCAGAAATGTATGTCAGTTCCACTTTTTATTTTTATTTTTAGTCTATGGTTTTGATTATAGCTATTCTAGTGGGTGTGAAGGAGTGTCTTATTGTGTGATTTTTATCTTCATTCCTCTAAAGATTTAGTGATGTTTGAGTATTCTTTTCACATGCTTATCAGTCATTCATATATCTTCTTTGGTAAGATGTCTATTCAAATCATTTGCCCATCTGTTGATAGGTTTGTTTATTCATTACTAATGAGTAAGATTCTTTTATATATTCTAGATACAAGTCTTTACCAGGTATGTGTTTTGCAAATATTTTCTCCCTTTCTGTTGCTTTTCTTTTTAAATTAAACTTTTCATTTTTAGACACTTTTAGATTTATAGGCAACTGTAACATTAATACAAAGATTCCACTTACTTCTTACCTGTTACCTCAATGGTAAGATCTTGCAGAACTATACTACATTATCACAGTCCAAAATACTGACATTAATAAAGTCATATAGCAAAACATTTCAGTTACCACAAAGAGAGGCTTCCCTGGTGGGTCAGACAGTAAAGAATCTGTCTGCAGTGCAGAAGGCCTGGGTTCAATCCCTGAAATACAAAGATTCCACTTACTTCTTACCTGTTACCTCAATGGTAAGATCTTGCAGAACTATACTACATTATCACAGTCCAAAATACTGACATTAATAAAGTCATATAGCAAAACATTTCAGTTACCACAAAGAGAGGCTTCCCTGGTGGGTCAGACAGTAAAGAATCTGTCTGCAGTGCAGAAGGCCTGGGTTCAATCCCTGAGTCAGGAAGATCCCCTGGAGAAGGAAACAGCAACCCACTCCAGTACTCTTGCCTGGAAAATCCCATGGATGGAGGAGCCTGATAGGCTACAGTTCATGGGTTTGAAAAAAGTTGAACAGGACTGAGCAACTTCACTTTCACTTTTCTTTCTTTTCACCAGACCCGCTTGCACAACATATGTTTTAATAAAACAAGATTAGTCAGAAGGTTCTTGTTGAGAAGGAGAAACATGTCCTGGGGCAAGATACATTGTTGTTATATAATCATTGCTGCTACTGCTAAGTCACTTCAGTTGTGTCCGACTGTGTGACCCCATAGATGGCTGCTCACCAGGCTCCCCCATCCCTGGGATTCTCCAGGCAAGAGTACTTTGCCACCTGAGATATAATCATTAGTACATTAATATATTGTACTAGTACAAGATACATTGTTGTTATATAATCATTATCATCATGGGCTTGCCTGGTAGCTCAGGTGGTAAAGGATCTGCCTTCAATGCGGGAGACCTGAGCTTGATCCCTGGGTTGGAAAGATCCCCTGGAGAAGAGAATGGCAACCAACTCTAGTATTCTTGCCTGGAGAATTCTATGGACAGAGGAGCTTGGCAGGCTAAGATGGGGGTTCATGAGTCTGCAAGGAGTCAGACAGGACTGAGCAACTAACACTTTTAATCATTAGTACAAGCTTGAGGAAAAACATAACCTTGAGCAAGATGAGTTGTTTTGTTGTGTAATCATTAACTTTGGGCTTAAAAAAAGTTAGTCTTAAAGACTGTTGTTATAACAACTTGGCCTTTAAGAAAAAACATCTTATGTGACTAAGACAAAGCACTGTAGGAAAAAAACATTTGTCCCTTTTCTCCTCCTTGAGGGCCCCAGACCCCCTTCAAGGGCCCTGGACTTCTTATAAACCTACCTAAGAATTGACTCTCACCACAAAGATAGAGCCACACCCATTTCCCTCATACCTTACTCTTTCCTTAACCCCATTAACCTGTTAATCTGTTAAGTTGTTGAATATTTTCTTTCTTTTGTGGTATATGCTTTAAAAAAACACTTTTAAATTAAAACATTTCCCAAGAAATTTGGAACACTGCTTTCAATATTGCTATTGTAGTCAGTTTTCAGAAACCCCTCAAACTTATTTTTAAACACTTTTAATGAAATTATTGTTTTTTTTGTTTTGTTTTTCATAGAACAGATGCTGCCATATGGCATCAGTATGTTCAACTACAGTATCAGAGACAAAAATGGAATGCTTACCAGATTTCCCTAGAGTTCTCATATCATAAAAGAAATGGTTTGTGAATTCAGGAAAATTAGCATCATGACAGGTCCTCCAAGATGGTTTAGATCAGTAATTCAGTGTAGCCAACTGAAACAGAAAGGACACTAGGTGGTATCTGCCTTACAGGATAGCCATCCCACCCAAATGCTTTAAAAGATTGCAGGTTGATGGTGTTAAAAGCTGTTTTTCTTCATTGGTCTACTTTAGTATCAACTTAGCTGTAGAGTGTCCCTTTTCCTGGACTAGCTACAGGTACAGCCTTCCATTAGCCAAAGAAGTTTCACTTGTAAATCTGACACCATGTATCTATATGAGAATTAATGCTAAACTTAGTGGAGTTAAATTTCTATAATTAACACGTATAAAGACAGTTATTCATGTAATTGCAGCCTTAAATTCATTATTCTTCACTTTTGCTCCCTTTTTTCTATGCTCTTAGGAAAACGGAAGTGACAATATTTATTAGTATATGCTAGATAACATACAGCTTAAAAATCTTGATAGCTTAAAGCAAGAAAGGCTCATTCCTCACACAAAGTCTTGTGCTAAACATAACATTGAATGAAAAAAGGTGAAATCAAACAAGTATATACCAGAATTCCAAATCAAACAAAATTTGATGGTATAAATTTATCAAATCATGCACATAGGGTGAAGAGATGGATACATTAATTATCTTGACTGCAGAAACCATTTCACTAAGTATATCTATATCAAAACATCATGCTATATGCTTTAATATATAAAATTTTTATTAAAATATAATTCAAGATAGTTTTTATCTTTAAGATGGATGGTGACTACATAAGAGGTCATTATATTCCTTGTATCTTACATACACACATTGTATATATTTCATAGTGCCCAAAATGGACATTATCAATGATAAATTTGAATTTAAAAAATATTTTTAGAAACCCTGGTTAAGAGTAAAAAGTAATGATGTCTACAGGTAGCTCATAATACTTAACTGAGATACTAGTCTACTATAAATCTCCCTATTTGTAAATCTTTTCATAAATTCTAAGGACAACATTTATATTTTTGAATGACAAAATAGATACAGTATATGGTTTCAGCTAATTACATAAACAAGAGGCAAAATGACCTGGATTTGATTCAGGTTACATCAAGCATTGTTGTTGTTTAGTTGTTAAGTCATATCCAACTCTTTTGAGACCATGTAGCCCACCAGGCTCTTCTGTCTATAAGATGTCCTAGGCAAGAATATTAGAGGAGGTTGCCATTTCCTCCTCCAGGAGATCTTCCTAATCCAGGGATCAAACCCATGTCTCCTGCATTGGCAGGCTGATTCTTTACCATTGAGCCATCAGGGAAGCACACATACCAATAAAATAAATGAACCAGAAGACTGGAAGATGAGAGACCTTGGTCCATTCTAAATGTTAACTGAAATATTAGCCTGTGAGCTTCACTGCAAGGAAAAAATGCAGATGTGATGCCACTCTCTGGCATCCTTTGTGATTGTTATTGTTCAAGCAGTTCGTATAGAATCACATCTCAAAGGAGATCAAGGTAACAGTAGATGCTCAATAAATGTTTGTTAATTGGCATTAAATTAATCTAAATTAAGACCAATGTTTTCTAAGTGTCTCTACATGTAATTTTTATTACTTTTATATACTTCTGTATATCCATATCTATATGTGTATCTAAAGTATATATAAATGGATGATATAGATATTTATATAAATCCATATTTATCTATATAATATTCTCTGGGTATGTAAGTTGGAAGAATATAGAAACATATGAACAGCCTGAAATGGTTGACTCACGGGGAATAATTAAGAATAACCAGAAAGCTATGATGTGGGCACTTAAACTATCTAACATGTAGACATTCATCTCAGGAGTTATAAAACCTTCATAAGTAGTTTATGAACAGAATTTAGGGAGCTAGTAAAGATGGCCACATCAGAAATAGTTTAAGGACTACAAGAAGTTAGGTTGGTTAAATGAAGTTAAATTAATTTTTAAAATTCTTTTAAATCATTATTATATGACAGCCATGTAGAATTACTAAATTCTTGTTTTGCTGACAACAATGTAAATCTATGATGGACTGATATGTGGAGTGGTTGAAAAAGGCTATAACAGAATACCTAAAAAACCTAAGAAATAATGAAACTAAGTTGAAATAATGAAACTAAGAAATAATGAACTAAGTAAAGTGGAATTTCATGAAACAGTGACTAATTTTAAATGAAATGGCTTTTGCACTATGACATATGTAGAAAAATAACCTCCCTTGCAAAATTGCAAATCAGAACCATAACTCAAAAGTTGTAATCAAAGAAGAGGTTGTGATTTAAACAACTGATTTGGACAATTATAGTTGAGATGGAAACATAATTTGCCAGTTTGCTAGAGATAATATGCCCTTCCTTAGATATTAAAGAGAATTTTCGGTACCTAAATTATAAAATTCAGAATAGGGTTAGGGTTCCAAGGGCATCAACTCAAATTACCATATTTTACATGAGTTTTTTTCATAGGAGTTCGCTGGCTTGTCCTTGTTGTTCAGTCGCTCAGTTATGTCCAACTCTTTGTTACCCCATGGACTGCAGCACGCCAGGCTTCCTTTCCTTCACCATCTCCCAGAGCTTGCTCAAACTCATGTCCATTGTGTTGGTGATGTCATCCAACCATTTTATCCTCTGTTATTCCCTTCTCCTCCTGCCTTCAATCCTTCCCAGCCTCAGAGTCTTTTCTAATGAGCTGACTCTTCACATCAGGTGATCAAACTTTTGAAGCTTCAGCATTAGTCTTTCTAACGAATATTCAGAGTTGATTTCCTTTAGGTTTTGATCTCCTTGTAGTCCAAGGGACTCGCAAGAGTTTTATCCAACATCACAGTTCAAAAGCATCAGTTCTTTGGCGTTCAGCTTTCTTTATGGTCCAACTTTCACATGCATACATGACCACTGGAAAAACCATAGTTTTGACTATATGGACCTTTGTTGACAAAGCAATGTCTCTGTTTTTTAATATGCTGTCTAGGTTTGTCATTGCTTTTCTTCCAAGGAGCAAGCATCTTTTAATTTCATGGCTGCAGTCATCATGGCTACTGTGATTTTGGAGCCCAAGAAAATAAAGTCTCTCACTGTTTCCATTTTTTCACCTTCTATTTGCCATGAAGTGATAGGACTGGATGCCATGATCTTAGTTTTCTGAATACTGAATTTTAAGCCAGCTTTTTCACTCTCCTCTTTCAACTTCATCAAGAGGTTCTTTAGTTCCTCTTTGCTTTCTGCCATAAGGGTGGTGTCATCTGCATATCTGAGGCTTGTCCTGCTCTGTTGCTCTGACTCTTTGTGACCTCATGGACGGTAGCCTACCAGGCTTATACTTTGTCCATGGGATTTCCGAGGCAAGAATACTGGAGTATTTTCTTCTCCAGAGGCTTATCCTAGGGTATGCAATGAATGAACATAGCTTGATCTAGGACCCTGGACTCTAAGTCCAGTGTTTCTCCTTTTACAAGATTTAAGTTTCTTTGGAGTCTGTAAAATAAGATTGGGAAAGTCTGCTCACAAAATTTTAAAGTAGGAAAAACTCGGCAGTGACCTCTCTGCTCATTCTCTCAATACATTCCTACAGGTGCTCAGCATTCTCATTTTGTTCACAAGCTTAGTACTGCTGCAGTTCATGCGGTCCGATCCTTCATATTCCAGAACTTTGTCATCTCACTCTCCAAGGTTGCCACAGTTTGAATGTAAAAAAATAAATTCCTAACAGTAGAATATCAGGCCATAGGAAAAGGCTTGAAAAGGAGAGGACATATGTATATCCTCAAGTCACAAGTAGTTTAATACACAAATCTTTTACCCTGCTGCTGTTAAGTCGTTTCAGTTGTATCTGACTCTTTGTGACCCCATGGACTGTAGCCCACCAGGCTCTTCTGTCCCTGGGATTCTCCAGGCAAGAGTACTGGAGTGGGTTGCCATTTCCTTCTCCATCTTCTACTCTGGTGGCATACATATATCTGACTACATTTTTTTTTTTTTTTGGCAATTACAAAGGGAAAACTCAACTTAGTATTTTTTCACAGATACTAATAAGCAAACCCTGAGTGCAGAGTCTCAGATTGGATCACCAATGAACATTTGCAAAAAGGTTATTTCAGGAAACTTAATGACCTAACAGCTCACCAACCAAATCAATTGTTTGGCACCTGTCCTTTAACTAGACAGAAATCTATATCCCTGACAAATCAGGCCTCCCTACAATCTTCCATACAAAAATGAGAAAAAATGGCTAGAGCATGAGTCAGAATGGGATATCAGAACAAACTACCATATAATTTAATAAAATATATAATTACCTTTTCTTTATCACAAACACATCAGTATGCCTATAGGTTAAGCTCCAAACATAACAACTGAGCCCCTACAACTACATGAGGATGGAAGCCTTAGACTTTTTTCTCTCTATACTAAATGTATCTTAGTGAAGAAATGTTGCAGAATATAGATTAATCACACTCTTTGTTCCAGAAATAGTGCATATCGATATTACTACTTTTCAGAACAACAATTTTCTCCACCTCAGAAATCTAAAGAGAGGAATATGCTGGTGTCACTAGAATATATTGTCATGAAATAATTTTATATCACATAGGTTAAGTGAAGAAGTCTTTCTGGTCATTAACAGTGCTGCCTTTAACATTTTTTTTTAACAATCCATAGCCAAGCTGATATTCAAGGATAAGTGTATTTTTCATAATGTGCATGATAATAACATTATTTTAAAATTCTCTGATAGGATTAGTTGGTACAGGCCCTGAAACCTGTAAGAAATGGCTCACAGACAGTATTCTAATTAGCATTAGGGTCCATATGGCCCTCCAAGTATCCATGTTTCTCTTCGCATGGCCTACAAATTCACTCATGCATTTTTTTTAACAGTGATAGCCAAATAACTTTCTCTTTTAAAAGCTTCTTCCTCTCTCTTTCTCTGAAAGTAAACCTATGCTTTGAGAATTGTTTTTATCTCTCTTCAAACTTAAAGCACAATTAGTTTACCAAAGGGAGAACTCTGCTTTGGTTTCTATTTGAGTTATGTATTTGGAGAAAGAAAAAAGAGACAATTCATCTTGTATCAGTTTTGAATGAAGCCTGAGTCCCTTATTTATTAATGATCATTTAAGATGTAAACATATGTGCTCTATATTTGAAGGAATGAATGGTTTTTATAGAGCTTATCTTCTGATGCTCTCCAGTTGCCAAGCACAGCAGTCTCTGGAATATTGAACAAGCTAATGGAGGTGCCATAGTGATGCACTGTTGCAGTTAGGAGCAGAATATTAAACATAGAGTTTTTTAAGTATTTGGTTGTAAGCACATACCCTCAATCCTAATAAAGAATAAAACTTCTTAATATCTCATTGCAACAGCTAACAGCATTAAATATCTCAAAAATAACATTGTAAAGTTGAGGGAACAATACATCACATAAAAAAGTAAGGGGATGTGGTGATATTTCATTGTTTATAGCCCAACCAATATGTGTATTTCTACAGTAATTAAACTTTCTGGATTCAGTATGATTTTGAGTTTCTAAATTGTATATGCATATTAAAATATGAGAATTCAATTATTATCATGTAATGCATTTAGTATTCAGTTGATTGGATTATCTTCTAGTCTAAACTCTTAATTACAATATCTATCAGTGAGAAAGAGAGAGAAAGTGAGCATGAGTGAGTGCTGCTGTTCAGGAATGTAATTGAAAGTTAGCAAGATGTTGCATTACTACCCAGATATGATCTGATTCCACCTATAATTTCACTAGGAAAAAAAAATAGTACTTTATGTTCTATTAATTCTGAATAATTTTTATTATTTATATTTTTATAATACACTCTGTAAAGGTAATAAATTGTCATTTTTCCATTTGATTTCAACTATCTGATCAGCTTGTGAGTAACAAGGAGCATTATAAAGTGGCAATGCAATCTTGAATACACATGGAAACAGCACCACAAATCTGCTTGCCTATTACTTTCAGTGAAGCTAATAATCAAAAGTGCTTCTTATAAAAAGTACTGCATATTATAGCTTCAGAGAATTCAGAGGATATCTCAGAGAACTGCTATGCATAACTGTTCATGAAGGTCAAAATAACTAACATAGCAGGGGATGTGTTGCCAAGGGGAAGGGAAATTTTTCCAATTTTGCAGAGGCCCACAAGTCCATAAGCCAACAGTATTGTAGTGTTATAGGACAAACTCAAGGGGAGTTAGCTCAAGAAAGGGAGAAAGTGACCTAGGGAATTTATAAGGCACATTGATCAGTTCTTTCACATACATTATTTCAGTGGTTTCCAACTGCATTAGAATGTAATTCAGCTGTTAGAAAAATGTAACAATGGATTACAAATCGATGTCTTTCACATAAAGATCCAGCTTGGTGGATCAGACTAGTATGGGTGGTCCTTAACAATCAGTGGTCCAGGTTCATAAGATGACTGCTTTACTTTCTCAACATAGTTTTCCAATTCATGACCCAAATGGCTGATCCAGATTCAGATGTAATTTATGTATTCCACCCAGCAGAAAAGGGATAATAAATAAAGAAGGCAGGCTTTCCCTTTATCAGCATTCCCATATGTTGCCTATTTTACTTATGCTTACATCCCATTAGTCATAACTTTATGGCATGGCCACTCAGAGTTGCATGAGACACCATGGAATATAATTATTGTTCAGGAAGTTATGTGGCCAATTAAAAGTTATTTGATAAGAAAGTGAGAATGGATATTAGAAGCCAATTAAAAGTCCTTGTTACAGCAACAAGTGGTCTGTGGAACTCAAGTGACCATAAAGTTATGGCAAAGGAACCAAAAATTAATGTGTATACCAAGTATTAACTACAAATGGAACAAATAATATATCTCATATATATATGCATTGTTATATAATAAAATTTAAATATATTTAAAAGTGTTCCTTGTTTCTGTACAGTATTTCTATCATTGCATATTGTCCAAGTCAGTAGATACTAATGCATACTTTCTTCATGTTGGGAAGAGAAAAACTGAAGCTTACAGAGGTCAAATGACCCATCCCCAAATTAGGCAACTAACCAGTGGAGGATCTGCGACTCCTGCTTATGTTTTTGTGAACCCACAGCTGATATTTCAGTTTTCATTTTAATCCCAAAGAAATGTTATGCCAAAGAATGCTCCAACTACTGTACAACTGTGCCCATCTCACATGCTAGCAAAGTAATGCTCAGATCCTATAAGCTAGGCTTCAACAGTACATAAATTGAGAAATTCCAGATGTACAAGCTATGTTTAGATAAGATCAGGCATGTTCAGGGTATATGGACACAGACCAAGCTGGGTTTAGAAAAGGCAGAGCAACCACAGATCAAATTACCAACATTTTTTGGATCATAGAGAAAACAAAAGAATTCCAGAAAAATATCTACTTCTGCTTCATTGACTATGTTAAAGGCTTTGACTGTGTGGATCACAACAAATTGTGGAAAATTCTTAAAGAGATAGGAATACCAGACCACCTTATCTGTCTCCTGAGAAATCTGTATGCAGGTCAAGAAGTAACAGTTAGAACTGGACATGGGACAATGGACTGGTTCAAAATTGGGAAAGGAGTATATCAAGGCTGTAGATTGTCACTCTGCTTATTTAACCTATATGCAGAATATATCATGCAAAATGCCAGGCTGGATGACTCACAAGCTGGAATAAAGATTTCAGGGTGAAATATAAAAAACCTCAGATAAGCATATGGTACCATTCTAATGGGACTTCCCAGGTGGTGCTAGTGGTAAAGAATCCGCCTAACCAATGCAGGTTAGACATAAGAGACATGAGCTAGATCATTCTTGCCTGGAGAATCCCATGGGCAGAGGAGCCTGGCAGGTTGAAATCCGTAGCATCACACTGACTCAGATACAACTGAAGCAACTTAGCACGCACACACACACACACACACACACACACACACACACACCACTCTAATGGCAGAAAATGAGGAGGAACTAAAGAGCCTCTTGATGAAGGTGAAAGAGGCGAGTGAAAAAGCTGGCTTAAAACTCAACATTCAAAAGACTAAGATCATGGTATCCAGTCCCATTACTACATGAAGAATAGAAGGGAAAAAGTGTAAGCAGTGGCAGATTTTATTTTCCTGGGCTCCCAAATCACTACACATGGTAACTGCAGCCATGATATTCAAAGACACTTACTCCTTGGAAAGAAAGGTGTGAAAAACCTGGACAGTGTATTAAAAAAACAGAGACGTCACTTTGTTGACAAAGATCTGTATAGTCAAAGCTATAGTTTTTCCAATAGACATGTACAGATGTGAGAGGTGGACCATAAAGAAGGCTGAGTGCCAAAGAATTGATGCTTTCGAACTGTGGTGTTGGAGAAAACTCTTTGAGAGTTCCTTGGACTGCAAGCAGATCAAACCAGTCAATCCTAAAGGAAATCAACCCTGAGTATTCACTGGAAGGGCTGATCTTGGAGCTGATGCTCCAATACTTTGGCCACCTGATGCAAAGAGCTGACTCATTGGAAAAAGACCCTGATGTTGGGAAAGACTGAAGGCAGAAAGAGAAGGGGGCAACAGAGGACAGGATGATTGGATGGCATCACCAATTCAATGGACATGAGTTTGAGAAAGCTTCAGGAGATAGTGTAGGACAGGGAAGCTGGAATCCATGGGGTAGAAAAAGGCAGATATGAGTTAGTGATTGAACAAAAACTACAACATGATATAAAAATATGAATAAATGACACTCTTTAGGGATGTCTAATAGGCATATGGATACTGGAAATCAGTTGCTAAAGGACAAAGCAGCTCAAATGATGAAAAATCTGAGTTGTTAACACAGAGGGACTATGACTGATGGAACACATTTTATTTTATAACTGCCTTATCGGAATAACTTGAAAATGAATCAAATTAAGGCCCAGAAATATGAATTGAACTATCACTGGGTTGCAAAACTGATTTTGCTCTTAACCTTCAAAATGCAGCACACTTTCTAAAGTCACACAGAACAGAAAGCATTTCATTTTCTATGTCTATTAGGAAGAAATTTGTCTTTTGTTTCTCACTGCCCAGTGCCTCACAGCACAGGAGTTACCCCATTATGGTGCTCTTTCTTTTGAAACCCTGGGTAATGAGAATGAACTAGATATATTCCATAAAATAGCTTTTGTAGATTTAAAAATAAGAATTACATTTAGCTCATTAAAAAATCCTTTGTGGAAGAATTTCCACTGAAAGAAGTATCTTTACAAAACTTATGTGAGAAAAGTAATATGTGATAATTTTATTACTCCATAAGTACACATAATATGGTTAAGGAATGTTACAGAGAAAATTATTACATGGACAGAAAGAGTTAATATGCAATTGAATGTACATCATCTAGCAACATAATGAAACTGTGGAAAGTAATCATTATTTAAAAGTTCATGGCATAGACAAAATGAATAGGGTCATTTTCTTAATGTCTTGGTGGGTTATGAGCCAAATCTTCCCTAAGAATATGAAAAAATGGAAATGAAAAAGTCACTTAGTCTCTTGAAGATTCTCTCATATGTAACTGCACAATTAGCCAGGGATAAAATCCAAATGTTTCTAAACTACCTCTGTCTTTGCACACTAAAATGAAGTATTTCACAGCAAAATCTGTTGCCAGCATTGCAAAGGCACTTCCTTTAGTGACTGCCTACTCCAAACCTTCCTTTGTAGATGAGTAAACTGAAGCTCAGAGGGAGTAGACAATTCACCCAAGGCCAAGACTTCAAGCAGAGGAGTGTTTTTGTGTTTGTTCAGTCGCTCAGTTGTGTCCAATTCTTTGTGGCGCTATGGACTGTAACCCATCAGGCTGCTCTGCCATGGGATTTCCCAGGTAAGGATACTGGAGTGGGTTGCCGTTTTCTCCTCCAGGGGATCTTCCCTACCCAAGGATTGAACTCCCATCTTCTACAATGGCAGGCAAATTCTTTATCACTAAGCCACTAAGTCCCTAGTGGCTCACAGGGTAATGAGTCCACCTGCAATGTGGGAGACCTGGTTTCGATCCCTGGGGTGGGAAGATCTCCTGGAGGAGGGCATGGCAACCCACTCTAGTATTCTTGCCTGGACAATCTTCATGGACAGAGGAGCCTAGTGGGATATAGTCCATGAGGTCACAAAGATTTGGACACTACTGAGTGACTAAGCACACAAGCTACCTGGGAAGCCTGAGTAGAGTAGACCTAAGACTAAAAGCCCAATGTTATTTTCAATCCACCACACAAATGTAATATCTATATTTTTAGTGTTACATATTGAATTTTTTCTACCAAATCCTTTGAACTCTGAAATGTTGGTTCCTTAAATGTATTCTTCAACAAAAGCAGATATAACTCAAATTAGTATGTTTGTTTAGTAGGCCCTCTACTTATCTAGCAAGAAGAATGGGCAAAATTGAATTGAATTGAAATAATCAAAAGTTATAAACTATAAGTATGCCAGCTAAGACAGCTGTGACAGCTGTCATCATTTTGTCCTTTGTTCTTGCTACAATGGAATGTGAGAAGCAGAATGTCATTGCAAGTAACCCAATGAATTTGCAAATGGAAAAAGCCACTGAATTGATTTCATATACTTATAGGAAGCAAATCAGAATGAGATGATCTCATTTGACACTTCTCTTTTGTATTTCTTAATCTTTTATACAAATTTATCAACAGCATACATTTTAAAGTATCCACTCTTTTTTCCTCAAAATTCTTTGAAGAAGGAGAAAGTGAAGTCCCACATCTTAATCTATAAGGTGTGGGAGAATTTGGAGAGAACCATTTAACAGTTCCAGTTCACACTTTTTGTTCAAAATGTTATATTATTATAAAACTCTTGAAAGTACCTCTGCCAGTGCAGTTTAGTTCAGTTCAGTGATTCAGTCATGTCCGACTCTTTGCGACCCCATGAACTGCAGCACGCCAGGCCTCCCTATCCATCACCAACTCCCGGAGTTTACCCAAACTCATGTGCATTGAGTAGGTGATGCCATCTAACCATCTCATCCTCTGTCATCCCCTTCTCCTCCTGACTTCAATCTGTCCCAACATCAGGGATTTTTCAAATGAGTCAGCTCTTTGGATCAGGTGGCCAAAATATTGGAGTTTCAGCTTCAACATCAGTCCTTCCAATGAACACCCAAGACTGATTTCCTTTAGGACGGACTGGTTGGATCTCCTTGCAATCAAAGCTATTCTCAAGAGTCTTCTCCAACACCACAGTTCAAAAGCATCAATTCTTCAGCACTCAGCTTTCTTTATAGTCCAACTCTCACATTCATACATGACTACTGGAAAAACCATAGACTTGACTAGGTGGACCTTGTTGGCAAAGTAATGTCTCTGCTTTTTAATATGCTGTCTAGGTTGGTCATAATTTTTCTCCCAAGGGGTAAGTGAAGTCGCTCAGTCGTGTCCGACTCTTTGCAACCCCATGGACTGTAGCCCACCAAGCTCCTCCATCCATGGGATTCTCCAGGCAAGAATACTGGAGTGGGTTGCCATTTCCTTCTCCAGGGGATCTTCCCAACCCAGGGATCGAACCCAGGTCTCCCGCATGGCAGGCAGACGCTTTAACCTCTGAGGCACCAGGGAAGGGGTAAGTGTCTTTTAATTTCATGGCTGCAGTCACCATCTGCAGTGATTTTGGAGCCCCCCAAAATAAAGTCAGCCATTGTTTCCATTGTTTCCCCATCTATTTGCCATGAAGTGATGGGACCAGATGCCATGATCTTAGTTTTCTGAATGTTAAGCTACCCCATGTCCAAGGTCAGGGGCAGCAGCTTCGCTTTGCTGGAGTAGCCATGAAGAGATACTCCATGTCCAAGATAAGAGAAACCCAAGTAAGATGGTAGGTGCTGAGAGAGGGCATCAGAGGGCAGACAGACTGAAAACACAATCATAGACAACTAGCCAATCTGATCACACGAACCACAGCTTGTCTAACTCAGTGAAACTAAGTTACCCAAGATGCACGGGTCATGGTGGAGAGGTCTGACAGAATGTGGTCCACTGGAGAAGGGAATGGCAAACCACTTCAGTATTCTTGCCTTGAGAACCCGATGAACAGTATGAAAAGGCAAAAAGATAGGACACTGAAAGATCTCTGCCAAATTCTTACTAAAATACTAAGGCATCAAAAAAAAAAAAAAAGGAGGGATGATGTGGGGTGGGAGGTGGGAGGGGCGTTCATGTCTGGAAGTTCATGTAAAAAAATAAATAAATACAAAAAAAAAGAAAAAAAAAGGAAAAGTAAAGCAATTCTTAAAAAGTACAATTCATAATTATTACAAGGTCAGTGAATCTGAATGACGAAACCCAACTAGTGACCTATACATGCTTTTTCCCTGAAATAGAGCAGTTCAAACTGCTTTCCAGGCAGCACTAGTGGTAAAGAACCTGCCTGCCATTGCAGGAGATGTAGGTGTCGTGGGTTAGGTCCTTGGGGCCAGAAGATCCCCTGGAGAAGGGCATGACAACCAGTATTCTTGCCTGGAGAATTCCATGGACAGAGGAGCCTGGTGGGCTATGGTCCACAGGGTTGGCAAGAGTTGTACATGACTTAAGTGGCTTAGCACAGACATGCACAAAGAGGAAGTAGCTTCTGATCTTTGTTTTGGGAAACACTAATTCTAGAGGGAATCACTTCTTATTTGGAGATGAGTGAAGGAAAAAATAGGAGGCACATGTAAAGCCATTAAAGAACAAAAGACAAACTTAATAATAAAGACTTGGAAAAATATCATGCTACTGAAAATTATCTACTACAGGATTCTAATAAGTTTTTAGAAAATAATTTGGAGACTCTTACAGACAATAAGAAAACATGGCATGCTCTCTCGTTATCTGTCTCTGTCTGTCTGCTCTCTCTGTCTCTCTCTCACTCTCTTTCTCTCTATATATATTCTTGCCAGTACAAATGCGTTTGAAAATTAATGAAAAATGTATTTGGTTCACAACCATAACAAAACTATACAATACCTACAAATAAACAAGACAAGAATGTGCAGGATATATGTGAGGTGTATGGGAATGCCAGACCACCTAACCTGCCTCTTGAGAAATCTGTATGCAGGCCAGGAAGCAACAGTTAGAACTGGCCATGGAACAACAGACTGGTTCCAAATAGGAAAAGGAGTACATCAAGTCTGTCTATTGTCACCCTGCTTATTTAACTTATATGCAGAGTACATCATGAGAAACGCTGGACTGGAAGAAACACAAGCTGGAATCAAGATTGCCAAGAGAAATACCAATAACCTCAGATATGCAGATGAAGGTTCCAGAAAAACATCTATTTCTGCTTTATTGACTGTGCCAAAGCCTTTGACTGTGTGGATCACAATCAACTGTGGAAAATTCTGAAAGAGATGGGAATACCAGACCACCTAACCTGCCTCTTGAGAAATCTGTATGCAGGTCAGGAAGCAACAGTTAGAACTGGACATGGAAAAACAGACTGGTTCCAAATAGGAAAAGGAGTACGTCAAGGCTGCTTATTTAACTTCTATGCAGAGTACATCATAAGAAACGCTGGACTGGAAGAAACACAAGCTGGAGTCAAGATTGCCGGGAGAAATAGCAATAACCTCAGATATGCATATGACACCACCCTTATGGCAGAAAGTGAAGAGGAGCTAAAAAGCCTCTTGATGAAAGTAAAAGAGGAGAGTGAAAAAGTTGGCTTAAACTTCAACATTCAGGAAATGAAGATCATGGCATCCGGTCCCATCACTCCATGCAAAATAGATGGGTAAACAGTGGAAACAGTGCCTGACTTTATTTTTTGGGGCTCCAAAATCATTGCAGATGGTGATTGCAGCCATGAAATTAAAAGACGCTTACTCCTTGGAAGAAAGGTTATGACCAGCCTAGATAGCATATTCAAAAGCAGAGACATTACTTTGCCGACTAAGGTCCATCTAGTGAAGGCTATGGTTTTTCCAGTGGTCATGTATGGATGTGAGAGTTGGACTGTGAAGAAAGCTGAGTGCTGAAGAATTGATGCTTTTGAACTGTGGTGTTGGAGAAGACTCTTGAGAGTCCCTTGGACTGCAAGGAGATCCAACCAGTCCATTCTGAAGAAGATCAGCCCTGGGATTTCTTTGGAAGGAATGATGCTAAAGCTGAAACTCCAGTACTTTGGCCACCTCATGCGAAGAGTTGACTCATTGGAAAAGACTTTGATGCTGGGAGGGATTGGGGGCAGGGGAAGAAGGGGATGACCGAGGATGAGATGGCTGGATGGCATCATGGACTCGATGAACGCGAGTCTGAGTGAACTCCGGCAGTTGGTGATGAACAGGGAGGCTTGGCGTGCTGCGATTCATGGGGTCGCAAAGAGCTGGACACAACTGAGTGACTGAACTGAACTGAAAGAAAACCAGATATCCTAAGTTAAGGAATTTAGCACTTTTCTATGTATGGGAAGATGCAAGAGTCTGGGGTCACTAAATTCATTCCTTTGATAGGTACCTTAGCTGTCTGGGGCCAGTATCTTGGGTTTTCACATCCCGGGTTTCTTCAGTGCTCACCATAGGGAGTGGCTGCAGTCTGATGGTTGCTAGATGGCAGGTATTCTTTCCTTCCAGAGTTCCCTCTGGGCTGACCAGCTTGCCATCCAGGGTGGCTGCAACTACTGATGACTATGCCATCCTTGTTTACTGGTATGACAGGCACTTTTCCACTTCTCAGAATCAATATATCATACTGAGGCATTCAGTTGATCAGCCCAGAAAGATGGCTGGGTAATCAACATTCATACAGTTGAAGGGAATTTTTTGAACATCAGTTTTGTGCCTGGCAGTATAAGTGGCTTCAAAGATGAATATGACACCATTACATCCTTCTGGCAAAACAGTCTAGCAGTGGAGTCAGAAATAAAAACAACCTCTTAGTAGCTGTTGAAGTCACGGTGAAAGGAATGACTGATTAGGTACAACTGGAATAGGGTAGAAGAAGCATATGTGTTTGCCCAAGTGGTAAGAGACGGTTTGTCAGAGAAAGTGGCACTTTCTCATCTGTCAAATGAGTGAAGATGATATTTAAAGCAGAAGCTGACAATACGTGTAGAGACATTCACAGGACAAATTGTGACTACCTAGGACATGCAGATCACGCAACACTGCTAGTTTGCTAAAACAGAAACAGGAAGCTTAAAATAAGTAGTTTAAAAATGTATAGGTTATTAGGACCTTGAATGTTTTGCTAAGAGGGTTGGGATTTTCTCTGAGGTCAATTGGGAATCATGCATAGGTTTTAAGCTAAGAATGACCTGATTGACCTATGATTTAGGATTAAGTTTGATTGTTGGTAATGGAACATTCTAAATTAGTGCTGGTTTTAAGGCAGTTGCAGCCTGAATTTCATGTGAAAGTCTGGAGTTGAGTGGTCCAGGACAACTCTAGTGGCTCTTCTCAGGAAATCTAAGTCTTTCCCACATTCCTATATGTGGCCTTTAAATTCATATTCCAAATTCTTAGTCCAAGGGGCAAGTGGGGAATAGTGATAAGTAAGAGAACCATGGGAAGTGTCTTAGTTCATAGGCCTACTGTATAGCACAGGGAAGAAAAAGAAAACGATCTGTTCATAGGACATGTATTGTGTTTACTTTAAAAGTCCATTGCAATATTCATTAGGTGCAGACAAACACTGTTTGATTCTACTTATATAAGATACCTGCTGCTGCTGCTGCTAAGTCGCTTCAGTCATGTCCGACTCTGTGCGACCTCAGAGACCGCAACCCACCAGGCTCCCCCGTCCCTGGGATTCTCCAGGCAAGAACACTGGAGTGGGTTGCCATTTCCTTCTCCAATACATGAAAGTGAAAAGTGAAAGTGAAGTTGCTCAGTCGTGTCTGACTCTTCGTGACCCCATGGATGGGCTCCTCCATCCATGGGATTTTCCAGGCAAGAATACTGGAGTGGGGTGCCATTGCCTTCTCCGATAAGATACCTAGAATAATCAAATTCAATGAGTCAGAAAATACATTGGTGGATTCCAGGAGCTGAGGTGTCAGGGGGTGAGGAGTGGGGAATGGGAGTTAGTATTTAATGGGGACAGATTTTCAGTTGAGGATGTTGACAAATTTGGGAGATGGATGATGGTGAAGGTTGCATAACAATGTGAATACTTACTGCCCCTAAACTGTACAGTTAAATATGGTTAAAATAGAATGCTTTATATTATGTGACTTTTACCACAATAAAAACAAATTTTTAAAGAAATAAAAAGGGAAAAAACACTCCAACATATGAATTTTGGATGGACACAGCATTCAGACCATAGCAGGAATCCTTTGACACTCTCTTAAAGAAAAGTCTCAGAAGCTTGCACAAGACACTTACATCCACTTTTTCTAATGGATGTAAGGCCATCCATTATAAATTAGCCACTGGTTCATATTCAGCTACAAAGAAGATTGAAAAATGTAATCTCTTCATGGACAACCATGGGTCCACCTCAAAATCAGATATTGTGTTTCTCTATTAGAACTGGGGGACAGACATTTAGAAAAGTTACCAGTCTATGCCACAAGTAAATCTGAAATTTAGAGGTAACCTCAATATCCTTGTAGTAGGTGGACAGCTTTCCAAATGGCACTAGTGGTCAGGAACCTGACTGGCAATGCAGGAAATCCAAGAGATGCAGTTTCAATCCCTGGGTTGGGAAGATCTCTTGGAGAAGATGGACAAGGATGTAAGGCCGTGACCAAAGATTTGGGACTAAGGCAGTGGTTGCCATGGGGTTAGAAATGCTCTTTCCTTCTCGCTCAATAGGCTTTGCCCTATTAAGTAACTTGGTCTTCCCTTTATTTCTCCACTGTTGAATCAGGGTTACTATACATCTGAGTCAGCAACTGAGTTATACTCAGGGTTGGGAAAACATGTTTGGATATGCAGAATGGACCATAATATGAACTGGTTTGGACCACATCCTTCATTGACTTGAAACATTGCTCACTGTACTTCCAGTGGATGCATCAGATTTCTTCTTCTGATCATTTATAAAGCCAGGATAGGGAAGAGGAAGTTTCTATACATATTATTCAGATTAGCAGAGTTAGTACATTTTAATCTATGGATATTCATAGAGTTAGTTGGTTAAAAGCATATGCTTTAAGAGGGCTTCCCGGTTGGCTCAGTGGTAAAGAATCCGCATGCCAATGCAGGAGACATGGGTTTGATCCCTGGATTGTAAAGATCCTCTGGAGAAGGAAATGGCAACCCACTGCAATATTCTTGCCTGGGAAATCCCACGGACAGAGCAGCCTGGTGGGCTACATTCCACTGGGTTGCAAAATTTGGACACAACTTGGTCATTAAACAACATATACTTTAGAACCAAAAAATATCAATTCAAAACTGCCATGGTTGGGATCTCAGGCTGTGTGATTTCGGAGTCAGTCTCCTTAATCACCATGCTGTCATGCCCCCTCTCGGACATTTGTTTACGTTTCCCACTTCGCTAAACTTCCTTCAGGATGAGGGAAACAGTCGCAGTAGCCTGGATGAGTATCTCCAGAAGGTGGTGGCAGAAGAATGGACCGAAAGAGCTAAGAGGTCAGCCTTGGTCCCTGACGCTCTCCTCTGGCTGCCTACCTCCATGCAGCCCCTTCAATAATCAACTCCTGTCCCAGCAAAGGGGTCTATGGCCCGATGAGAGAACGAGCCGGCATATGCCCAAACATCATCCCCAAGCCACGTGCTCTCTCGGCATCTCACTGTTTCTGCTCGTGTCTTTATGCCCCCTGCTCTCCTGGCCTCTCTAGTCTATTTATATTAGTCACACCTTATATTAGGCACCCACACTATGTGCATTTGTCTCATTATTGCAAGATGATTTTTCCTTATATATTTTCAAGCCTTTTCGTGAGGGCCTGCCAGTTAATTCTCATAGACTCAGTAGAACATGTTACTGTCTTTGTGGCTTAGGTGCCAAAGACAGTGAACTTAAGTGCTGTCAATTGTCCCATGATTCCCCTTTATGGGACTTAGGGGCAAGTGACTCATCCCTACTGACCGTGCTGGGAGAGCCTTGGGCCTGAACGCACTGGACTCCAGAGAAAAAAGCCTGGTTTTCTTCGAGGATTTAAAGCACAAGTCTGAGATGGGAACCCTTACTGCTTTCTGGGCTGTAGTGTGATCATTCTTGTGCTCATGGTTCTGAGGCTATTTGCTTACCAAGTACTGGTCTTCTGACCTGTTGGAGAACCTCACCAAAGGTCTGCAAGACAGGATCAAATGAGTTTGTTTTTTTTTTTTAACCCATAACCCCTCTCCATTGCTCCCCTACCTGGTATAACAGAATTAGATTGAAGAAGCATTTGCTAAAGATCACACTGTTTGCATTAACTTTCCATTGATACATCTGGTTTTCCTTTTGAAAAGAGCCCCCAAACCTCATAAAACCAAAATCTTTTGAATCAAACCACAAATTCCTTATAGCTAACCTCAGCGAAACTCCCTCCCCATCTGTGTATGTAGTCCCTCTAACCCCATTTCTCCTCTCTTCTGTCTTCATTAACTTAGCTGGAGCCAAGCTCACAAGAATAAATCATTTTTTAAAAAAAATTCACTTCATATTAATAAAAGTTACAGGGTTTTTTTTTTCCTGTCTGAGACCTTTGATTTAGAATAGACACCATTTATTGAGCCCTAACAATGTGCCAAGTGCTTTACATACTATCGCATTTAATCCTACAACAGTCTTGCAAGGTAGGTGGTATTTTTCCAGTCTTTACAATGAGGAAAAAAGAAACAAAGAGAAGTCAAATAACATGTCTTGCTCCTGCTAAGTGGTGGATTTAGTAAATCGAATTCGGGTGGTCATCTCTAATGCCCTCCGCTCTCATGCTTGTCTCTCTACATAATACATACCTAAATTTAATTTTCAAATGTGATTTGCTGTTTAAAATAACTCCTTGTTGACCTCAGACAATCGTTATCCTACTTATTAGCTCTGCGGTGATGATAATTCTTGCTATTACTAAAAATATCGGCCACTGTCTCTGAGTAACCACTTACCATAACTTGAGTTCTTGCAACAGTCTTCTGAGGCAAATGTTGATGTCAGTGTTTATAAACTGGAATGCAGAAAGGCATGTTAACCTGCCCAAAGTCACAACCAATCAATTAATTGGAATTGTAATTTTAAAATTAATTTTTATTGGAGGATAGTTGATTCAAAATATTGTGTTAGTTTCTGCAGTATAGCAATGTGAATCAGTTACACATATATCCACTCTTTTTAGATTGTTTTTCCTATTCTTCTTTACAGATGTCCTTACAGAGTATTGAGTAGAGTTTAAAGGTCCTTACAGAGTATTGAGTAGAGTTCCCTGTGTTATATAGTAGGTTCTTTTCAGTTATCCATTTAATATATAGTAGTGCATATGGCAATGGCGATCCACTCCAGTACTCTTGCCTGGAAAATCCCATGGGTGCAGGAGCCTGGTAGGCTGCAGTCCATGGCGTCACTAAGAGTTGGACATGACTGAGCGACTTCACTTTCACTCTTCACTTTCATGCATTAGAGAAGGACATGGCAACCCACTCCAATGTTCTTGCCTGGAGAATCCCAGGGATGGAGGAGCCTGGTGGGCTGCCTTCTATGAGGTCGCACAGAGTCGGACACGACTGACGCGACTTAGCAGCAGCAGCAGTGCATATATGCCAATCCCTGAAATAAAACCTTTATATATACCAACACCTTTGAAATATTTCATCCAGTTAACTCATTTAGTTCCTGCAGCAATTTTGTAAGGTCAGTTGCATTACTATTTGCATTGCACAAGTGGGGAAACTGAGGCAAAGAGAAATGAACTTACTTCTGAAGGCCACACAGCTAGTCAATGTAGTCAGTGGCCGTGAGCCAGTTCATCTCTGCTTCCTAACTCAGAGCTCGTAGCCACCTCTTGCTGCCTGACTGATTTCAGAACCTCTGTGCTCTGGACAGGTGTCCATGTGCATGGATTTAAAACTCTATTACTCGTCCAATTCTTTTAGTCTCTGGCGACCTCATTGTGTCAAAAGGACAGAGGGTGATGCATGTCATGTCAGTGGCAATCATAGTTACTGGGATGGAACTGCACCGATGTCAAGGAGTTTGAACTGAATGTTAATGACACACAAAGGTGACCCGTGAGAAAAACACTGCTCTATCGCAAAGCTGCAGTCCATGGCGTCACAAAAAGTCGGGCACGACTGAGTGACTAACACACATCGGAAAGCTGGAGCCAAACAGGAGAAGTCATGACAGACTGTGGCTGATTCTCCTCCCATCAGACTCTTTTATGAGCAGTATTCATGTAGGCAAAGCTTATCTAAAGGCTGAACAGATCATACCGGAATCTTCTGGAATGTGGGAAAAGGATGAGGTCAGGAAGTAAGTATTGGGTATGAGTGGGGACGTAGGTAGGTGGTTCAACAGGAAGATGGAACATGAACTAGAACAAAGGGAAAAGTGATGTCAGCCAGTTTTCTTTTCAGGAATAAAGGACCAGGAATGGAAGAAAAAGCAGAGGGATTTTCTTTAACTGCAGACAGAAATAGAGAAGCGAACATCTTTAAGAATCCCAAGTGGAAAGCTGGCCTCTGGCTAGGTATTACCCTGCTTTTGATTCTTAAGCTTTTTCCTCCCAAATCTTCTCAACTATAGGGACAAATATATAGCATAGCCTAAAGTGGACCTGTCCATTGGAAATTAATTAAATACCATTCAGAGATGAATTACATGTAGGCTTTTTAAATATGAAATACTTAGATTGGTGTTCAGCTAAATTTCTTAAATTTAATTCAGTGAAAAATGATGCCCAATATTTATGATCAGATGAGTACTCCCAGGAATGATTTTTTAAAAAAGCATCTTCCTATTCTGGATTTATGGGAAGATACCCTCCAGCAATGCAGAGGCTCAAGGGAAAGAAGTTTGAAGGAGACGAATATTTGTTTGTGACCTATGTCGTGTTTGGCACTGGGTTGTGTTGTTCATATACCATCTCATTTAGTAATCATAACAGACATGCACAGTATTTTTTTTTTTTTTTTTTGTCACCAAATCATGTCTGACTCCTTGCAAGCCCATGGACTGTGTAGCTCACCAGGCTCCTCTGCCCATGAGATTTTCCAGGCGAGAATATTGGAGTGGGTTTCATCACTATTATTTTTAAACTTTTTATTGAAGTATAGTTGATATACACTGTTAGTTTCAGGTGTATAGCAAAGGAAATCTATTGTGTGAACACATATATCCATTCTTTTTAAAATTCTTTTCCCATATAGGCCATTATAGAGTACTGAGTAGAATTCCTTGTGCTACACAAGAGGTTTTTATTGGTTATCTACTTTATATATAGTAGCATGCATGTGTCAAGTCCAATCTTCTAATTTATCCCCCCTACCTTACTCCCTGGTAACCATAAGATTGTTCTCTCCATCTGGAGCTCTATTTCTATTTTGTAGACAAGCTCATCTGTACCTCTTTTCTTAGATTCCACTTAGAGTTGAATCATATATTTGTCTTTGTCTGTCTGACATGCCTCCTGGTTATTGTTAATCCCTATATTGCAAAGAAACCGACCCAGAAGAGTGAGTTAAATTACACAAGGTCAGGTGACTGGAACATGTAGGAGCTGGAATTTGATACACAGTCTGACTCCAAAGCGTGTTCATTCACCAGATCACCCAACACTGCCTTTCAGGGTAAAACAGAGACTCGTCATTATTAACTTAGATTCTTGCAGACAGTTAGGTCAGGAGACTCTTGTTCTCCTAAGGGAACAATCAAACCAAACAAAAACCATGAATTTCAGTCTTCTAATTTGGAACATCAAACCTTTTGAGTCCCATGTTATGACCTTTGTAGCATGTGAAGTATGGGCCATCTTGTGTCCTCATTGGGGACCTCTGTCTCCTTCTTCTGGGTTAGAAAGTAAATTATTTATGAAGGAAGCATTCATTTTAGTGAGAAAATAGATCACATATTATAATTTGATATGCTGTGCATTTCATGTCAAATATTTTGTTTGTTTTTGGCTGGAGACCAAACCAGTCAATCCTAAAGGAAATCAACCCTGAATATTCATTGGAAGAACTGATGCTGAAGCTGAAACTCCAATACTTTGGCCACCTGATGCGAAGAACTGACTCATTGGAGAAGACCCTGATGCTGGGATAGATTGAAGGCAGGAGAAGGGGATGATGGAGAATGAGTTGGTTGGATGGCATCACTGACTCCATGGACATGAGTTTGAGCAAGCTCCAGGAGTTGGTGATGGACAGGGTAGCCTGGTGTGCTGCAGTCCATGGGGTCACAGAGTTGCACATGACTGAGTGACTGGACTGAACTGAACTGGAAACATTTCCCTGATTCTCTGCTCATCCCACACCTTTGCCATGAGATGCTGCCACCCTTTCATCAAGAGGTAGTCTATTTCCCCATGTTTTGAATCCAGCTGCCTCCTGTTTCGAGATTCATCCAATAGAATGTGACAAAAATCATAAGATTCTAGTCTGAGTCTAGGCCGTAAGAAGTTTTGTTTTGGCCTGCCCTTGTTTCTCTTGCTTAGTTGTGTGTCCCTGTCATGCCATGGGACCAGAAGTGGGCTGGTGTGCAGCTCACTGTGTTCTCATGAGGGGGCCAGTCAGCAGCCACAAGAGCCACCCAGCCATACCTGCCTACGTTGCTGATCTGCAGAGTTGAGAGCTCAAGAAATGGCTGTTGCTTTAAGCCACAAATTTTGGAGTGGTTTGTTTTGCAGCAGCAGGTAGCTGACATCCATTTACTAAAATCTGATGGAATGCCAGCCCCATGGCATGCTACGGGGACCTAGAGATCACTCAGGCACCGTCCCCATGCTCTAGGGGCAGCCAGCACTCCAAGTGGAAAATCAGCCATGTAAACAGATAATCACCTCCTGGCAAGTTACATGATTAATCAAAGTCACTTGTGAAGTACTTTTAGTGAGAATAGTTCTACTTGCTCTGTAAAGAAGGCATCATTCTAAACACTGAAATACTAGTTATTTCCAGGACTTCCTGTGACAATGTCATCCAAACCTCAGACTGCATCAGCGGTCACTGGGTGAGGAGCCTTGAGGATTACTCACATGCTATTTATGTCTATTAAAGGAGCCCCGCTGAATAACCTCAGATGGGAGTAAGGAGCTGGGGGCCAGAACTTTTTGGAACAACTAGTTGAAAGAGGCATTATCCTGTGTTTAAATGTGGAACTGTTATATATTTGGTGGGTACCAAGAAAAAATTTCAACTCCTTGGACATTTAATGATCAAACATTTTAATAGAGCTGTAGGTCCCAGAGATCATGGACTCCTCGACTATCTCTGACTGACTTTTGAGAGAAAATGAAGGCTATGGAGGGCTAAGACAGAAAGTCCGGACAACTCTCTGTTTGGAGTAAACTCTTTGCACTGAATGCAAGTGGCCCAGAGCAACAGCCAGTCCCTCTCGTCCACAGAGAGAACGGTGGTTTCCTGCCACCCTGGGCACCACAGCAGAAAAGCTCTCAGCTGGCTGTTGCATTACACATGGCCAAAGACAGCTGGGTGGACTGTCGAGAATGCTTTCTGCGAATGTAGTAACTAATTCAATATTTGTGTGCAAACCAGAGAGGAAGTGGGATCATTCTTTCCTCTTGCTTTTCTTTGCTATTAACCTCAATCACATAACTCTTACTTTAATTTTCCTCCTCTAGAAAGAACATCTAACAGAAACCACATGTGAAAATTAAATAAAAGCAGAATTGAGAGCTGAATCTGTGATATATATGTGTGTGTGTATATATATATATATACATATATATGTATATATATATATATATATGGAATTCCTCTACTGTGAAGGTGTATGAAAGCATCTTAGAGACACAGTTTTATGATCTGTATGATTTTATGATGATGGAAAGATTCTCTCCAGGGGTTAGCATGAGGCTGTGGGCATATAGGGATGGTCTAAGATAACGGATGTGAAAAATGGTAGCCTCTCTACTAAATCACTTTGTAGTCACAGAACCTTTGCTCTCTCTGCTTTGATATCCCTTCCTTTCTTCTAGAGATGTCTGTTGGTACATCTTTCAATTCATAATGACCTCTGCTCAAATATGACCTCCTTTCCCTGGTGGCTCAGACAGTAAAGAATCTGCCTTCAATGCAGGGGACCTGGGTTTGACCCCTGGGTTGTGTAGACCCCCTGGAGAAGGGAGTGGATACCCGCTCCAGTATTCTTCTCTGCAGAATTCCATGGACAGAGGAGCCTGGCGGGCTACAGTCCGTGGGGTTACAAAAAGCCAGACATGACTGAGCAACTAACACTTTCATTTTTAGAAGGACTTACCTCGATTATCTCATCTGAAAATAGCCATCCTATACTGTTTATCGTCTCATCCTGGTTCATTTTTACTTTGGAGCACTTCTCGACTTTGTCTCGTATACAGTAAGTCCCATACCTGTGAACCTGCAAGTTACAAACTTTCAAAAGTGAATGTGTGTGCTAGGCCTATATGCCAGCTGTTGTACTATACTGCTCTACTTTTCAAGACACTGTACTATAAGATTAAAAATGGTTTCATTGTTTTTATTTGTTTGTTTTTTATGTATGTATTATTTTGTGGAAAGAATTGAAATGGAGCAGAACCCTGTGGTCCTTGCCTCCCATGTCCTCTGCCTGCCTTTTGTCTGTGGAAAACTTTAGTCAGAGTTTAATCAGAGAAGTGAGAATGTGTAGAAACAAAGGAAGGCAGTCAAAGGAGGCTAAATAATCATGATGTGCTCACTAAGCACAGTCAAGGACCTTAGTTCTATAGATGATATTCTGAGCCACATTCTGTGGGCTGTCTTACAGACACTAAAATGCCAGGGTGAAGAAATTAACTGCATGATGGCCAGACCGTACCCATGATGTAAGTTGCCACAATTCGTCGCGCTGGCCTCAAAGAAATGGGAACAAATGGACCCTGGAACTGAAGATCGCTGCTGCTGCTGCTAAGTCGCTTCAGTCCTGTCTGACTCTGTGCGACCCCATAGACGGCAGCCCACCAGGCTCCGCCATCTCTGGGATTCTCCAGGCAAGAACACTGGAGTGGGTTGCCATTTCCTTCTCCAATGCATGAAAATGAAAATTGAAAGTGAAGTCACTCAGTCGTGTCCGACTCCCAGCGACCCCATGGACTGCAGCCTACCAGGCTCCTCCGCCCATGGGATTTTCTAGGCAGGAGTCCTGGAGTGGGGTGCCACTGCCTTCTCTGGAACTAAGGATTAAGTGTACCTAAAACAACCAAGATGATGCTGGACAGGCCACCAATGCCAATTTGAAGGTGAGTGTCAGAGTTGGTTGTGCTGTTTCTACATGTACCTTCCCCCCACCCCGCTGCCTGCCTCATTTTGTCTATAAAAGCTCTTGCCCCACTGGTTGCCAGTTAGGAGGAGTCAGCCTTTGGACAGACGTCCGTCACCCTCTCCCAGGCCCCCGGTTGCCATCATCTGAAATAAAGCAAACTTTCCTTTCCACCAACATGGCCTGCTTATTGGCTTTTGAGTGGTTGTTTCTACCATGGTCCTTTGTGAGCAACCAGACCTCACACACTCTTTCAGTAACAGTACTAGAAACCTATTGTAGTACAGTACTATGGGCTTCCCTGAGAGCTCAGCTGGTAAAGAATTCATCTGCAATGCCGGAGATCTGGGTTTGATCCCTGGGTTGGGAAGATCCCCTGGAGGAGGGCATGGCAACTCACTCCAGTGTTCTTGCCTGGAGAATCCCCATGGACAGAGGAGCCTGGTGGGCTATAGTCCATGGGGTCACAAAGAGTCAGACGTGGCAGAGCAGATAAGCACAACACAGCGCAGAACTATATAACCCATTGTGTTTTCTGGGTACCTAGGCTAACTTCGTTAAACGTAGAAACAAATTGGACTTACAAACATGGTCTCAGAATGGAACTCACTCATATGTACAGGGCTTACTATAGTTAGATGTTGATTTGTTAATTGACCATCTCTTTCAGTAAAACGCCAGGCACGTGGGTTTTGTTAACCTTTATATCCCCAGCACCTGTATTAGTACCTGTTAAGAAGTGAACACTCAAAATAGACATTCATTAGGTAAATGAATAAGTTAACGAACGTGCAAGTTTATCTTTAGATTGAAAATCATAGGCAGCCAGTGGGAGTTCTATAACTATTGGCAGAATTCACAGGCGAACGTGCTCCTGCGTGAGCAGGTATCACATAGAGCAAGCAGCGTCTCCCTGGCTTCACACCCCTGCACATTGTGTAAGGAGTATCCAGACGCTTTCTCTTTCCAGCATGACGTAATGCAGAATGAGAAGACCTGCAGAGCGTGCTGCTCACAGACCAGACAGATGATCTCATCCCCTTCTTGGGCATTCCCAGGCTTTGCTGTTCAAAAAGAAATAAATAAAACCTGCAACGTTCAGTTCACAGGTGGTTGTTTCGGCTGTGGTCCTGTGTTGGCAAAATCATGAAGCTCAGCTCTCAGCTCTCTGGTGGCCTAGGGGGAGGGAAGTCATGTCGAATATTGTCTGGACTCTTCCTTCAGCCAAATGTAATGGATTTAGCCTGAGAAACTAGGACATTCAGGGGGAGAAATGCATTTTAGCATCAGCCACAGGGGACAGGCTGTGAGTAACTAACTGGGGGTGATGGGAGAGTTTAAAACACAAAGTAAGCAAAGTATTTCATTGACACCAGAAACCCGAGGTTGTTCTTGGGATGGTTTCAAAGGTTTAGGGCCTGAAGAAAGAATGCACTCAATTTTTCTTACATGGCTCACTTTCATATAAAAATTCCTTTGGTTTTGATGTCTCTGTATATTTAAAATAATCTTATGATTTATAGATGTTTATTGTCCTACAGTTTGCAAAATCTTTTTTGGTTTATTTTTTAATTTTTTTAAAAAATATAATTGTTTGTTTTAGAAACGTGTAAATCAGATTTTGCCCCTGTGAACTTTTTCTTCTTAATTGAGGTAACGTTGGTTTATACCATTATATGTGTTATGTGTCATTGTGTTTCTACTTCTGTATACACTTACAGGGTGCCCACCACCCAAAGTTTAGCTTCCCTCCATCACGGTGCAGTTGATCCCCTTCACTCACTTCATTCACTCTCCCTGCCCTTTCCATCTGGTAATTGCTACTCTGTTCTAACTACGTGCTTGATTTTGTTTGGTTGGCTGGTTTGTCTATTGTTCGTTTTTTTACACCCCACATCAGAATGCAATCGTATAGCATGCAGTGCCGTTTAGCACACGGATCGTCACAAAAACCCTGAAAGTGAGGGGTGTACGACTATCCCCATTTACGACTGAGGAAGCTAAGGGTCTGAAGAGATGGTGAACTGGCCACGCTCACACCGCCAGAGCACAAAAGAGCTGGTCGTGGAACCCCGATCTGGTTATCTGGTCCCCGTAAGTGCAAACTCATCCAGCGAAACGTTCAAGACTTAAAGGCGATCTCTGTTTGCCCATCACAATGCCTGTCTCCCTAAAGTTTCCCTGGTCAGCTACCCCACTTTAGACCCTCGTCTGGGGCAGTGTTGGGCAGACAAGTCTGTGTACAAACCAAACTGAAGTCCACCTAGATATCCCATGAAAAATGACCATATCCAAATGGAGCAGTCAATTCTGCCCCCAAAACTTGCCCCCAAAACTTGCCCCCCACTCTGCCTTTGCTGTCCTCTTCCTACCAGTCTCTTTGCCCAGCAATTGGTATCACCAGTTGCTCAAGTCCTAAGAAGTCTTCCTTGGTTCCCCCCTTGCTGTAACCATTTTCTCCAACCAATCCATGATCAAATCTTCCGACTTTCATTTCCAAACTTTGTCCCGGCTTTATCCTCTCTTCTTCACCTTTATTGCCAACATCTTAGTTCAAAGAGGCCCAAGATGGTGGCACACTGGGAGCGTAACGTCTGCGTTTCTAGGATCTTTGTGCAGCGCGTGGTTAAGACTCCGGGGGCTGTAGAGGTCCACACTGTACTAGCCGTTTGGCAGGAACTTTGACTTCAGAGATGGCTCTGAGTAAATCAATGGATGCAAGAAATAGATACAAGGACAAACCTCTGGACTTTGCATGTCTGGCAACCAGATATCCAGATTTTAAGCAGCCTGTTCAGATAAATCTGAATGGAAGTGAGTCTTAATTTTAAAGACCCTGAAGCAGAGCTCTGACTTGTACTCTGCTAAGGAAGATTTTGGACTTTCAATATCGATATTCCACTGGAGAGACTGATTCCTACAGTTCCCTTGAGACTCAACTATAGTCATTGGGTAGAAGATCTGACCAGTCATCGGAACTCTGAAAAAAGTACCCTCCAAAGAGGAAGTGACATAGGTACTGGGGCTGCTGCTGCTAAGTCACTTCAGTCGTGTCCGACTCTGTGTGACCCCATAGACAGCAGCCCACCAGGCTCCCCCATCCCTGGGATTCTCCAGGCAAGAATACTGGAGTGGGCCGCCATTTCCTTCTCCAATGCATGAAAGAGAAAAGTGAAAGTGAAGTCGCTCAGTCTGTCTGACTGTTAGCGACCCCGTGGACTGCAGCCCACCAGGCTACTCCGTCCATTGGATTTTCCAGGCAAGAGTACTGGGGTGGGGTGCCATTGCCTTCCCCGGGTACTGGGGCATCCTGCATCTATCCTTTACTTGGAACAACCTTAAAGAGCTGGTATTTCCTTGCAACAGAAGTAGATGATATGTGATACACAAAGAAGAATGTGGAGCAGAATAACTTATCTGAGCTTATAAAAGTGGTTAAAGTACCGCAGAAGACACTCCTGACTGGTGCTCTTAAAGAAGAATCTGAGATTATTTATGACTTTTGCATGTGCAGCCCTCCGTTTCTTGCCAATCAGTTGGAAGCCAAGGGAGTAAACTCTCGAAATCCTCGAAGACCCCCACCCAGTTCTGTAAATACAGGAGGAATCACAGAGATCATGGCGGAAGGAGGTGAATTAGAGTTTGTTGAAAGGATCATCCATGACAGCTTACAGCTTGAAAAAAGATGAAGATGGTATAGCTGTAATCTGGGAAAGAAATGCAGCTTGGCTCCTCTGAAGGAAGAACTTTGCATACAAAGCCTTCCTAAAGTCACCTATACTGAATTCTGCCAGGGTTGGACAATGAGATGGGCTTTGGCTAGGAGTTTTTATGATGACGTAACAGTACCATCACCACCCAGTAAGTGAAGAAAACTAGGGAGGCCAAGGAAGCCCATTACGCTTGTAGTCCCGGGGTCTGTGATGGAGAACTAGCCCGCAAAGCGTCATCTCAGCCCTGAGACAGTGGAAGGCATCGTGGTTGTGACAACATGGATTGAAAAAATCCTCACTGACCTCAAGTTCCAGCATAAACAAGTTCCCTGTGGAAAGGAGGAAATCAGCCTTTTCCTAATGGCCATAGAAAACTCCTGGATTCACTTAATGAGGAAAAAAAGAGACCGAGTGAGACAACTGAGAGGAGGGTCCCTAGCACCCAAGGACGTGATCGAAGCCTTGGAAGAGAAAAAGTCTCCCCCAAAGAGTCTGGCAGTATCCAGGATGTTGCCCAGGGCCCCCAGGAGAGTGCCCTGGGGGCCCTGCTCCACCGGAAGGTGAGTCTGCCACTGTGGGGGGCCCCAGCCAGGACTCGCTTTCCCAGGAGGAAAACCCAGAACCCACGGAGGATGAAAGGCGTGAGGAAAAGGGGGACATGGAGGTTCTGGAAGGTTGTAAAGGCTCTAGTAATGGAGCCCAGGACCACGAGGCTCCTGAGCCCTTCAGCAGCCCAGTGTCTGAAAAAGGGAACCATCTCCAAGGAGTGGCTGGACATTACTTATTCAAGTGTCTGATAAACGTTAAGAAGGAGGTAGATGACGCTTTAGTTGAAATGCACTGGGTTGAGGGCCAGAACAGGGATTTGATGAACCAGCTTTGTACTTACATACATAACCAAATTTTCAGGCTTGTTGCTAGTTAACTCCAAAATTCTCGCACAGTTGGGGAAGTTCTATAAAGCAGCNATTACTTATTCAAGTGTCTGATAAACGTTAAGAAGGAGGTAGATGACGCTTTAGTTGAAATGCACTGGGTTGAGGGCCAGAACAGGGATTTGATGAACCAGCTTTGTACTTACATACATAACCAAATTTTCAGGCTTGTTGCTAGTTAACTCCAAAATTCTCGCACAGTTGGGGAAGTTCTATAAAGCAGCTTGCTTTGAAGAGTGGCCTAGGCAGCGGGGGGGTGCGGGGGGAGGTGGGCAAGCTGAATTCCATTGTTAGCCCACTAGTAACTGTTATGTGGAATTGTCTTAAAAAACCAACAAATGAGTCCATTTTTAAACACCTGCCTCCTTAAAAAAAAAAAAAAAAAAAAGAATTACAGGGCTTTGTAGCATGGTAGTTCAGAGAAAGAAACGTGGTGATCAGCATCAACAAAATGCCATTGATAAACTCCTAAGGGATTTAAATCTGACTTAAGCTGACTCAGATGACCATTATATCTACTACTGTGGGCAGGAATCTCTCAGAAGAAATGGAGTAGCCATCATGGTCAACAAAAGAGTCCGAAATGCAGTACTTGGATGCAATCTCAAAAATGACAGAACGATCTCTGTTCATTTCCAAGGCAAACCATTCAATATCACAGTTATCCAAGTCTATGCCCCAACCAGTAATGCTGAAGAAGCTGAAGCTGAACGGTTTTATGAAGACCTACAAGACCTTGTGGAACTAACACCCAAAAAAGATGTCCTTTTCATTATAGGGGACTGGAATGCTAAAGTAGGAAGTCAAGAAACACCTGGAGTAACAGGCAAATTTGGCCTTGGAATGCGGAATGAAGCAGGGCAAAGACTAATAGAGTTTTGCCAAGAAAATGCACTGGTCATAGCAAACACCCTCTTCCAGCAACACAAGAGAAGACTCTACACATGG